>CAKNXH010000069.1:74713-163767 GCA_932178445.1 Andricus quercusramuli | reverse complement strand
GGGCTAGTCATCCCGAATTTCGGGACGACGAGCCAAATGTTGAAAACGGGCTAGTCATCCCGAATTTCGGGACGACGAGACACTTTGATAAGAAAAACATATACTAATAGAAGGTTAAATCATTATGCAAGCTACCGCAACCTACACTTATCAATAATTAATAAACTATCCATTGTTTTTAGCCCCTCCACGTTCACTCCGCGATGCTACACCATGCAGCATATGGATTTTAGACTGTTGTGTCTTTATTATTAATGAAACTAAAAGGCCTATCGAAAAAGTAAAGATACGCTGGATTCATCTCGGAAATATCTCCAGAAGTTTTTTTTGCTGTTTTTCAAAAAAGTCATTTTTTAAATAATTATATTGTTTATAATTTTCAGTAATTCATTTAACAAATATAAAAAACAATTAGAAGTTACTTACTGAAACATAACTGACCCTAAAACATCATCAATAACAAAAATTTAATAATGCAAAAAAGTTAGTTTAAACATTGTTTTTATCCTCTCCACCTTCACTCATTGATGTTACACTATGCCGTGTAGAAATTTGGTCATGGCCCAAACAGGGCCCAGGCTTGGCAAAACTAGGCCCTGGCCTGGCGATCTAGCCTGGGCCAAGCTTGAATGAAACGCCAAATCTGGCCAGGGCCAGGTTATATCGCCAGGCTCGATCGCCCAGCTTGGCCCAGGCTTGGCCCTAGCTTATTATCGATTCCTAGCCATTTTTAATTTTTAAATTAAAAGTCGAAATTAAGGAGAAATATTTTTTATTCAAATTCGCAGTTAACAAATGAATATGTAATATTTAAAACTCGAAAAAAAATCAAAACCTCAATTCAAAAAGTCACTCATTCGATTTGCGCGTCCTAAATTTCTACCACCTTTCAGCCTCATCATCATCTATATACTATAATTTTTTTAATTTACGTCCGACATATTTGTTTCATAAATTAAAGTCTTAAACATCATTACATAAATTAACAACATATTTACACTTGATAATTCGACGAAAAAGTTTTCTCAATTTGAGGTTAGAAGTTACGTGTTATCTTAATGTGAAAATATTATTTAGAATTAATATAAGAACTTACTTGCACTTTCTCCGCGTAAATATGGGATACTGCCGAGTGCTCGATGCGAGGCTCGATGCCTCCGGACTCTTAGAGTGCTTTTTATTTTATGCATTTTTATCAATTTAATTTCAATGATGATTTGTTTTTTGTTCATCGAACATCATCAATCAGCACCATCACCACTATTCTCAATCACTCACACAAAATTTATGAGTTCAGTTTGGCTCAAACGGTCACTCAAATTACTGGTTAAGATACTTTACGAATTTTTATTTATACCAAATTTGCCACTTTGTAAAGATTTACACTCGACACTCGCAAGTAATGAGTAAACAAAGAGAATAGTACTACGCCATCTGTCGTCATTTTTTGGAACTTTGACACTAGCTGGGCCCAAGCTCGAGCCATTGCAAAATTCGAGCTAGATCCAGGCTAGGGGCCCCCAGCCTGGCCCAAGTCTGGAACCGGGAAGAAACTTGGCGATTTCTGCACGGGATAAGGATTTTAGGCTTGTGCCTTTATCATAAATAAAACTAAAAGGCCTATCGAAAAAGCAAATATACCCCTGGATACATCTCGAAAATATCTCAGAAGTTTTTCTTATTTTTTAAACAATTATATTGCTTGTAGTTTTCCGGAATTTATTTAACAATTATGGAAAACAAGTAAAAGTTACTTACTGAATGAAAACTTACCCTAAAGCACCATAAATGACAAAAATTTCAAGTAATACAAAAAAGTTAGCTTAAACATTGTTTTTATCCCCTTTACGTTAACTCATTGATGTTGTACCATGCAACATATGGATTTCAGACTTGTGCCTTTATTATAAATAAAACTAGAAGGCCTATCGAAAAAGTAAAAATAACAGTCAACGACGAGGACAACAACGGCAGACACCGTCGTAAAACCTATTTTCTTTGGATTTAGAGGATCTCGAAACATGGAGATTCAAAGAAATCCGCGATAGTCAGTTTTCATATCAAACTAATACCTTCTCATTATGATGAAAATGTAATAAAATATTTCACTAATAATACCATCGCCGGGAAGCAGCAAGTAGATCAGGTGGTCCATTATTTACTTGTTAATAACATTAATACGCAATGGAAGATAATAAATTAATTACATATTTATATGTGCAAAATATTTATCAATTGAATTAATTAATAACAATGGTTTACAATATTAAAAAAAATTTATGTTCATTTAACGCCACTATTTTTCTTATGTATTTAGGCTCGCTAAATTCAAAAATCACATTAAAAATTTTTTTATGTATAGTTTTTCGAGATGTGATTTTTTTCCATTTTCTACGGCGGTGGCTTCACGTGTTAGGCCATATATCGAGTTATAAACGTCAAATTGGGTCACGCGAGGTCTCAAATCAAAGGTAAGAAAATTTCCAACAATCGCTCTATATATTGTTTTCCAATCGGTTCAGTAGTTTAGGTGGTATGTCCCAAAATATATGAGAAAAGTCCATTTTTTGCGAAAAAATAAAGATCGAAAATTCACTCTATCGCCATGCAAGAATAGAAAAATTCAAATTATGTCCTGTTTCTTATTATTTATATATAGATATCACTCTTAAGAAAAAAAGGTATTGATGAAGAAAATATATGCATAAATACCGGAGATATAAGCAATTGATTGAAGGTACTAAAATTCAAATTTTACTCAGTTTTTCTATTTTTTCATTTTTATATGGAAAACATTTATTTAAGTTATTTTATTCGTTTCTAATTATGAATTTCAATATTGCATGACTAGATTAGAAATAATGTTGGTTCCATTTCTCTGATGAGAAACCAAATATAATCTCTCAACATTCTTGCATCCCAATATCCTTGGTAGCGCTGCTCAATGGCTTTTATTTCTTGGTGAAATCTTTCACCATGCTTGTCACATACGTCACCGATATTGTCTGAGAAAAATCCAAGTGGGAATGCAAAAAATGAATTTTGTGCGACATATTTACACCTGTTGCAATTAAAATTAAATTTACACATTTTTTTCATTTTGTAAACCAGTGTAATGAAGAAATACATGCATGGAAAAAAATAACAATATATATTCTATACCCATTTTTGCATAATTCTTAAGCAAATCTTTAATAATTTGTTAAAGAAAAATTGTTAAAGATTTGCTCAAGAATTATGCAAAAATGGGTGTGGAATATACATATATTGTTATTTTATTCCATGCATGTATTTCTTCATTACACTTGTTTACAAAATGAAAAAATCTGTACATTTAATTTTAATTTCAACAGGTGTAAATGTGTCGCTTAGAATTTATTTTTTGCATTCCCACTTGGATTTTTTCTACCAAGGTTATTGGGATGCAAGAATATTGGGAGATTATATTTGGTTCCTCATCAGAGAAACGGAACCAGCGAAGAACAGAAGACAATGCAGGGCCAACATTATTTCTAATCTAGTCATGCGATATTGAAATTCATAATTGAAAACGAATAAAATAAATTAAATAAATGTTTTCCATACAAAAATGAAAAAAATAGAAAAACAGAGTAAAATTGGAATTTTGGTACCTTCAATCAATTGGTTATATCTCCGGTATTTATTCATGTAGTTTCTCCATCAATGCATTTTTTGTCTTAAAAGTGCGATCTATATATAAAGAATAAGAAACTGGCCATAATTTGAATTTTTCTACATTTGCTTGGCGATAAAGTAATTTTTCTATGTTTATTTTAGTGCGAAAAATGGACTTTTCTCATATATTTTGGGACATAACACCTAAACTACTTAACAGATTGGAAAAGAATATAGAGAGTGATCGTTGGAAATTTTATGGCCTTTAATTTGAGACCTCGTGCGACCCAACCTGACGTTTATAACTCGATATATGGCCTAACATGTGAAGCCACCGCCGAAAAAAATGGAGGAAAATTTCAAAAAGTCATATCTCGAAGACCTGTCCATAAAAAAAAGTTCAATGTTATTTTAGAGTTTAGCAAGCCCAAATAAATAAGAAAAAAATAGTTTCATCGAATGTACATTTTGGCTGTAAACTACTGTAAATGAACTTTAAAATTTAGACAGTGTTTCTTCAACTTGAAAGTGGTCTTCCTTGGTGCTGAAAAAGCGGCTAGGAAACATATCTGCTTAGATAGGTATATTAACAATTGCAAATATCGATTTTTATTACATCAATGAATACAGCAGATGCGAATTACCCAAGAAGGATAGTTCTTTTTCCAAAAACAATCACATATTCGAAGGTGCAGAACAGTAAAGATGAAAACACGTTTTCTTCAATATCTCCGTTCGACACTAAATATAGATATCTTCGGAAGTATGGCAGTACAAAAACCGAGCTTGTATTCATCGGAATATAGATCCTTAATTTTCCTCTGCTTCCTTCTCAGGAAAACCTGGTGGCGAGTACGGCGTTAAAAATGAACTATACAGAGGGCCAAATGGCGTTGTTATAAAAATGTGGTTTTTGACTGGGATCTTGGCTCGGGCTTTATTCGTATGAGCACGTTCATGGTACGTGAACTGCGATCGAAAATGTTCAGCTACTAAACATTCATTCTTTTCTAAACGTATTATAGCAAACTTTGGACCATGTTCAGCAGGATTATGATAAGGAACTGGAGTTTTCATACGAAGGATAAATTCATATTTATGATGGCCTTGCGTTTGTATTAAACCGTGATGTTCTGGAGTTAGTCTCTGTTGTTCTGGGAAACAATTCTTCCATCGTTCTACGGTCCACCTGTTTAGTGGGATGATATCTGCTTCATAGAGAGTATCATCCGACATTCTTACAACAATGTGGTTCGGATCAATTTCCTGACATCCATCTGCACCTAATTTTAAAAAAAGGATTGTCATTTATGAAGCTCTTGTATACTTGTAAGTTTTACATTGAACAGTCACTGTTTAACAAGCAATGACCTATATATATATCCATGAAATATGTGAGCCCAACAGTTTCACTTTTATAATAAATTTAAAGATTTTTCGGGTTTCAATCGTGTGCGAAACTATGAATGTTGCCGACGTTTCGTGAACATTGGAGTTCACTTCTTCAGGGCCATTCAGGGCTGACCTGAAACTGAAGTTTCAGGTTATGTTTTTCTTATACATGTATTCTCTACGATGCCTGTGATTGTCCAGAGTGCTCAATGGTGGGGACTGGTCGAACTTGATTGGCCAATCAAGTCTTTTTTAAAAAAGCAGTAGCTCAACATCATTTCGAAACAGGACATAGAATTTTAGTTGAAAAAACAACCGTCATCGAAAAAACATACAATATTTTTCCAAGAAAACATAGAGAAGTAATCGATGTCTTGAAACACCCCAAATAACATGAATAGGGACAATGGATATAATACCAATCCGATTTGGCTTTCCGCCCTCCCGGGTTCTTTAAAAAAGACTTGATTGGCCAATCAAGTTCGACTAGTCCCCACCATGGAGCACTCTGGTCAATCACAGGCATCGTAGAGAATACATATATAAGAACAACAGAACCTGAAGAAGTGAACTGCAATGTTCACGAAACGTCGGCAACATTCATAGTTTCGCACACGATTGAAACCCGAAAAATCTTTAAATTTTGAATTTTAGATTCAAATTCATTATAACGAATCATCGTGAAAGTATTAAATCTATTAGTTTTACTTTTGTTTTTAATTTTTCTTCAATGATCAGGAATTTTGAAATGTTCGGGGATTTCTCGGTTTTTCCTAGACCACATTTTCCCCCCTGGTAAATTAAAATATTTCTCTTGTAATTTTTCCCAAATCAGCGTAAGAAAATGTGAAAATGAACATAATATTCATCTACGCAATTTGTATCATGAATACGAATGAAACTATTTAATTATCATAGACTGAAGTGATAAATATTAATCGAAACTACATTACCGAAGCAGTATGAAATAATCTCGTCATTTTCTTAGGAAGATTTTGCAAAAGTAGTGCAAAGTTCAACATTTTCTCTAAATTTAAATAAAATATATTATATTGAACATTTTTTAATGGCCTAAAATTATTTTACTGGTAAATTTCATACTAACTTGTTGCCATTATTGTGAAAATGTTTGCTTGCATGGTGCAACATATTTAAAGGTAAAACAAACCATGGTGGAAAAAATTTGTAAAAGAAAGTACAACATTTCTCTAACTGTAACTTTTTGGTAAAAGATGTACTTTTTTGTAATAAGATATACAAAATTTAAGAAAAAATTACAATTAAATGAAAATAGCATACACACATTTTTTCTGGTATTTTCTTGTAGCAAAGTAAAAAAATTAACAATAAAGTGTAAGTTTCTACAATGCGAAAATTCGTATAACTTTTTATCAATATGTTTTTCAGTTTGCTTTAAAACTCTGCAAGGTATTGCTGAAAACTAAAGGATTCTACATTTTTTTCAATTTGCGTACATGACGTCATAAAAAAACTTTCAATTTTACGTAATTTATTGTAGAAAATTATAAATCTCTCCAACAAAAAAAAACAAGATTTCACAAAAGTTGGAATATTGGAAAACTATATTGAAAATTACGTTAAAAATACTGGGAAAAATGTATTACAAAGAAGTACAAAAAAGTAAAGTCATTTTTACAGGAATGTACAAATAAATACAAGAAAGTAAAACTTTTTTCTATTATGCGGACGAATCTTGTACTTCTTTGTATTTATTGTATATTGTACTATTTTGCTGTAGTTTCAATTTCTTGCCAGAATTTATAACTACAAGAAAAAAAGTTGTTCCTTTTCGACCTAGGAGGACAAATATTTACAATATTGCAAGAAGATAATTTTAAATTAACTTTAAAGGAAAGGTGAGATACAATAATGAATAATCGTTATTGAAGGGAAAAAAACCTTACATTTCAAGTTTTTTTTTTCAAATATATACAAATCGATTGGACGCCACATACGTCATTTAAAATTATGTCGTTGCAACGCTCTTTATATTTCTCATCCTAGGTCTAAAAAGATGAACTTTTTGACTGCAAATATAACTTGAACAATTGAGAATGAATTGACCACGGCCATAGAAATCAAGAGTTTCAAAAACTTGAAAATATACCTTTTTTTATTTGAAGTGATAAAAACTGAACTGCAAATTAAAGCACTCAAAGCGGGATAATTTTGGATTTCAAACTTTTAAAATCAAAGCTTTAGGTTTTTTTAATTAAGCGCTCAATAATTGACGCGTATAAAATGCAAGTTTTCAACCATTTTTAATTGAAAATTTGTTAATTAAAAGCCGTTAAAATGCAAAATGTTGAATTTAAAATTTTAATTTGATCGCTTCTTTCTCAATGATTCAGTTTCCATTTGCTGTTGAAGAGTTGCTTTTTTCGACCTAGGATGAAAAGTTTTGTGAATATTGCACGCACATAATTTTTAAATGACATATATGGTGTCCAACCGATTTTTATATATTTGAAAAAAAATTCAAACGTATTATTTTTTGTTGGGCAATGACGATTATTCATTGTTGTCTTTTAATATTCTACGATTCCTCTTAAATTTAAACATTAAAGCTTTTTTAATAGGGATCATTTACACATCTCGATTTAAAATTATCTCCTTGCAATATTCTAAATATTTGTCATGCTGTGTCAAAACTGAAACAACTTTTTGGCTGCAAAACCTGTAAATTCCTGTAGATTCTTGTAGTTGTACTTTTTCCGTAAATTCTTGTAGGAAATTAAAACTACAATAAAATAAAACAATATAAAATGAAACGCAGAAAAAAGCACAGCGTTCGTACCAATAATAGAAAAAAGTTGTACTTCCCTGTAATTTTTCCACCAGGGAATATGTTGGAAAACTATTTTTTTTTCCGTGGAAAGGAATATTTTTGTAAAATATATTAAATAGGAATCATGAAGTTTCTATCACATTTATTTAAAATATATGAGTATTTGATTTCATAAAATATTTTCATGAAGATAAGATGTCTTCGAACTTTACTAATATCTTTGTATCAACATCTTAAAATGTGTATTATATTAGACTTTATTGCAATTTTAGAAAAAGTCTAAAATTTGCACTTTTTAGGCAAGATCTTTTTATATAATAGACAAAATGCTTTCTACCTGCCTTTTTATACAGAATTCTGATTGTGACTAACCTATTTAAAAGAGAAATTGCAACTCTCATATAATTTACATTAAAAGAACTTAAGATATTTATGCCAAAAATCAGGTTTCTGAAAAAAATAGTTTTTCTATTATCTCAAAAATAAAAATAATATAAGTGGCGATATTTTATATGAAAAATATTATTTGAAATTTAAAAAGTTTGAAAATTACAAAGAACATTTATTTTAACAATATTTTTTGCACCTGAAGTTTTATTACAGTCTCTTAGCGATTTCAAAGAAGTGGTTGGATTTTAATTAATCCTGGCTTTGTTGAGGGGAAAAATTCCCTACAACTCTACTGTTTCCTATTTAACAATATAATAATTATTTGATTATAATAATAAATAATAATAATTTAATTACAGTAATATAATAATCTTAAAATACAATTATTTTTTGAAGAAATTTTCTATTTAAAAAAAGTGTTTCAACGATTTCAGCAATAGAAAAATTTACTTTCAAAATTTGAAACAGTAGAGTTGTGGACAATGTTTTCCAAAATCCTTGATAAAACATTTATTTTTTATTTTTAAACTTTCTTCAATAAAAATAATGTTTTGTAATTGAAATATCATCATTAATAATATCTTTAAAATAGATTTCTCGATAGAAAAAAATTTCTTATCCTAAATAAAGTTCCCAGGATGTTCCTGGTTTTCCGGATTTCCCGGCTAGTTAGACACCCTTATACCAAATATTTCTAAAAATGCAATTTTTCGGATATCGTTTGTTTTAGATATATTCCATTGCTTTCAAAATGTTAATTTTGAATTAGAAATTAGAATAGTATGTTGTCATCATGTTTTTATTATATGACAACGTTTGTACAAGACCCGAAAATCCTAGAGAAAAAACCTATTCATGTTGATTCAACATTATCTCTGCCAAGGTTTCATTTGTTACTTGTCTTTAGAATGAATCATTCAAGTTTAGAATCGAGAGTAAAATCAGATAAGAATCAGAATGAATTTACGTATCATTTAAAATCAGCTAGATAAATTATTGTTAAAAAATTTTATGATTGATCAAGTTGGCCGTTTTAGTCAAAAGAAAAAATCCCGGTCATATCCCGGTTCGCAAAAATATTGCACAAATTTTTCACGGTTATTGAAGTGAAAAAAATCGATCTCCTGAAACTGAAAATATTTTTATTTCACGTAATGAAAACTGAACTGTAAATGAGAACTTTTATAAACTTTTATAAAGTTTTATAAATTGAACAGTTCAAAGATTTCTGGTTAAAAAATGTAAATCCACGTTACTATCATCAATGCTCTAAATTAAAGATAATTCTCGCTTTCAACGCGCATTGATAAAAATGATAAAGATAAAGCATATCCCTCTTTTAATTTAGTACGAAATTGAAAATAAAAATCTCCCCCCTTCTATCTGAGTGTTAAAAATAACAAGTTTTCCTCCCATCCACTCAAAAAGTCTTTGGAAAAATTGGCCTTTTTCCAAATCAGTAAAACTGTTATTCACCAAAATACTAACCTTTTCAACTCTATATAATCTTAAGAATGAAAAAATTTTCCTCTCCCGATTCAGAAAAAATTTGAAAATGATAAGTTCCTTAATTCCACTTCAGCGAAAAATTGACAATAAGGAATTCCCCCCTCTACAGGAAGAAAAATGATATGTCCCGTCAAACGAATAAAAATTTCCAAATCTATAAAAATTTTCCCCTTCAGACTCAGAAAAAAATGTAAGACCATAAGTTCCCTATTCCAATTCAGAAAAACATTGAAAATAAAAAAATCCTTCCCTCACAGGTCAACAAAATTAAATACTTTATACATAGTATAACAAAATGAACCAAATCTACGAAAAAAATTGAAACGAAGAGTTGCATGAGTTTTTCATTTTTTCATTAAAAAAAGAACCCTTTCGAGCTACCGATTGGATCTATTTCATTGTGAAAAGATCATGCAACAGATCGAACTGGATTTAATCTTCTTTAGAAACATGAATTAGGTCAAAACAATTAATTTGAGTCAATGAAGCACATTTCTGAAATTTGGCACTTACGCCCTCATACCCCGGCACCCTTCGGTTATAGTATATTATACTTACTTTCAAAATCAAGAAACCCCACAAATGTGAGGAGCAGAATTTCAGTAAAAATTGTCATTTTTACTGAGTAGACAAAATGATCGAACACCAAATAAAAACTGATGTTTCAAGAATTTCGTGTGAAGTATCAAACCATAAATGGCTGCTATGTATAATTACTTTTATTATCTATAGTGAATGCCAGAGATATTTTTTCTCTGAAGTTTGATAATTTATTGAAAACTACGTGTAAACTTATGAATGTGGTTGTAAATCTGCCACCCGATAATAATGATTTGACGTCCGATAAATGTAGTTGACAATAATTGTTTGCAACGTTTTCATCCTCCATCGGAGAAAAAACGTGTCTAAAAATTACTGCGCTTCTAACCGATAATGATTCTTCATTTATTCTTCAAAATAAATAATAATACTACATATATGTGTTATAGATTGTACGATGGAAATCGTAAAAATAAAAGTGACTTTTCTTATACCTTTGCGGTTTCTGCGGCATGCATTAAAAAGGAGAACAAAGACAAGGGGTCATCCATAACTTCCGTAATATATTTTTTGCCGATTTCTTACCCCTCTCCACCCCTATATTATGTTATTTTCTCAAATATTCTCAGCCATGTCTTGGGAAACATCCATTTCTTAAGCACGGCTTCTTCGGAGGGAGGGAGTCCCGAAAATATGACGAATCCTTATTTCTTAGGGGGTTGGCGGGGGGGGGGGGGGCCATTTCTTACGCAATTTTCCTCTTCATGATTAGGTTGTTTTTAACATGCCAATTAAAACCTGTTTCGGCTGTTGAAAGCATTTCTTATACTATTATACAGATATCATGGTTTGTATTATTTATCTTTTATCATGTACACAGAAAAAACAGAAGATAAACTTTACATCGATTTCCGACGAAAGATTCTTCGCAACAAAAATTAACTTCACAGGATAAACTTTACACAAATATCGGTTAAACTTTCTTTCGTTTTTTCGTGACAAACACATGTATTTCGAAAGACGCGAAGTTGGCTGAACAAAACTTTATTGCTCTAAAAAAATTTCTTGCAACAATGTTTATTCTTAGTTTTTTCTGTGTAGTATTAAATATTACATATAGGTCCTTTGTTGAGAAAATAACCATTCTCAGAATCTGGTATTCACCTTTCATGAATTATTTAAAAAAAATGTTTCTTCTTGTGAAATTTCCTTAAAATCCTTTGAATCTCCTGGACACGGGAAATTAACTTTATAAATACCTTGAAAACGATTGACCTCCCTGGAACTCCCTTGAGATCTTATAAACACTGTGGAAATCCCTTAAAACTCTTTCAGATTCCTGGAAATCTTTTGAGATCCTTTAAACCGCTTGAAATATTAAAAATCCCTCATAATCTTTAGAAATCCATGGAAATCCCTTTAAATCTCGAAACTCGGTTAAAATCTGTACAATTCCGTGAAATATTCCGAAATATTACCAAATACCTTGAAATCTTTGAAATGCCTTAAAAATTAATTATAAAAACATTAAAACCACCTCTTTTCAGCTCCTCCTTCCCTTGACAGGACCATATGTTTAGACCCGGCAGTGTTATAAGCATACATAAATGTACGGATTTTCAGGATGTTTAGACTCTGCCAATTTTGAAACGCATGAAAATTCTTCAAAATCCCTGAGAATCCTTTATCATATTCGGAAATTGTTTGAAATTCTGTTAAATCTTTTAAAATCTTATTAAATCCTCTAACATCCGTGAATATACTTTAAATCAGTTAGGCTTCTTTGAAATCCTGCGAAATCTTCAAAACTCCTCAAATCTCTTCAAATCTTCGAAATTCCATTAAAATCTCCTGATATTCTTCAAAATTCCTGAAAAGACTAAAGTACCTCTTTAATTTTTTGTCAAATCGCTTAAAATTTCTTGAAATCCCTTAAAATTCTTTGCCATTTGAGGAGTTCCAGTGATCGTGAAAATATAACCCCAAATTACGTCAATACCAAATTTTGTTCTTCAGTCGGACTCTGTAAGAAAATTCAAAGGACTTGATTTGTAGTATGGGAATTTATATTCTCTTCAATTTTTCAGTCACACAAGTCTATGACTTGAAATACGATTTAGGAACACTATGGATAAAATATTTGTGGTGTAGCTATAATACGTAATCATAATGTTATTCCTAAAATAGCCATTGCGTATGATTGTGGCTGAGCGAACAAGACAATATGATTGGAATAACCAGAATTATGCGTGTACCGCACAATTATTTCTTCCAGTGTAGAAATATCACTATGTGCTTAGCAGTACATTCACGTATTTTTGTTTGATCTAAGTATGACACATGGTGATCATTAGATAGATTGATCAGCGACCTGTGTCGAATCAGTGTTGTGGCATAAACGTGTTATTTAAAGAAGCCACATATTCTACTTTCATTGTACTTTTGTACTTTATTGCTTTTGAATTAAAATTGAACTGTTATTTACATCGAAGTATAATTATTTATAAGTTTCGAAATTTTTAAGATTTCAAACTCAAGGTCTTTAAAATTCATATTTATTTGTATAACTTTGCGCTATTATTCGTTTTTCCGCGTTTTTTTAATCAAATAGTTGAATTTTGTGACCGAAAAGATAAATATTAGTCAATCAAGGAAATGCATTTTCAACGAAAAATATAATAGTTGATATTTAAAAAAAAATCAACAAAATAACTGAATTTTCAACAAAATAATTAATTTCTCAACCGAATAGACGTATTTCCAACCTAAAAAAAAGAATTCTCAACCAAAAATACGAATTTTTAATCAAAAAGATTAATTTTCTACCAAAGAGACGAGTTTTAAAACAAATTGTTGAATTTTTAACAAAAAGAGGTCAACATTTAAGTAAAAATGTAGAAGTTAAATTTTCAGTAAAAAACAAATTATCAGCCCAAAAGTTGCAGCTTCAACCAAAGAAGAAGAAATTTCAACCAAGAAGATTAGTCTTCTACCAGAAAAAGCCAATTTTCAACTGAAAAAGTTAAATTATCAACAAGAAACGGAAAACTTACTTTTTCAGTTACAAAAAATTAATTTTAAACAAAGATTTAAAAAGAATGGTTAAATTTTCAATCAAAGAATATCAACTTCAAATAAAGAACTTATATTTTTCAACAAAGTAGCTAAACTTTTAACCAAGTGGTTGAATTTTCCACGTAAAAAAATGTTCAACTCAAATGATGAATCTTCAAAAAAAAGTATGATTCTTGAACCAAGTAGTTTAACCATCAACAGTTGAATTCAACAAAAAAAAATACGAATATTCGAAGAAAATGGTTAAATGCTCACCCAAAAAGATTATAGTTTCACCAAACCGTTGCATTTTTGCTAGAAATGATGAAATGTATACGAAAAGATATGAATTTTTAAACTAAAAGACAAATTTTCCAAAAAATAGTGGAATTTTCAACAACAAATTTCAGTGGAATTTTCAATGCAAAAACAGAAATTTTCAACAAAAACGTTAATTTTCTACTGGAAAAGTTGACTTTTCTACCAAAAAAGAGACATTTTCAACGAAACAGTAGAATTCTCAACCAAAAAGTGCACGTGGCTCGCTTCGCTCGCAAGTTTGAGCGTGTCTAGGGCACGGGTCTGTTGGATCGCGCGCTTTCCACATGATATTTTATTTACCTCTCGCTATGTGTTTCGCACTCGATTTTGTCAAGTGCAAACTTTTCCACATCATGTTCAACTCTATTATATTAAATATATATTATATTAATTTCTGTACCTCGGCCCGGGACTGCTTATTCAGATGCTGCAAGACAAAGTACGCATTTAATTAACATATTTATTGAAAGTTTAGTTAAAAGTCAAATTATATTTAAAAGTGCTAGCTTTCAAGGTCGGCTATAAGCTCTGACTGCAGTTAGACAAGGACGCGTCCTATCAAGAAATGATAAGCAATTTTTAGATTTTTCTTGGATGAAAAATTATTGCCTAGATAGCACAAATTTTTCCCTAAACATTCTTAGGACATTCCAATGAAAGATTTGTAGAATTCCGAAAAATGTTCCAGGAAGGTTCCTGGAAGTAGGTAAATGTCCAAGTATCCAGGAAGTTTCTCAGAGAAGGTTCCTGAAATGTTCGTGAAAAATGTTCGCATTATATAATGCGAACATTTGTCACGAACAATGCTTGAGAAAAATGTTTGCCTTGCATACATCGAAATGTTCCAGGGATGTTTAGAAAAACTTTTGTGCTATCCGGGTGTGTTTTTATTTTCTTTTTCTTTCGTATCCTGCACAGTTTGATCGGAAAATGGAATTTTTTATTATTTTTCTGTTAATTAAAACCAGAACCTTTGGTTTATTTCTTTTTGTTCCATAAAAGCATGTGCTAAAGCGAAAACTAGTCCGATTTGTTTTTCAAAAGATATCCAATATAAAGACGACGAAAACAACAGTCAGTTTTCACATAAAACGAATACCTTGCCATTAGGACCAGAATGTAGTATAATTTTTAATGGAAAATACAAGGCAAATAAATTTCTAACAATAATATTATAATCGGTTGGATGAGGTGATCCTTTATTGACTTATTAATAACAATAATACACAGTGAAAGATGATAAATAAATTATATAATTATACAAAATATTTATTGATTGCATTAATTAATAATTGAACTGTGAGATTTAGATAGAGTGTTTCTTTAACTTGAAAGCGGTCTTCCTTGGTGCTGAAAAAGCGGCTCGAAAACATATCTACGTAGATAGGTTTTACATCAGCTTTCTGGCCTGTTTTGCACATGAATATCAAGCCTCTCTGGAGTTTTTGCATAAACAATTAAAATTACGATTTTTATTGCACCAATAACAACAGCAGGTCAGAATTACCCAAGAACGGTAGTTTTGTTCCAAAAAGAATCACACATTAGAAGATGAAAGTCAGGATGAAAGCACGTTTTCTCCAATATCTCCGTTCGACTCCGAATGTAGATATTTTCGAAAGTATGGCGCAGTACAAAGACCGATATCGTGTTCATTGTAACACAGATTCTTAATTTTTCTGTGTTCTTTTCTCAGGAAAACCTGGTGGCGCGTTTGGCGTTAAAAATGAACTATACAGAGGGCCAAATGGCGTTGTTATATAAATGTGGTTTTTGACTGGGACTTTCGATTCGGCTTTATCCGTATGAGCACGTTCATCGTACGTGAAATGTAATCGAAAATGTTCAGCTACTAAACATTCATTCTTTTCTAAACGTATCGTAGCAAACTTTGGACCATGTTTAGCGGGATTATGATTAGGAACTGGAGTTTTCATACGAAGGATAAATTCATATTTATGATGGCCTTGCGTTTGTATTAAGCCGTGATGTTCTGGAGTTAGTCTAAGTTGTTCTGGGAAACAATGTAGCCATCGCTCTAAAGTCCAAAAGCTGAGTGGGACGACATCTGCTTCATAAATAGCATTATCCGACATTTGTACAACAATATGATTTGGAATAATCTCCTGGCATCCATCTGCACCTAATTTAAAAAAAAAGGAATGTCATTTATGAAGCTCTTGTGTACTTGTAACTTTTACTTTGAACAGTCACTGCTTAACAAGCAATGACCTATATGCATTCATGAAACATATGATGACCATCAGTTTTACATTTAATTTTAATTTTATTCAGTGATCAGGAATTTTGAAAATTCTCGGGGTTTTCTCAGTTTCTTCCGGACCATATCCCCCCCCCCCCCCCCCCTAGACAACTAAAATATTTTTTTCTGTAATTTTTCTCAAATCAACGTACAGAAATGTGAAAATTAACATAATATGTATACATATTGTCGTCCCATGGTTATGAACAATGGCTCAAGCATGGATAATGGCCCCACTCCCAGTATTTGCCCACGGTCGAACGTTCTTTGATTGAACTCTGGCGAAATTTTCGAAGATGGACACATTCTACAAAATTTTCTTCACTTTTTAAAGAGTTTCATAGTTTACTTAATTTTTCTCGATTTTTCAAGCGAATTAAGAAAAGAATGTACTTCTATTGGACTTAGAAAAATTCTTGAATATGTACAACATTCACTCACAATTTTTCCTTTTTCAAGAAAATCGTCGAAGAGAAAGGAAAATATCTAGAAAAAAAATTTGGCTTCACAAAATTTTCACATGTGGACATAAATCACCTAATTTTTCAAAAGAATTTAAAAAAATTACTTTTATTGTATTTTGTGAAATGTTTAAAGATCGACACAATTCATTCCTATTTCCTCGATTTTTAATAGTTCTAAGGTACTTTATGAAATTTTTGAAAAGCAACATAATTGACTCAATTGTTTGACAGAATTTTTGAAAAAAGTACTTCTAATGGACTTTGCAAAATTTTTGAAGAGGAACATCATTTACTTTAGGCGCAACCTCGAGTTTTTTCGAAGCAAGCTCAACTCGAGGCAACTTTACTCATTTTAAAATGCATAAGCTAATCTTAGCGTAACTTAAAAATTTTTTCCGCCTCAAATATATTATACTACACCCGTTAGATTGTACATCTTATGTAATATTGAATATATATGAAATCTTCAGTGAAAGATTCAACTTAACGAAAGTTAGTCTCATTTCACTGTCAAATTGAAGAATTGGGTCCTATTTGATTAGAAAAATAATACAATGGGTCGACCGTGGACGAATATTGCCAGACCCAAGTTTTGAATTTGATATTTCCGAGCCACAATTTTGCACCCCCCCCCCCCCAGCCAAGTTTATGAAAAATATTCGACTGGTCATCCCGAAGTTCGGGATAATGAGACACTTCGTATAAAAATACAATGAGACAGGCGTGGATAAACACTTCAAGGATACGATACAACAATGGGACAACCGTGGACGAGGATTGCACGATCCTAATTCAGAAATTGATACTTCCGAACTAATGTTTGACTCACTTCACTATTATATTGAATAATAAGCTTATATTTGGTTATTATAATAATACAGTGGAACAAGCGTGGGTGAACATTGCAAGGATATAACACTACAATGGGTCACCTGTGGACGAAAATTTGCAAGACCAAAGTTCTAAAATTAATATTTCCTCATCGGGGCCTTGCAGTCTTCCCCACCGCTTTTCTCATTTCACTGTTATATCGAAGAATTAGCTCTTATTTCTTAAGTATAATAATATGTAGGGACAAGTGTGGGTGAACATTGCAAGGATGTAACGCTACAATGGGATAGCTGTGAACGAAGATTGCACGACCCTAGTTCAGAAATGGATATTTCCTCATTGGGATCTTGCAATCCTAACTAAAGATTGTCTCATTTCACTGCTGTACTAGATAATAAGCATCCATTCGGTTAGTATAATAACACAGTGGGACAAGCGTGGATGAAAATTGCAAGGATAAAACACTGCAATGGGACAAACGTGGACGAAGATTGCAAGACGCAAGTTTAGAAATTGATATTTCCTCATCTGGATCTTGCATCCTTCCCCATGGCTTGTCTCATTTTATTATTGAATTGAAGAATGAACTTATATTTCTTCATTAAGATAATATATAATGGGACAAGCGTGGGTGAAAATTGCAAGGATATAATACTATAATGAGACAACTATGGACAAAGATTGCAAGACCAAAGTTCTAAAATTAATATTTTCACATCGGGACCTTGCAACCTTGCCCACCGCTTGTCTCATTTTACTGTTATATTGAAGAATTAAATCCTATTTTTTAAGTATAACAATAGAATGGGACAAGCGTGGGTGAACATTGCAAGGATATAACACTACAATGGGCCAACCGTAGACGAAGATTGCACAACCCTAATTCAGAAATTGATAATTCCTTAATGGGATCTTGCAAATTTAACTGAATTTTTGTCTAATTTTACAGTCATATTGAAGAAATAGCTCCTATTTGGTTAGTATAACAATACAATGGGTCAAGAGCATCAGACCGGAAATCTGAATGACGTGGTGTTCGAATCCCACCGGGGCTAGAGAGAATTTTTTTCACTAGTCAAGTATGAATATTTTATGAAAATATTGAAACGACCAGTAAACAAAAAAACTTTAACATCATAATTCATTATAAAGAAAATTTGTTGAAACCTTTTTTTCGACGGAATGATAAATAACGTGAAATTTTGACCTTTTTCGAGAATAGATCAACATGACTAAAAAGTACATTTTTCTCTACAAATGCCTCAAAAAAGCGAGAAGAATTGAGGAAATTACGTAAATCTTAAAAAATCTAAATATATTTCTTTACCAATCCTCGTGAAAAAAAAACGAAAAAAGTTGAGTAAATTGTATCCATCTTCCAAAATTTCGCAGAGTCATATAAAAGGAATTTTTTATTTACAAATTTTCGCAAATGAAGAGAACATGTAAGGAAACTATGTCGCCTAAAAAATCTCGCAAATTCCAATAAATGTATATTTTCCTTCAAAAATTCTCCTGAAAAATTGAATTAATTATGCCCGTCTTCAAAAATTGTGCAAATTCCAATGAAAGTACATTTTTCTTCAAAAATTCTTCTCAAAAATTGAGTTAATCATGTCCGTTTTTTTAAATTTCGTAAAGTAAAAAAAACAACCTGTTTCCCCACCAATGCTCTTGTCAAAGCGAGAAAATAGGAGTAAATTGTGTCCGTCTTCGAAAATTTCGCAAGGTCCATCGAATAACTTTTTCCTTCACTAATTCTCTTGTAGAAGCGAGAAAAAAGAAGTCAATTGTGTCCATCTTCAACCATTTTGCAGAGTCAAATAAAAGTACATGTTTTATAACCAATCTCTTAAAAAATCGAGAAAAGTCACGTAAATCATGTCCCTCTTTAAAAATTTTTCAAAGTCCAATGAAAGTACTTTCTTAAAGAATTCTCTTGAAAAATTGAGACAATTATTTCGCCTTTCAAAAATGTCGCAAAGTCCAATAAAACTATTGAAAAAGCTGGTTCAAAAAAATTTTAGAAGGTAGGGAGATATTAAGTTGCATCAATAAAAATCTGTTCTGCTCGAATCTTCCTTTCTTGTTACTTGTCTTTAGAATAATTTAAGTTTAGAATCAAGATCAAAATCAGATAAGAATCAGAATGAATTTTAGAATAATTTTAAGTCGGTTGGATAAATTATCGTTAAAAATGCTATGATTGATCAGGGTGGCCGTTTTAGTCGGGAGAAAAAATCCCGGTCATGTCCCGGTTCCCAACAGTTTTTCACGGTTATTGTAATTCAAACATTTGAATTCTTGAAACTGAAATCTTGTTATTTTACGTAATGAAAACTGAAATGCAAATTTAAGAATTCGAAGTGGAACTCTTTTGGATTTTAAACTTTTACAATAATTGAAGCTGAAAAAATTGAATACCATCGAACTGCAAAATTAAAAATTTCAGATTTTTATAAATTGAACAGTTCGAAGATTTCTGATTAAAGAATATAAATCCATGCTACTATTTGCAATGCTTGAAATAAAAACTAATCCTCCCTTTTAACACGCATTAAAAATTTTGGGGATGAAGCATATCCCTCTTTTAATTCAGTACGAAATTAGAAATTCCCCCCTTTTCATCCGAATGTTAAAAATAACAAATCTGCCTCCTATCCACTAAAAAATTGTTTGAAAAAATTGGCCTCTTCAAATTCATAAAAACAATTAATAACAAACATTTCCAACTCAATAAAAATTTCCTTCTTCCAATTCAGAAACAAATTTAGAACTACAAGTTCCTTATTTCAATTCAGAAAAGCATTGCAAATAAAAAAATGCTTCCTTCACAAACGAAAAAAATTGGGTATACTTTATGCGTAGTATAACGAGATGAACGAAAAACAAAAATATTGGCAAAAAAGTTGGACAACTTTTTTATTTTTTCATTTAAAAAAAGTACTTTCGAGCTACTGCTTAGATCTTTTGAATCGTGAAAAGTTCAGGCAACAAATCCAACTGGAATATAATCTTCTGCAGAAACATGAGGCATGACCCGTCAGTTATACTATTATACTAGGTATACTTACTTGTAAAATGAAGAGTCCCCACGAATGTGAGCAGTATAATTTCACTAAAAATAATCATTTTTACTGAGTAGACAAAATGTTAGAAAACCAAATAAAACTTGATGTTTCAAGAAGTTCGCGTGAATTGTGAATGTATAAATGGCTACTATATATACCAACTTGTTCTAACTTTTATGACTCACACTGAATGCCAGAGATATTTTTTATTTGAAGTTTGATAATGATGTTGTAAGGAATTGAAAATTACATACAAAACTTGTGAATGTGGTTGATAATCCACCTACCGATAAAAATTAAACAATTCGCAATTAAATGGTACGACCCCCCCCCCCCCCCCTCAACCAAGCCTATGTTTCGTAATTTTCCTAAATATTTCCAGCCACGTCTTAAGAAGCGTCCATTAATTATAAAGCTTTTTCAGGGGGAGGGGATCCGGAGAATACTACGAATCTCTACTCAGAGTATTGGGTGTTGAAATTGCTTTCAATACTAACGCGTTATATCATTATTTGTTTTATTTTTATTTTATCAGGTAATATTTCACATTACTCAGGTCTATTGTCGACTAATTAACCGTTCTTGAAATCTAGTGTCCCCTTCAAATCTCTATAAAACTCTGTTAAAATCTTTGCAATTCCGTGACATGTTTCGAAACATTACGAGATCCCTTGAATTCTTCGAAATGCCTTAAAGATTATTCGAAGTCTTCAGAATCCGTGGTATTTTCTTTGAATCTCTTGATATTTTAAAACAATTTAAGATTCCTCAAAAATGTTACGAAATCCTTTAAAATTCGTGAATATGCTTTGAATCTTTCCAAATCTCTCAAACCCTTTGAATTCCCGTAAAATCATCAAAACCCCTCAAAATATTTTAAGATCTGTTAAAATCTCATGAAATCCTTCGACATCTCATCAAGTCCCTTCAACGCTTCGAAATTGCACTAAAATCTCCTGATATCCTTCAAAACTCTAAAAAATAATTGAGAATCTCTTAAAATCCTCTGAAAGCTCTGAAAGCTCTTAAAATTCTTTGCCATCCGCGGAAATACGTAGTCCTTAATTCCACTAAATCTGTAAAAATCCGTCGAAATCCTTCAGTATCTGTGAAACCTCTCATTATCTTTGAAGATCATTTGACATGCCCTAAAACGTTTGACATTTCTTCAAATAGTTTGAAATTCCTGAAAAGCTTCGAAAATCTTGGTACATTTCGTAAAAATGTGGTAATTCTTGAAAATACTTTCTAAATAATTTCGCAAAATTCTTGATACGTTTTAAAATGATTTGAAATCTGTAAAACCTCTCTCATAATCCTTTGCAATCGTTTAAAGTCAAAATAATGTATATACCGTTGATACATTGAGTAAAAATAGAAAATCTTACGAAAGAAGGAGGGTTGATATTTTTAAAAATCAACAAAATTGTTAAATTTGCAACCAAAGAGTGGAAAAAAGACAAATTTTTTACTAGAAAATATCAATTATCAACCAAAATAGAAAATTTACATTTTCAGTTACAAAAAATTAATTTTAAACCAAAATAAAATCAGATTTTCATCAAAATATTTAAATTCTCAGCCATAGAGGTGAACCTTCAACAGCAACAAAAAAAGGCTTTGAACAAAGTGGCTCAACTTTTACCCAATCAGTTGATTGAAAATTTTTTTAAATTAATTTTCAACCATCAGTTAAGAAATAAGTGTTCTTCAACATAGTAGGTAAACTTTCAACTAGCGAGATAAATTCTCAACTAAAATTATGAATCTTTTACTGAAATAGTTGAATTTCCAGTTCAATCAATTATCTTCAACCAAAAAATCGAATTGTCAACCAAAAAGAATTATTTTTAACTAAAATTATGCATCTTCAACAAAAAAATTATTTTTTAACGAAGTGGTTCAACCGCAAACAGTTGAGTTCAACCAAAAAGAGGATTTTTTAAATACAGTTGAATTTTCAACCAAAAGCGATGACTTTTTAACAAAGTTGTTAAAATTGAAACCAAAAAATAATGTTTTTAACTAAAAATATAATCGTCAGGAGAAATCAAATGCCAGAAATTTAATTTTGTAACATTTCGAATATAAAATCTTTTATGAACAGACTGAAAGAATTTCAAAATGAAATTTTAAAATTTTGAATTTATTCATTATGTTAAAAAAAAGATTACTTTTCTACGATAACAGATGAATTTTCAGTCCACAAGAACGAATTTCAGACAAAAAAAAATACTTTTTAACAAAACAGTTGAACTTTAAAAAAAAGTTGAACTTTTAACCAAAGGAGTGAATTTTCCAAACAAAATCATGAATCTTTATAAAAAAAGGGAATTTTCAACTTAATAGTCGAATTTTCGACCAAAAAGATGAATCTTCAACCAAAAAGATGAAATTTCAACCAAGCAGTCGAATTTCAAAATAAAAATATTAAACTTCTAGCAAAAACAGCTGAATTTCGACCCTAAAAAGTTGTAATTTCAAGAAAAAAATGAATTCTCAAAGAAAAATATAACACTTGATATTTAAAATAGAAAACCAACAAAATTGCTGAATTTTCAACCAATGAGCGAAATTTTTAACAAACTAATTGAATTTTCTAGTACATAGTTTTTTTACAACTAAGAGGAAATCTCAACAAAGGAGATCAGTTTTCTACCGAAAAAGACAAACTTTATCTGAAAAATTATTATCTGAAAAAGATCCATTTCCGATCAAAAATAAAAAATTTACATTTTTAGTTACAACAGATTAATTTTAAACAAAAAAGAAATCCAATTTTAACAAAATGGTTAAATTCTCAACCAAATAGGTGAACATTCAACAAAAAAAAACACATTTCTAACAAAGTGGCTTAACTTTGACCCCGGTAGTTGAATTACCAATTGGAAAAATAAATTTTTAACTAAAAATGGAATAGTGACATTTCAAGTTAAAAATGAGTTCTCAAAAAAAAAACTATAGGTAAATTTTCTAACAACGATATCAATTTTCAACTGAAAGATGCATTTTTAACTGGAATAGTTGAAATTTCATTTAAAAAATGAACCATTAAAAAACAAAGTGAGTTTTCAACTAAAACGATAAATCTTCAACAAAAAATGTTTTTTTAATAGAGTGGGTTAACCGCCAAGAGATAAGTTGAACAAAAAAAGACGAATTTTTAAACAAAATAGTTGAATCCTCAACCAAAGAAGATTAATTTTCCACCAAACAGTTGCCTTTTTCAACTGAAAAAAAAAGAAATAGAAATACAAGGCAAATAATTTACTAACAAGAATTTCATACCAAGGAAGTCGCAAGCTTTTCAATTTCCCTGACCACTAATATTCAAAATCCAGAATTTTAATTTTGCAACATTTTTAATACAGAATCTTTTATAAACGGAATAAAATATTTCCAAATTAAAATGTTAGAATTTTTAATTCATTATCCTAAACAGTTATTTTAAGATTTTTCTAACAGTCCCTCACTTTGCCAAAGCAATACAAAATTTTTGCTTTTCCCTCATTCTCAGGTTGACCGTGAACTATGGCCACCCTGGTTGAACTTTGGAGAAGAAAATTCCTATCTACAGTTTCGTATTTTCAAATAATCTTCATTGCAATTATGTTAGTGATCCTTTATTAAATTATTAATACCATTAACACACAATATATAATAATAAGTCAATTATATAATTATACAAAATATTCATCATTTGCGTTGATTATTAATTATTGCACTGTAGAATAAAGATAGAGTGTTTCTTCAACTTGAAAGCGGCCCGGCTCGAAAGCCTATCTACGTAGAGTAGTTTTTTTCATATGTTTTCTGGCCTGCTTTGCACATGAATACCAAGCCTATCTACAGTTTTGCATTCAAAAAATTAAAATTATCCATTATTTTGCATCAATGAATAGAGCAGATTTGAATTACCCAATAACGATAGTTTCATTTTCAAAAACAATCATATATTCTCTGTTTTTTTCTTAGGAAAACCCGGTGGTGAGCTCGGCGTGAAGAACGAACTATAAATAGGGCCAAATGGCACTGACACATAAATGTGATTTTTAAGTGGGATATTCAGTTGGATGTTATTCGTACGTTCCCGGAACGAAAACTGCAATTTAAAATGTTCAGCTACTAAGCATTCATTATCTTCCATACGCAGCGTAGCGAACTTTGGACTATTTTCAGCAGAATTATGATTAAGAAGTGAAGTTTTCATACGTAACATAAATTCATAATGTTTATTATTTTCCGTTCGTATTAAACCGTAAATTTCCGGAATATCTTGTTCTATGCGATTAGTCACCCATTTGGGCTCCGTCCACGAGTTGAGCGGGATGATATCTGCTTCATAATGAGTATTATCCGCCATTTTTACAACAATGTGATTTGGATTAATCTCTGGACATCCACCTGCACCTAATTAAAAAAAAAGATTTACATTTATGAAGTTCTTGTATACTTATAACTTATATTTTGAGTAGTTACTGGTTAACAAGTAATGACTTTTATGCATTCATGAAATATGTGATGACAATCAGTTTCAATTAAATATTTATTTTCATTTGCAAATAACTATACCCAGGCCGTCTTGTGATCAGAAATTTTGAAATTCCCTGGATTTTATCGGTTTTTTCTCAACCATATTTCCCCCAGACTAATTTAAGCATGTCACATTGTAATTTGTCCCAAATAAATGTATAGAAATTTAAAAATTAACATAATATACATATACAAAATTTATGTTGCGAAGAAAGTCATTACATATTTCATTATAACAGACGGAAGACATAAATAATAATCGAAACTACATTGCTGATCACGAGTATGACACAGGTTGAAAGCTATCGGAATTATCTCTAAAATGAGCCAAGATAAAATAATCTTTTCAATTTCTTAGAAAGATTTTGCAAAAGTAGCGGAAATTTTAATATTTTCTTAATTAATTCAAAGGTAAATTTCGTACCCACTGATCACAATTATTGTGAAAATGTTTGTTTTCATGGTGCAACATGTTTGAAGTTAAAACAAATATGTATATTGGAAAATTTGTTATAGTTCTTTCTGCTGAAAGTAATATTTTGATAAAAATACTAAATAAGTAATCATGAGGTTTCTATCAAATTTATTCATTATTATTATCAATTATACATTTTTATTACTATTTTTAATTCACTTGATCTTTTAAATTACTTTCCTCAAGACAGGATGTCTTTGAATTTTTCATTACTATTATTTTGTACATTATTATCACTATTATTCATTCATTTGATTTTTCAAATTACTTTCCTAAAGATAAGATGTCTTTGAATTTTTCCAACTTCTTTGTATCAACTTTTAAAAACATTTGTTATATTAGACGTCATTTATATATCAAGAAAACACTAAAAATTGCACACATTTAGAAGAAAATTTGTTCACTCTCATTTGATTGACATTAAAAAAACTTAAGGTAGTTGTCGCGCCAAAATTTACATTTCTGAAAAAAATAATTTTCTACGATTTTGAGAATGAATATAATATTACTGATGATGTTTAGTATGAAAATATTTTTTTTAATTAAAACATTTTTGAACTCACAAAAACGTTCGTTTTAACCATGTTTTTTGCAATTGAAGTTTTACTATCGTTTCTTATAAATTGAAAAAAAATGGTGAGGTTTCAATAAATCACGGTTTTTTTGGGGAAACATTCCCTAAAACTCTACTATTTCGAATTTAGAGAATAAGTGGATAATCTTCAAACAAAACTATTTGTTTCACAAATTTTTTATTTAAAAAGGTGTTTTAATTATTTCAGCCATAGAAAAATTGACTTTCAAAATTGAAAACGGTAGAGTTGTAAAGAACATTTTGTCCAAAAATATAAGCCATCATTCAATAATTATTGAAGCCTACGCAGAGATAAAGATGAATCAATAAAAATCTGATTTTCTCGAATCATTGTTCAAACTGTAAGCATGTGATATACTTTGCTATATGATAAAATTGGTTTCAGAACAGAAAATCCCAGAGCAAAAATCTATTTATGTTGATTCAACGTTATCTCTGCCAAGGTTTTTTACTTGATTTCAGAATCATTTAGATCTAGAATCAAGCTAAAAAATCAGATAAGAATCAGAATAAATTTTAGAATAATATAAGTTTGGCTTAATACAAAAATATTCAAAAATGCTACGGTTGATCAGGATGGCCATTTTAATCAAGAAAAAAACATCCTGTTCATCTCCCGGTTTTTTCCTAACTTGCAGTAATTTTTCACGTTCATTCGAATTAAAAAATTTGAAATCTAAAAATTGAAAAATTTGTATTTGCAGTAATTAAATGAAAACTTCATTGCAAATTGAAGTATTCAAAGTGGTACTTTTTTAAATTTCAAACTTTTAGAATTGAAGTCAACAAAGTTTTCATTCACACGCTGAATAACTACTGCTATTTTCAGTGCTCGAAATTAAAACTAATCCTTTCTTTCAACTCGCATTAATAGAAATGTTAAAGATAAAGCATGTGCCAGTTTCCATTTCGAAAAACATTGAAAATAAGGTAAATGTCCCAGTAATCGTGACGGTCCCAGTAATCGTGAAACTTGGTTATAGTTTGAATATATTGTTACAAAAATGTGTTAAAAATAAGATTAAATGATAAAACTCACTTATTTTTAGCATCTTTTAATAGCAAATAGAAATTACATTCATTCGAATAAAATAAAAAGCAAGAAAATTGGCATCACGATTACTGGGACTAAGGTCACGATTACTGGGACGTTTACCTTATGAAGTTCTTCCCTTCACAAGCGGAAAAATTACATATACATAGTTTATACAAAGTAAAACAAAATAACTGAAATGAGAAAATAACAAAAATATTTACATTAAGAGTTGCATAACTTTTTTATTTATCATTTTGGGAAAATTGTACTTTCGAGCTGCTACTCAGATCTACTGAATCGTTAAAAAAACAGGCAACAAGAAAAAATTACCAAGCATGAATTTTGACCCATTTCCAAATCAAACTGGACCATAATATTCTGCAAACACGAGTAAGGTTAAAACAATTAATTTAAGCCAATAAAACACATTTCCGAAATTTGGCAGTTACCCCCAAAACCTTTTAATTGTACTATTATATTATACTTACTTTTAAAATGCAGAAACCCCGCGAATGTGAGCAGTAGAATTTCAGTAAAAATCGAGGTAAAAATTTTCATTTCTACTGAGTAACAAAATGATAGATAACTAAAAACCGATGTTTCAAGAATTTCGTCTGAACTATGAAATCAAAAAATGCCTGCTATATATATAATAACTTTTATGACTCATGGTAGATCTCAGAGATATTTTTCATCTGAAGTTTGACAATTTTTCTCAACGTTTTTATCCACCTTTAGATAAAAAAAGGCCTGAAATTTACTTTGCTTCCATCCAATAACGTCTCTGTTAATTCAAAATAAATAGAGTGGAAGAAGGAAGATTTTCGATCTTAAATCTCAACATTTTACATATCTGCTAGACATAAATTACCGTACGTCATACAAACCTTCAGAATTATCAAAGATTACTATATGTGTTACGGATTGCACGACAGACGTAGTAGAAATAAATATAAACATGCTGTTCGTTATATCTTCAAGGTATCAACAAGGTATCTTATGTATAAAAATTCGAACAAAGATAAGGGGTCATCGATAAATTACGTAATTTCTAGCCAATTTTTACCCCTTCCCTTCACCATCAAGCAAGTCGCAAAAAAATGGTTCGGTTTTTTCGGGGGGAGGGGATCCGGAAAATCCTATGAATCCTTAATTAGGTAGTATGGAGAGGGGGGCTCTAAAGCATTTCTTACGTAAGTTTTCTTTTTATTATTATATCATCAGGCCATTTCCCTTTCGGTGTAGACATGACTCTCTCGGTGAGGAAACGAGTGATGTGAGGGAGGGGGTATAGATTTTTTAGATTGATATAGAAATCTCGTTTTATTTATTCAAATCACACGTTCGTTCCGTAACACCGCTCCGATCCATGTTGCTGATCAATCTCTCTAGCGACCACCCCAAGTGAAGAGCCTCACAAGGTTTTTATGCGAGGTTCCCCACTTGGGCCCATTAGTATCCAAGGTCTTTGTTTCAGGCGTAATTCACTCTATTGTCACTCTGTTTACAAACTATTTGTCGCCACACTTTTCTGTCATGGCATACTACTCTAGCTTCCTTCGCGTCCATGCATTTCTTAATGCAAGCTCTCGTGTTTCTATGGCTTCTTATGTCTCTTCGGATTAATGTCTCATTCACAGATTCCAACCATTCTTTCGGCGGTCTGCCTCTGGGCATTCTGCCATTTACTTTACCTTTATACACTTGTTTCGTCAGTCGTTCATCTTTCATCCTTTCAACATGTCCGAACCATCTTGGTTGATTTCTTGTACCACATTCTTTGAGGATTATCTCGTTTCTTACTTTGTCAATCCGTGTCAACAAAAGCACAGAAAACTTTCTTTCCTACTCTCAAACTTTTTTCTGTGATCTGTCTTAAGCTAAATATTTGATCTGTACATGATCTTCCTGGCATTGATCTCCTTTGGACTTCCCACATATTTTCTTCTGTTATTTTCATTACCTCACGAATAAGTATTCTTGAGTATATTTTACTTACGGTACTTAGTAAGCTGATACCTCTGTAATTGTTGCAGTTGCTTTTATCTCCTTTTCATTTGTATATTGGTACGATAATTGCTTTTCTCCAATCGTCTGGGACTTCTCCCAACTCGATAATGAATTTATGAGTTCGTACAACCTGTGAGGTATATACTCGCTACCAAATTTCAGCATTTCAGCGCTAATACTGACTACACCAGCAGCCTTACCATTTTTTAAGTTCTTAATTATGTCACTAACCTCAGTGGCACATATTTCCAGAATTGGGTTCTCTAATGCATTATGTCCTATGTCTTTCGAAGCGTCTAATATCCCATCTGTATCATATAATATTTCACCTTTCTTTCTCTCATGCTTATAAACTCTGTACTTTCACTTCCCTTTATCTCTTTAAATAATAGTTGCATGGTTCCTCCGAAGTCGTTTTGTATTTTCTACTCTTCTTTTGTTCTGATTATATCTTCACTTTCCTTGATTAGTCGTTTAACTTTCCTCTTTTTGTCTCTGTAATCGCTTTCAAGTCTATTTCTCTCCTCATCGCTAAGACCTGTGATGTTTAATGTTTTCTTGTAGGCTTTTTTCTTTTCTTGCCGGGCTGCCTAAATTTCATCGTTTCACCTCGCATCACCAGATTTTTTTCCTGTCACTATCGTACTGGGAACCTCTTGACATAAAATGCGGTCACGGTATGTTAAGGTGGAAATGATACCGTGCTGGCATGCGAAAATGAAACTTACTGTACCTGAATTAAGCCCTGATGATCTGAGGAAAGCAAAAGTTTTTTCCTTCGACAAGGACTGTTTTCCTACATTTCTGTGGAAGTTTCCGTCCATTTTCTTGTCGAGTAGCTGTTGGTGTAATTTTCTAACCTCGGTTTTCTTCACTTCGGCTCTCAGAAGTAAAGCCACAGAGGTGTTCAGGAGAATTTCGTAGTGCGAGAGATATTGGCAGAAGTGTGATGCAAAAAAGTAAAGGGCTCCTGGTATCGCCCTGAAAGACACCCCTCTGCAAGGTGACGTTGTTCGTTGTCACACGATAATTTCTAGATGAGATAGTAAATATATTTTTCCAAAGAGGTATCAATCTCTCTATGCATATCACTATGTGCGGATGCACCTTCAAGCTTGTCAACAGATAGATGATAAGTCTATGAGAGGTTGAACCGAAAGCTTTCCGTTAGTCAATCCAGGCTCTTGACAGGACGCGCTGATGAGTTGCAGCGTCTTTACAGATAAACCTGTCAATCAGCAGCTCCTTTTGACAGCCTGCTTCAGTTTTTTTAGAGACACGTTGTTCGCACATCTCTCGCGACACAGCCTCAATTCTTCGAACAATCGTGTTGTTTAGGACAGCTGCAAAGATCTTATACAGTGTGTTCAAACAAGTTATTGGCCTGTAATTCTCTAGGTTGGGCATGTTGCCTTTTTTGGAAGGAGTGTCGTGCGTCCTAATACCAGCCACTCCGGAATGGGCGTTTCTGACTCTAAATATGAGGTGAATATGTGGGCCAAATGTTGGTGTGTAACCACCAGACGTTCTTGATACAACCTGGTCCAGCAGCGGAAAGGTTCTTCGTGCCTCTAAGTGCTTTTTTCACCTCTTCGGCAGTGATTATTGGACATTCCTCCTCAGATTTTATGAGGTTGTCGCTAAACTCCTTGAAGCGAATGATATTATCAGTATCTTTTTTTCAACTTAAGTGTTTTAGAGATCTTGTATACCTCTCTCCAAAAAGTCTCTACCTCGTTGGACTTGTGTGGATTTTTCACAGAAACAGGGAGATCACTGAAGATGTGCGATGGGTCAGCGAGAAACTGTTGATTCTTTCTGATCCATCTCTCCCTCTTTTGTATTCTCCTCCTTGCGTCAGATAACACCCGTATTTTGTCAACAATGTGCTGCTTGGTTGTCAGCAGCTTTGACTTGTTCAGTGTATGATTGAAGATCCTCAGTTCTTGGGCGAGCTTCCGAACCCTTTCCGTAATGGTCTACCAGATGTTATGTAGTCAATCACACATTAAATACCGGACGCATTCTGTCTTGCCCATCCAATCTTCTGGTTCAGTTGATGCAAGCGTCTTTCAGTCTTTTGATATATCGTGGGTTTTAGCCTTCGATTTGAGTCAGCCAAAGCTCTCGGAGCACCATAAACTGAGAAATTGATGGTCTAGAGGTCGAAAACCTGCGAGATATCTCCATAAAGGAAGGCATTCATTTCATCCAGATCTTGGGGCTTAGGAGGAACTTGCATGTTAATGTTCCTGCTTGTTCTGAAATCGTGATCACCTCTCAGAAGGTAACTTCTTTCGGCGGTTGGTCCTAATGTCGCTTCCTCATCTTCGTCTGCAGCTTGATCAAGTAGCGGTTGGGGAAGCGCATCGCGTACATATCTTTTTTTTCGGAGGTAGTCGGCTTGATTTCACAAAGCCTGATGCGAAACGTGCTGAAGCTCTGGGTGTTTCTGGCACTACAGAGTGTGCATACGCGCCATGAAGCCTCCGTGAACAAAGATAATGCTGGCATCGTAGTGTGAAAAGTGAAAAGTGTGGCGAAAAATAGTTTGTAAACAGAGTGATAATAGAGTGAATGACGCTTGACACAAAGACCTTGGATACTAATAGACCCAAGTGGGGAACCATACATAACAATTTTGTGAGGCTCTTCATTCGGGGTGATCGCTAGAGAGATTGATCAGCAACCTGGGTTGGAGCAGTGTTGCAAAATGAAGGTGTTATTTAAATAAATAACACTAGAATCGCAGATCAATCTAAAATATCTATACCTAACACCTATATACCTATCTATCATATACCTATATACCCACCTACACACTACTATCTTCTAACCGAGTAAGTCACGCCTACCCCAAAAGGGAAATGGCTTAATGGTATAATAATAAAAAAAGAACTAAACTATAATACACATAAGTAGACGCGGTCTATCAACAGAAGGATACTATTAATATACATACGCAAATATACATACTTAAAAGTAAATACGGATTCATACACGCACTCATATGTATTTTTAATTAAGAATTTAAGCGTTACCAAAAAGGAGTTCTCTAAAGTGAAATTCTGAAGGTGCATTTCTAATGACTATAGGCAGTTTGTTACAAATGCGGGCATCATGAATAACAAAAGACCTTTGCATTTTACATGTGCGGTGTGGCTGGATTTGTAGTGCTGTTTTCCTTTCACGGAGTTTGTAATGTGTTGCTTGATCCTCGTCAATAAAATGGAGGTGGTTAAGAAGATATTGCGCAGCTTCATTACTGAATAGGCTATAAAGCAAATTACTCATAAAGAACTGTCTCATTTTGGCAACGTAAAGAAGTCCTACTCTTTCTCTATGCTGGGTAATATGCTCACTTTTTGGGATGTTATAAATGAACCGAATGCAAGCATTAGGCGTACGCTCAAGCTTGTCATTCAGCTCATCAATAATATCGTCATATACCACACAGCCGTAGTCAAAGGAAGGAAGGATCAGGCTTTTAACTAGGAGGATACGTGTTGAAGTAGGAAGTGATTCTTCATTTCTGTTAAACTTTTGGAGGACTCTGAAGGTTTTCCTTGAAATATCCACAACTTGTTCATTCCAAGTAAGAGAGCGATTAAAAATATAGCCTAAATCTTTCACAGAATCCACAAAGGGGATGAGACACTCATTGATCAAGAGAGGAGGCAAGGTTGCAATTGTTGTAAGTGAAGGAGAGGAAGAAGGTCCTATGATTATAGCCTTAGTTTTAGCTGGGTTAATAGTGACACCGGTTTTCAAGGCCCATTGCACCACCAAATGAATATACCCATGTACCTTTTGAAGTCAGCTCTTAAGAGTAGCAATAGGCCCGGAGAGGTATAGCTTGAAGTCGTCACAATATTTGTGACAGTTGTAGTGTCGAAGTTCACTTCCAAGTTCAGATGTATAAATATTAGAAAGAGTGGGTTCAAGCGTGGAATTTTGAGAGACACCACTCTTAACTTCACCAAAAACAGAACGCTCGCCATTGCTCATTTGTACTCTTTCAGAACGATTACTAAGATGAGATTCAAACCATTCAACAGCCATCTTTAAGAGGTGAAGTGATTTGAGCCTAGTCAATAGTGAATTATGGTTAACTGTATCAAACGCCTTAGGAAAGTCGAAAAGGACGACATATGTTATTTACCTTCTGTCAGTTGCTAGTTTAAGGTCAGAAGTTACCTTAAGTGTAGCTGTAAGAGTACTTTGCCTGGAACGAAACCCAGATTGCATTGGGTCCATTGAATTGTTAGTTTCAATATGTGCAGTAAGTTGCTGATGGACAATGCATTCGAAAGGTTTAGACAAGGCACATAGGATGGATATCGGGCGGAAATCTTTGGGACAGGTAGTGTTAGATATTTTAGGAACAGGGTGAATAATCGCCTCTTTTCGGGTATCAGGAAATATTCCCACTTGTAGAGATGCGTTTTAGACATGCAAGAGAATAGGACTCACAAAGCTAAGCGAATTATTTTAATTGCAATACCATCAGAACCTTGAGCATTTGATTTTACCTTTAAGAGTTTTTTAATGTTTGCAGAAAAACTCATTTTAAAAATAGGCTTCAGTCTCTTCTATTTTCTGTCATATTTCCAGGTTACACTTGAGTTACGCGGTCATAAATCTGTTATGAAGTTGTCTGTATACAGAAAGACAGATCTTTATAATTATTATATTCATTAAAATTTTGGCAGTTGAAATTACTTTTTTTACTATTATACATATTACACAGAGAAAAATGGATATTCAAACGTAGCATCTAGATAACATGAAAAAGGTTCAATTAAAATATCCAAAATATTACATGAAACTTATGATTATGTCAAATAACTTACATGTTCGTACATAAACGAGAAACAGATAAAGGGTATGAAATATCGAAAAGATGATACATTCAGTCAAGTTTAGGTTATGTTGATTATAATATATAATATAATATTTTTAATTAAAAACCAAATTAAAAACGGGGTAAGTAAGCTGAGAACGAATGGTGTGTAATCAGAATTTGAATTTCTATCAATTTTCGGTTACTTAAACTCAAATTTTATTTTAAATATAAAAACATTTTTTCAAATGTGTCCGAGTCAATATACGTAACCTCAAACGTAAGAAAAGAACCTTTTTCCGTCGAGAAGATAGGCAAAAGTCGTTATACGATTTTCATTAATTCCATAATTGTAATATCAAAAACATAGCCGTGAAACATAGTCCCGAAATTTCAATGCGCGATGCGCATGCGCTAGGACGATTTCAACATCTAAATGTGTTTTGCTTCAACATAAAAATATCTTTACGCCTAATATTTTGAAAAGATAGTGAATGATCTAACCGTTTGAATATCTACATTTAAACATCGATTTATCTCCATAATATCATTGTTTGTTTTATTTCTCTTTCATCATGTTTTTGCAAGTTTAGTAAATTAAAAAAAAAATTTAATCATGTGGAAATCCTCTAAATCCTTTGCATTCAATGAAAATGGTACATAATCTCTGGAAATCCCTTTAAAAATATAAATAAGCAAATTGAAAATCTCTTGATTTGAAATATATGGAAGATGGAAATCCCATAAAATTTCTGAAAATCGGTTAAAATCTTTGCAGTCCCTAAAATATTACGATATATTACGAAATACCTTGAAATCTTTGGAATGCCGTGAAAATTAATCGCAATCTTTAAAATCCTTGGAAATATCTTGAAATCTCTTAATATATTAAAGCACATTTACATTCCTAGAAATTCCTTAAAATCCTTTTTCGCATTCGGAAATCCGTTGAAATTCCGTTAAATCTTTTGAAATCCTCTAAAATCCTTGAATATACTTTGAATGATTTTAAATCTCTTAATATCTTTTAAAATCTCTAGATATTCCTTGATATCCCTTAAAATTGTTTGTGATCCGCGAAAATGGTTCTCAATTTCTTAAAATTCCTAAAAATCCGTCAAAAGCCTTCCGTATCTCTTGAAATCCCGTAACATTTCTCAAATACTGATCAAGCCCCTAAGAGTCCCTTAAAATCTTGTAGGATCCCTAAAAATTTTTGAAAATTTCTCTGAAATTGTACTAAGTAATTTCTTTAAAGTCTTCAAATCTTTTAAAATCATTCCAGAAAGTAAATGAACGCTGTGACTTTTATTGGTTATAATTGAAGAATTTTCAATTGCAAATCTATGAACTTGAATGAATTTTAATTTTTAATTGTTAAAAGTAAAGAACTATTCATAAATTGTACATTTTCATCTTTAAAATTGAAAATTTTTTAATTATTACTATTCAAAATTGAACTATTACAAAAAAATATTTAAAATTACATCACTCTAAGTTGTAAACTTTAAAAATGGGAGAATCTTCAATCACAAATCTTATAAATTGAAGACGCTCCAATTTTTAAATGCAAATAGAAAATAGCAATTTTCAAATCTATATTTTCAAATTTGGCAAATTTTAAGAGTAAAATTTAAAAATTCTACAATTTGTATGATTCACTTGTGAAATTTATTCAATTTGAAAGATTTAGAATTGAACATTCTTGGAAAAAGAACACATTTAAAATTATGACTTTCTATATTATATCTTAAAGATAGATCTATTTAAAAAATATGTTCAAAATTTCGCAATATTAAACTATGACCATTCAAAATTATACAAGTTCCTGAATTTTCAATTGTACATGTCTTCAAAATGGATCAATATAAAAATCGGAAAACATGAGAAATACTTAGATTTCCAGAATCACTTAAGAAGATATTTGTTTCAACTTAAAGGAACCGTTCCTTTAATATAATTTTTTTAGTTCAACCAAAAATAGCTTAGAAATGAAGACGATCATTTTAAATTAGAGGAAAATGTTTATTGGAACAACAAACCATTTCATTCTACCAAGCAAATTTCCTTGAGTAAAAGAATTCAATTTGAATCAAAGAATCTTTTTTCTGAGTGTATGTCTTTTGAAAACATCTCATTACAATATAAAATCCAAAATAAACTCATTAATTAATTCATTTGCTTCTGCTGGTGAAAATTAAAATTTATAGAAAATTTTGAATAATTTTGGGGATAATAGAAGAATGTTGAAAAATCAAAATACTAATCTAATTACACCAAAATAAATATGGGCTCGGTTACAATGAAAATATTTACCCAAAAAGTGTCTACTTTACCTGCAGCTTGTAATAAAACATAATAAAAATATTCAAATCTTTAACACGTTTGGTATAAGTTTGAAAGTTAATTTTATATTGGTTAAAAAACAGGTTTTTGGTCACTGTTACCAAAAATAAAAAATGTATCAAATTTTAAAAAAGCAGAATGAATTCCCACATAGATATTATCCGTGAAAGCGCGATATGAGGACGTTTCGATTGATAAGTGATTTAAAAAAAAATAGGTCAATCAATCAATTTTGCTAAAAATCTTCTCAGCATTTTGGAAGCATCATCTACAACTATATAACATATTACTGAAAATTACATTATCTTATGGAACTGAAGTTTCCAACTTTAATGTGTGACGAAAAATAAAAAATGACCTTGCCTACAACCTGAATCATAAATTTTGAAGCGCTGGATGCCAAATTTCGGAAAAAAGCTTCATCTCCCTACCTGCTGAGGAAAGCAATCGTTTCCAATCCCAAAGTCTCAAAAATCGATCAAAAAAATCTCAAATGTGTTCCAAGATTCTTATCCAAAATCTGAGACACTTCCTTTGTAGATTTTAATGGCAATTAATAGCATAAAAATTTGCATTTCTTATTTCCTCAGGGAAAGCAATCGTTCTCAGCCCCTAAACTGCTTTTTTCGATTTTTGAGATTTAGGATTTAAAATCTTATGCTTTCTCCTAGCAGCTATGAGGATGAAAATTTTGTTGTCAATTATTTATCATAAGAATCTGCAAAATGAAGTTTTTATATTTTAGGTGGGGAGCTTTTGGAACACATTTTGGAATTTTTCTTCTTCGACTTGGAACGTATTTGCGATTTATTTTTTTATTTCTAGAAACTTTGGGGTTGAAAACGACTGTTTTCCCCTCCAGTTGGAGAAGGAAACTTTTTTTGCAATCATATACTACTAAAATCTACAACATTCATTTTTTTATATTTTAGGTAAGAAACTTGAAACACATTTTAGAATTTTTTCTCGATTTTTGAGTTTCAGGAGCTCAAAACGTCTGTTTTCCCCGCCAGCTGGTGGGATGAAACTTTTCTTGTATATACTTGGCTTCCAGCGGTACAAAGTTCATGCTACGAATTTTAGGTAAGGAATTTTTCTTTTTAAATAAACGTTGGAGACTTCCATTTATTCCGTATTATCCTAGCTCAATTCCTGTTCAAACTGTGGTAAGCGAAGATAAGTTGGAAGAAAATACATAAAATTTATGTTAAAAAAAGGCTCATTTTATAAATTCCAACAGAGAGTTGTGTAATAAGGCTATCATCCGATATAAACGTTTTTTCTTTCTACAAATAAAAGGTTTTTTCGCTCGTAATATACGTTTCAATATAAGAAGTGTCAGCTTCTTTATTCGAATTTCGTAAGCTTTTGTCACAATAGTTTAGTTTATCGTAAAAATTCAAGGTTTCCCTATGTATTTGCTGAAGCCAAATATAAAATTAAGCCATCTCGTTTTAGGTGAATTCTTATCAGCTACTTTAATTTATTACGTCGAAATTTCAATATGAAATTATTTAATTCTTAACATTTTCTTATTTACATCGGTTTGATTTTGAATGCTGTTAATTTCAATTTCAAGTGAATTCTTGTTAGCTATCTTAATTTATCAAGTCAGATATTTCAATCGAAAATTATTTGATTCTCAACGTTATCAATTCAAAATTGTTTCATTTTAAATGCTTTCAATTTGAAATTATTTAGTTCTTGTCTTTTGAAGCTTCAAATTAACGAAACAATGAGACCCAATTTGAAGTTGCAATATTTTGAACACTTCAAATTTGACATCGTCTTTTGATATTTGAATTTAAAACTGATTAAGCATTAAGGATTAACCCTTTGAGGGGCAATCAAAAAACCACGAATTGAACAAAAAACCACGAATTTGGCTCTAAATAGCCGCCATATTGGTCCCGCCATTTTGAGTTTCCGAAATCTGACTCCGGAATCGTAATTAGCGACCCCAAAAACCTTAAAATCAGTTATGACTTCCAAAATTCATCCATCAGAAAAATATGCCCCTCAAAGGGGTTAACCCTTTGAGGGGACTATGGAATAGTTCACTTTGGAAAGATTTAAATGTAGACCAAACAACTTTATTTACTTACATTTTATAAATTTGTAATTCAAAATTATTCAAGCCCGAATGCTTTTAACTTGGAATTGTCCAGACTGATTTTTGTTGCGACAATCATCAGTCCTAAAGAATCCTAAACGCCTAAGAAATACTAAAGATGAGATTCCAACATATTTATGAAACCGACAGAGTTTAAATTTATTTGACAGGACTCCTCTCCACATGACGAAGAAACATATTTTTGTAAATTCCGTCAAAAAAAATAGAAATGAATGATAAAGTATAGGCTATACTTCCACGATCTTAGGAAAACTCTTCAAATATTACGAATCAAACAATTTATTTTTGCTTATATCCCACTTTTTAACGGAAAAAGCTAGAAAATCATACTTTTTTGCTAGTTTTTTAAAACAGAATATCAAAATATCAGCCTAAATATTACTTTGTTTAGGATTCTTAATATTGTTTGAACAGTTTCCATTTTTTCAATAAATTCATTATATTGTAATATTGCGAAAATTTATAATTGTTTAAATGCCACTTTTGAGAGGAAACATGTAGAGAGACGGTTTTTTGCTATTCTTTCAATAACTTCCATTTCTTTCTCCTAATTCTTAGATTTTTTCAACCTCCTGCGAGTTGTTGGAAGAATTTTAATCGTCAAAAAAATTATCATCTCATAATATCGCAATTTAGTGGTATTTTCTTAATGCTAAGGCCTAATCAATAAATATGAACACCTATTTCTGAACATATACGGTATTTTCATTTCTTCTTATGTATGTAAGATTTTGAAGTAAACGTGGTATCTGGGAATTACTTTTTTAAACAAATTTCACACACATAAGAAAATTTGAAAATGTGAGCATAATTTGAAAGAATATCGAATTTCATTCGACACGTGTGCTTCGCGCTCGATTAAAATTTATCCGAAATGCGCACGTTTCTATATTATGTTCAGTTCTATTATAATTATTGTATACACAAATTTTTTGGTATCATTACTTTAATATTCATTCCTTAATCGGCAGTAATCTTCATTTGCAACTTCTCTGAAAAATGTATCATTTCAATAAATGATAATTATTATTACAATTCAAAATGTTTATTGACATTGAAACAAACGTATTCTGATTGCTTTTTTAATTTGAAAAAGTGCGCGTCCTATGAAAAATGAATGGTTGAAGGAAGCTTATAGATATAATTTAGGCAAATAAATTTGTTAATTAAAATTGTATTGTAGCTTGGGTCAATTTTGTTTTGGTGAAAAACTTTTGTCTATTTATTTTTTCCGTACCTTGTATCCTTTTTTGAATAATTTTAATTTTCTTAATATTATTGTTTACGATTAAAATGAAAAACAATGCGTCCTATCAAAAAACAATTTGTGAAAAATTTGTCGATTTTTTTTGGCAAAAAATTTTTGTCAATTTTTTTCGTATCGTGTGTCGTTTTTCCAAAAATTGTAATGTTTCTTTAATGTTATTTTTCACGATTAAAACAAAAAATATGCGTCTTATAAAAAAATAATTTCCACAAAATTTGTTCATCTTTCAAAGATGAAAAATTTTGTCTGCTTCACATTTTTGTCATACCTCATATAATAGTTTTGTTTGAAAATGTATTTTTGTTTTAAAACATTTCCGATGGATGAAACCAGAATCATTGTTCAAAAATGGCTGCTTTACGAGCTCGTCCTTTCTTTTTATGCCATAAAACGTGTGCCAAAGCACCTTTCAATCTGATCAGTCTTTTAAGAAATTTTTTGGATATAAGACGTTTTGGAAAAGTGCTCTTCAATTAGAGTCATTTGAGGATGAATTTCATACTGGATTTACGACTTCAAGCTATTTTAATTTAGAACTACACTTCTCAGGTAAAATTACCACTTAGAGTTCAGACTCTTAGAATAAACCCTCGAACTGTCACGATAATGGATAAAACTTTTTTGAAATCGTGTAGGAAAATGTTAGGAGCTGAAAAACAAGATGGAGCACTCAGAGTGCAACTTTTCCATCGACGCAGTGCCAGAGGCGAAAAATCGTCAAGTTGGGGTGGGATGCCCCCGTATTTACGGCCGGAGGTCTGAGATTTCCGCCATCTGTCGAAAATCCTGATTTTACATTCTCCGCCGAGTAAATCGAGAACTTGCGCAGAGTACGGAATGCACCGTCGTGATTTCTCGTGCGTTTGCTTATTTTTCAGTCTGATTTATTCAAAATCATAAAGAAAAAACTCTTTTATGAGCAGGGTGGCCACTTTTGTCGCCGGAAAAATTCCTGATCATTTCCCGGTTTTTTCCCAGTTTGCAACAATTTTTCACGAGCATTTTAAATTAGAAAGTTCAAACAGTTAAGAATAAAGCTTTTTTCTTTCATTTGAAGTAATCAAAACCAACCAGCAAATTAAAGCAGCCAAAATTGACCTCTTCTGAATTTTAAACATTCCAAATTGGAGCTTAAACAAATTTTCATTTAAAAATATTTAATGATTAATGATGAATGAATCACATATTTTTGAATAAAACAATTGAGTTTTGAACCAAATGGTCGAATTTTCATACAAAAAAGTGTCAATTCTAATAAAAAATAGTTCTATTTTCATCAAATAGTTGAATTTTTAAGTCGACAACACAAATTTTGTAGAACACAGTTAAATTATTTACCTGAAAAGGTGAATTTTCAACAGCAACAAAGAATTTTTCAAACAAGAAAGATAAATCTTCAACCAAATAATGGAATGTTCAATAATTTTTTTTAACCAAACAGTTGAATTTACAACCAAATACTTAATATTTAAATGAAAAAGTAACGAATTTTGAACAAAACACTTGAATTTTCAACCAAATCGTTGAATTTTTTGCAAAACAGTTCAATTCTCAACAAAAAAGTTAATATTCAACCAAGAAAGCTGAGTTTAAAATCAAAAACTATGAGTTTTATACCATAAATGACGAATGTCCAATAACACAATTGAATTTTCGACCAAAAAAGATGACTTTTTAACAAAATAATTGAATTTTTAACCAAATCGTTGAATTTTCAACCAAATGGTCAAATTTTCAAACTAGAAAGATTATATTGCAAATAGTAACAGTTGGATTTTCAACCAAATAATTGAATTTTTTAGAAGACAGTTGAAATTTCAAGAAGAACAGATGAACTTTCAATCCGAAGGGATGAATTTTCTGTCCAAATAGACGAGCGTTTAACAAAACAGTTGAAATTTTGAGCAGAAAAGATGACTTTTTAATCAAAGACTTGAATTTTCTGCATAAAAAGGGCAATTTTCGATCAAATAGTCGAATTTTTGAACAACAAAAATTGAATTTCAACCAAAAACAGTTGCATTTACATGTGCCTGAAGTTCTGAACGTTCAAATTAACGTAATAAATTTTCCTAATTTTATTTTACCTCGAAATATTGTTTCTAATATAAATGAAAATATGCATCATACGTTTCTTTTATAATTGTATTACTTTCAGTGTAAAGAAACACAACTTTTGCATTGTTTATACTTCAAAAACCTATCAATGAACAATTTTGTTAATTCTACCCTTCAGAACTGCAAGCACATTGCATTTACAAACAAACAATTAAACTTTCAATAAAAATGAGTACTTCGGAACCTAGGGGTACGATGATGTCTTAACGGCCTCTCGGAGACACTGGGCGACCTTCCCGAGTAATCAGTCTCACCCTTCCACACGGGGCTCTGCAGGGGCGGATCTCTCATTTCCCTAGATACTTGTGGGAACAAAATAAGTTCTTAAAAAAAAATCTGCCCGCTTCGCGGGCACATTCTCATCGCGCGCTTCGCGCGCGGCTCGCTTCGCTCGCTAGTTTGAGCGCGCCTAGGGCGCGCACCTGTTGTATCTCGCGCTTCGCGCTCGATGATATGTTTATCTCGCGCTTCGCGCTCGATAATCTATTCACCTCGCGCTACGCGCTCGGACACATTTGCCTGACGCTTTAAGCTCGGTTCATCTTGGTTTTCGCACTTCATGTGCTTACTATTGCGCGCTTGGCGGGCTAATGCTCTCTTAGTTAGCTTCATCGTTATGACCTGCGTTTGGTTTAATTATGTTAACTTTACATAGAAAGAGGAACTAATTTACTTAAGGTTCTATCGACCTTAAGGAATACATTCTCATCAAGACACTCGCGCTTCGCGCTCGATATTTCGTTTACAAATCATGTAAGTCTTGCGCCACGCTCGTTTCTGTTCATCGTTTAATGTAAACTCAAAAGTTTGATCGCGATCACGGCGCGCCATTTGGTTGTCGCGGTTCGCAATGACAATATTTTATGTTCAATGTTCTTCAAATAAAAATTATTAAATTTGTATTTGCTTTAAAATGAAGAAGGAACTTCCTTCACTTCGGCGTACATTTTCGTATCTGTCTAATAAAAAATAAATCATACAATCAGAAAGATTTCTTCCAACTATCTGAAAAGGGGCCAAAAAAAGTATCTAAGTTGTTTTTGGAACATATATATGATACATTTTTGAATGATTATTGAAAAATGGACATTTGACACAAATGGGGGGAGGGGTCAAATTTTACACAAATCTAATACCTTCTCTGGATGAGAATGTAAAAATAGAATAAATTGTTCGAATTTTCAAGTACCATGAACGTTAATTATTATTATACCATTAGGCCATTTCCCTTTCGGGGTAGGCGTGAATCGCACGGTTGGAAAATAGTAATGTGGGGAAGGAGATATACATGTTTTAGATGGATCTAGAATTTGCGTGTTATTTATTTAAATAACACGTTCGTCCCGCAACATTGCTCCGACCCAGGTGGCTGATCAATCTCTCTAGTGACCACCCCAAGTGAAGAGCCTCAAAAAATTATTGTGTGTGCGGTCCCTCACTTGGGCCTATAAGTGTCTAAGGTCTTTCGTTTCAAGCGTCATACACTCTACTCACATTCTTTTTATAAACTATTTGTCGCCACACTTTTCTGTCCTGGCATACTTCTATACCTTCCTTCACGTCCATGCATTTTTTCATGCGAGCTCTCGTGTTTCTATGGCTTCTTATGTATCTTCGAATATCCCGGTTTCTGTAAACTTTTTATCTTGTTTCGCGTTTGTTTCGTTTGTTTGGTTCTATTTCTTCTCCATCCCCGCCCTAAGCTCATTTTGGAGACTAGAAGGTGATGGTCAGTATTACATTCAGAGCCCCTCATGACTCTTGTATCTTTGACGAGTTCTCTTGTCTTGTATCCACAATAACGGTGTCAATTATAATGTGGCTATTTTCTTTACGCCAGGTGTAAATGTGGATCATTCTATGTATAAACCAAGTATTTGTAATAAATACGTCCTTTTCTAAGCATAAGCTAACTAACTTTTCCCTGTTATAGCTTTTTCTTGTTGGATCCCCAGAATTTTTTAGCACCCTTTTTATATTCAGGTGGGGGAGGGGGGGGGTGCAAGGAATGGAAACCGAGAGACTCACAATTGGTTGACGTCTTATTCTGAGAAGTTCACCAGCCCTCAGCAGCGTTGTATTAGGTAGAAGTTCCCATGTTTCGATCGGCTAATTCCCGGCCAACCTCTAAACGACGAGCCAATAACTCTTTTTTTTTTTTTTTGTTTTTTACGCACAAATTTTGTTTCATCGTCATTTGTCGTATCTTGCATATTTTTGCCGTAAAATTGAATTTTTGGATTTTTAATTATTTTTTGTGCAATAAAAATGTGAATTTTCGATTTTTCGAGAAAATTCAAAAAGTCGTTATGATAATCTTGTAGGGCGTTGAAAAAGAAACACTTTTCTTGTCTCGACTTTTTTTCGTATAGTGCGTTGTTTGGCTGAAAATGTTAATTTTCGTTTCTTTTTTTGGATTTTGAAAATGCCGTAACTCTGAAAATTTTGATTTTATCAAAAAATGTTATTCCTGATAAATTGTTTGAATTTTTGATGACTATAAGCGGCCGTACATATGATTTTCAAATTTTGAAAAAAATGGTCTAAAATTTTTTTATAATGTCCTAACTTTTTGAATTTTCATCGAAAATGGCTGGTTAACGAACTCGATCTCTCTTTTTGGTCCCAAAAACTGTGTGCGAAACCACAATCCAATCCGATTAGTCTTTCAAAAGTTATCCGATATACAGACGACGACAACGACAACGACAACGACGACAACGACAGACAGACAGACACCGACGTAAAAACCATTTTTTCTGACTCAGGGGGCCTCAAAACGTCGACATTTGATGAAATCCACGAAAGTCATTTTTCACATAAAATCAATACCTTCTCATTATGATGAGAATGTAAAAAAAATCAAAAACAAGATACTCAGAGGGAGTCGGCAACGACGCCTCTGGAAAAAGCATCTTTCCCTGTGCAGATGGAAATTACCGAAGGAGCCTTAGAACATACCTCGGAATATAAGTGGGGGACTATCTGGAAGTAACCCTGGTGATGCTAATGCCGGAGGATCAAACAAAACGGAAAAACCAAGAATTGTCGGGAGCTGCTAAGAAGTGGTTGAGACACAAATATTTAAATCAATCGGACGCAACAACCAGCCAGACGAGAATTCCAAAGAGAGACCATTCTGATAGCAGTACACAGATTAAAATCAGGAAACAGGAGGAAATGCGGCTGAGATGTCCAACACTCTCTTCCATCCAGGCTCTTCAAACTCACCTGAAAGTGGCCAAAGTCGTCAAGGAGTTCCCAATAACCAAACTCGATGACGTCCAGGCAGCCTGGAAAAGTCATTTCAAGACTTGAAGACGGACGCTTAAAAAATGATGCTTTCATTATCATCTGTTTGGATGAAGTCTTCCGAACTTGGCTTATTGAAGCTGCTGGCGGATCAGAACAACCTTGGGTGGGAGCTAAGATCAAAGTGATTGGTAGTAAAGACCTCCCAAGACCAGTAAGGCTGCTGGCTTGAATTTCTAGTGTATCCGTGGAAACAACAGCAGTGCTTAAAAGGAAGGTGATGGAAAACAGTGCACGTCCGTGGCCATTGGTACAACTGTGCACGTTGTTGGCCACAGGCAGAACTGTACACCGGGCCATCTGTGCACGCATCGAATTTGGCGTGCACAGATTGGACATTCCCAGCTGTGCACGTAGAAATGTCGACGTGTAGATATGGTACCCTAGGAATGGTTAACGTGCACAGATGGGAGACTGCCAACTGTGCACGACGAAAATTAGACGTGCACAGATGGTACTCTAGCAACGGTTCACGTACACAGAGGGGGGACTTCTAACTGTGCACGTGCAAAAAAGGTACTCTCCCAATAGTTCACGTCCACAGGTAGAAGACTCCCAACTGTGCACGTGCACAGATGGTATACTCCCAACTGTGCATGTCTCAATTTTCGAGGAGTACAATTGTGCACGGAGCAACTGTGCACTGGCCCAACTGTGCACGTCGATGGTCGGTGGTACAACTGTGCACGTTATTGTCCACTGGAAAAACTGCGCACGTGCACATATGGGACATTCCCAACTGTGCACGTTGACATTTAGATGTGCAAAGATGGTACTTATCTATAACGTTTTACGTGCAAAAATGGAACAATCCCAATTGTGCACGTGCACAGATAGGACACTCCCAACTGTGCACGTCTCAACTGATAGAATCATATTATCAACACACAAGTCCACGTGCACAAATGGGATAATCTTTACTGTGCACGTGCGCAGTTGGGAGTGTTCCATATGTGCACATAAAAGGTTAGTTGAGTACTATTTGTGCACATCCAAATTCCGTGAATTTCATACACTCCATGATTTCATATGGAATTCATGGAATTCACGGGATTCAAGGAAATCAAGGAACCAACGGAAATCAGGGAATTCAAGAAATTTACGGAATTCACGGAATTCGTGGAATTCACAGAGTTCACGAAATTCATGGAATTCACAGAATTCAAGTTATTCTCGCGATTCACGGAATTCACGGAATTCGCTAAATTCACGGAATTTACGGAATTCGCTAAATTCACGGAATTCACGGAATTCGCTAAATTCACGGAATTTACGGAATTCGCTAAATTCATGGAATTCGCTAAATTCACGGAATTCATGGAATTCAGGGAATGCGCTAAATTCAGAGAATTCATGGAATTCACGGCATTCACGGCATTCATGGAATTCACGGAATTCACGGAATTCGTGGAATTCACGGAATTCGTGGAATTCACGGAATTCATGGAATTCACGAAATTGATGGAATTCACGGAATTCATAGAATTCAAGGAATTCATGGAATTCAAGGAAATCAAGGAATCAACGGAATTCACGGAATTTACTAAATTCACGAAATTCACGGAATTCACGGAATTCCTTTAAATCGTGGAATTCATTGAATTCGTTGTATTCCATGAATTCCGTGAATTCCTTATTCCAAAAGTAAATTTTACGTAAACATTCTTTCGAAGAAGAAGGCACCCCAGTGACTGGCCACAGAAATAAGTTGAGATTTACCCCTGATCTTTTCCTATGTTTTTTAGTCTGGGAAATCACCTAGCAAGATATTGAGGATCAAACAGCAGCATTAAACATATGAGAGAAAAATTAATGCTTAAATAAAATTAAATGTTTTCAAAAGAAACCGGTGAAAAAATTACCGGTACCGGCTTTGTATTCACAACTTAAAAATTCAGTGAAAACTTTGATATCTGTGGCAATTTCTTGAAATCCCTTAATATTTCAAAGGCAGTGTCTACACGTCCAGACACAAGTCTTCCTTTTTCCAGCTACCCCGTCCCCTTGACAGGACCATTCATTTAGAATCAGTGGTGTTATTAACATACATAACCGTACGGACTGTCCTGATATTTAGACCGTGTACAGTATATACTTTGGATCCCTGAAAATCCTTCTTTGAAATCCCGTGAAATCATCAAAACCTCTCAAAACCTCTTAAAATCCGTTAAATTCCCTGCCAATCCTTTGAAATCTTATCAAATCTTCGACGTCACATTAAAATTACGGACATTCTTCAAAATTTGTAAAAATATTTAGTACCCCTTAAAATTCTTTGAAATCTCTTAAAATTCCTTGAAATACATGGAAATCTTTGCCATTTGTGGAGTTCCAGTGGCCGTAAAAATATAATTTCAAATTATCTTAATATACAAAATTGTTTTTCCAGTCGGACTCTGAAAAGGAAACTTCGAAGGACTTGATTTGTAGTATGGGAATTCATTTTTTTTTTTCAATTTTGCATATTTCATCTCAGGATTTCATAAATTCCGTGAATTCCATGAATTCCTTTAATTCCGTGGAATCCAAGAATTCCGCGAATTCCATAAATTCTATGAATAGCGTGAATTCCTTGAATTGCATGAATTCCATGAATTCCATGAATTCCTTGAATTTCATGAATTCCACGAGTTCCGCGAATTTCATGAATTCCGTGAATTGCATGAATTCCATGAATTCCTTGAATTCCATTAAACCAAAAATTCCATGAATTCCTTGAATTCCGTTAATCCAAAAATTCTGTGAATTCCTTGAATTCCAAGAATTCTGTCAATTTCGTGAATTCCATGAATTCCGTGAATTCCTTAAATTCCTTGAATTCTATGAATTCCGTGAATTCCATAAATTCCATGTCTTCCGTGAATTCCATGAATTCCGTGAATTCCTTGATTTCCATGTATGTATGTATACCATTAAGCCATTTCCCTTTCGGGGTAGGCGTGACACTACCCGATTCGGGTAGTGTTTCTAGATGGATAGTTTCTTGTAGTAAATAACTACAAGTGTGGACCTACCATACCCACGACGAGCCAACAGCACGCAGTATGGTATTCCTGAACGGTCACCCATCCAAGTACTAACAGCGCCCAACGCTGCTTAACTTCAGTGATCTAACGAGAACGGGTTTTTTCAGCGTGGTATGGCCATGAATTCCGTAAATTTCTTTAATTCCGTGGAATCCATGAATTCCGCGAATTCTATGAATTCTATGAATAGCGTGAATTCCTTGAATTGCATGAATTCCTTAAATTCCATTAATTCCATGAATTCCTCGAATTTGATGAATTCCACTATTATTATTATTATACCATTAAGCCGGGTAGGCGTGACTTGCTCGGTTGGAAAGTAGTGGGATAGGTATATAGGTGTTAAGTAGGTCGTTATATGGTATGAGGTAGATAGGTATATAGGTGTTAGGTATAGATGTTTTAGATTGGTTTGGAGTTTTCGTGTTATATATTTAAATGACACGTTCACTCCGCAACACTGCTCCGACCCAGGTTGCTGATCAATCTCTCTAGCGATCACCCCAAGTGAGGAGCCTCACAAAATTGTTATGTATGGTTCCCCACTTGGGCCCATTAGTATCCATGGTCTTTGTTTCAGGCATCATTCACTCTATTGTCACTCTGTTTATAAACTATAATTCCATGAATTCCTTGAATTCCATGAATTCCTTGAATTTCATGAATTCCATGAGTTCCACGAATTCCATGAATTCCGTGAATTGCATAAATTCCATGAATTCCCTGAATTCCATTAATCCAAAAATTCTGTGAATTCCTTGAATTCCATGAACTCCAAGAATTCCGTGATTTCCATGAATTCCGTGAATTCCTTATATTCTATGAATTCCGTGAATTCCTTGAATTCTATGAATTTCGTGAATTCCGTAAATTCTATAAATTCCATGTATTCCGTGAATTCCATTAATTCCGTGATTTCCATGAATTCCGTGAATTCCTTCATTTCCATGAATTCCTTGAATTCCATGAATACGCGCGCTCAGCTCGCTACCTTGCTGGAGGGTGACGTGACGCTCGAGTGTGACGTGACGTTTGGAGAGTCAAGTGACGATTCTTGTAGATTCATTCCTCGTGCAAAAATACACTACCGCGCCCTGAGAAGTTTCACTTCAAATACCGGTAAAAAAAATTGTTGGTGCCGGTAATTTTTTTTTTTATTGGTACCGACATTTTTTTGCTGGTACCGACAGTGTATTCTTAATTGGTTAAGTCATCCAAATATTTCAAGGGATCTCGTAATATTCCGGAATATTTCACGAAATTGGAAAGATTTGAACCAATTTTTAGAGACCTGAATGGATTTCCATAAATTTGTAAGGATTTATCTATATTTTTTATTTATCTTTAATATTTTAAGCGATATGAAGGTTCTCAAAAGATTTCAAAGAATCTGAGAGAATTTTAAAGGATTTTCACAGTGTTTACGGAATCTCAAGGGACTTCAAAGGAGATCAATAATTCACGAAAGGTGAACACCAGATTCTAAGATTGGTTATTTCCGCGACAGTGGACCTAAATGTGATATGTAATATCAAACGATGAAAGATAAATAAAGCAAACAATGATATAATCTGTATAATAGTATACAAACTTATGTCAACAGCCGAAACAGGTTTCAATTGGCATATTAAAAACTGTATAATTATAAATGGAAAACTAACGAAGAAACCCCGAAGAAGCTTTGTATAATTAATGGATGCATCACTACCTACATCGTGCAATTTACAACACATTTGTAGTATTATTATATATTTTAAAGAATAAGTGACGAATTCTTATTGGATAGAAGCACAGTAAATTTCAGACACGTTTCTTCTCTGATGGAGGATAAAAGCGTTGCGAACAATTCTCAACTACAATCATCTGAAGTCAAATATTCTTTTTGGGAGGCGGATTTACAAGAACATTCACAAGTGTATATGTTTTTTTTTCAGTTGCTTAGAACATCATTATCAAGCATCAGATAAGAAATATATTTGGCCTTTACTGTGGGTTATAAAAGTTAGTATATATAGCAGCCATTTGTCGATTTCGCAGTTCACACAAAATTCTTGAAACATCATTTTATAGTTTTCTATCATTCGGTGTACTCGGTAAAAATGAAGATTTTCAAATTAATTCTGCTGCTCACATTGTTTGGTGTTCTTTATTGTCAAAGTAAGTATAAGATAATAGTGTAATTAAAGAGTGGGGCATAAGAGCTTCAGTGCCAAATTTCGGAAATGCGTTCTATTGCCTCAAATGAATTGTTTTGACCTAATTCATGTTTCTGCATTATTTTTTTATTAAAGAAAAAGTATGCATTTTTTGATGCCAGCTCCTGCGTTTTTGGGACGTGCTGTTCTTTGGCAAGTGTTTTCTGCAGATAGTTTCTTGTTTTAAGGCGCATTTTTCTCGATTCGATAAAGCTAAGTAATAGCTCGAAAGATTTTTCTTTCAAATAAGGAAATATAAATTTTATACAACTCTTTCTGAGGCAAAATCGGTTTTTTTCTTGGAACGCGCCGTAACTTTGACAAGAGTTTTTCTCAGAGGTGTTTGCTTCTTCCTGGATATTCCTTTCATAGTTCGATGGAGCTATAAGCAATAGCTCGCACTTACTTTTTTGTTAAAAACAAAATTAAATTCATTCATGTTAGACAGAGTTTTATGTCTCCTGTGAAATTCGAGTTTTGGCACTTACCTTTACATGCCCCAGGACCCTTAATTTATTATTTGTAACAAATATCACATTTACGTTCGCTAGGGTAGTTAAACAAAACCATAAAACCAAATCCTTGAAATTCAAAGGATTTCAAGGAATTTTCACATTATTAAAAATGTTTTTCGAATAATTTATGAAAGGTAAATACCTCGGTGTATACCAGATTCTGAGAATGGTTATTTTCTCGACAATGGACCTATATGTGATATTTAATACTACATGATGAACGATAAATAAAACAAACAATGATATAATCTGTCAGATAGTATACAAAGTGATTTCAACAGCCAAAACGGGTTTCAATTGGCATGGTAAAAACAATATAATTATAAAGAGGAAACTTGCGTAACCCCTAAGCAATGAGGATTCGTAATATATTCGGGATTCCCTCCCACCGAAGAAGCCTTGCTTAACTAACTGATGCTCCCTGAGACAAGGCTAAGGATATTTGAAAAAATTACGTAACATAGGCTGGGGGAGGTGGGAGGTAAAACTATTTAATTGCGACTTGTTACATAGGGGTGGAGAGGGATGAAAAATCGGCAAAAAATGTATTACGGAATTTATGGATGACCCCTTGTCTTTGTTCGCCTTTTTAATACATAAGGCAGAAGCCGTAAAGATATAAGAAAAGTCATTTTTATTTTTACGAACTCCATCGTGCAATCTATAACACATATATGTATGTAGTATTATTATTTTTTTGAAGAATAAATAAAGAATCATTATCTGTTAGAAGCACAGTAAATTTTACACACGTTTTTTGTCCAATGGTTGTTAAAAATTTTGCGAACAATTATCAACTGCAATTATCGGACTTCAAATCATTTTTATCGTGTGGCGGATTTATAACCACATTCATAAGCTTATAGATAGTTTTCAATAAATTATCAAACTTCAGACAAAAAATGTCTCTGGCATTTACTGTGGGTATTGAAGTTATTATACACACGAAATTTTTGAAACATCAATTTTTATTTGGTTTGCTATAATTTTATCTACTCAGTAAAAATGACCATTTTTACTGAAATTCTGCTCCTTACATTCGCGGGGTTTCTTCATTTCAAACGTAAGTATAATATAATAGCCTAATTGAAGGGTCCCGGGCATAAGGCCGTAAGTGTTAAATTTTGGAAATGTGTTTAATTGACTCAATTTAACTGTGTTGTCTGTTTTGAATTTAAAAATAAAAAAGTTATGCAACTTTTTGTGTTAATATTTTCGTCTTTCGTTCATTTCACTCATTACGTTATACTATGTATAAAGTACAGTCAAACTTCGGACATGTGGGGTAAATTTGGACATTCCAAAATTGATATTTTAAATTACATTTGGGGGGTTTCAGCAAAATCTATAAACAGTTAAGGCTTCAACTGGTTCTAGATTCCGGTTAAAACCCCCTTAAGTAATTTAAACTATCAATTTAGGAATTTCCGAATTTATGCCACATGTCCATATACTTCCAGTTTAAATAAAGATTTGAGAAAAACAGATTTTTCTTGATGCAACTTCATTTTTCGTTAGCTTCAATAATTGTCGTAAACATGATGACAGCATACTATTCCAATTTCTAATTCAAACTAAATCTTTTCTAAGCAATGGAAAATATTCAAAAAAAGCGATATCTTAGAAATTTAGTATTTAGAAAAATTTGTTACAAGGGTGTCTAACCGTGAAATCCGGAAAATCGGGAAAACCCCCCGGAACTTTATTAAGGATCTTGAATTTTTTTCTTCTATCGCAAAATCTACTTTTTGTCTATATTATCTTCCTGCACATGCGGAAAAGTTATTCGGAGTGGGAAATATTATGGCTAGCTTTTCCGCTTGGCATTTATAATTGTTTAGTAGAGAATCAGAAAGAAAGAGGAAAATCTTATTTCTTTAGAGTAGAACAGGGCGAGGCAGACGGGACGCCACATTTTGGAGTGCAGAGCACTTGTCTGTTACAGTTTGCCTGTTACAGTTTCTAAAACCTTTTTCCAGAGACGCTATGTTTTCGCTCAACTGTAAAAACGTGGGGCGAGGCAGCCAACCCTATAATACACAGTCGTATGATAATGTATAAGTTCTTCATTGGGTCCAAGATGATATATAAAACTAAAAAACAAAGTTAAATGTCTTTTCTGACATTTCGTCGATGGCCGCCACAAGAATTTCGCTTTCACACAAAAAAATCATTTTAAATATCGAAAAACCAACCATTCCATCGTGTTGAGCACAACATTCTACTGCGTAAAATACTCACTTCACTTTTTGACACAACCTATACATGAAGGATAAACAAACGTAAATCACGAAAATGTTCCTTCTGCTAGTAGTTTTTCATAAATGACGCTGATTTTTGCAAACTGTGACAGTCACGACACTCAACTTTCGGCAAGTATAGCGGACTAACCTAACTAAACTTACATTACAAATGCGTGCGATTTCAATTAACGGTGTGGGAATAAGAAGAAATTGGCTGCCTCGCCCTGTTCTACTCTGCGTATTGTATATGATACCATCAAAAATTTCCGATAATAATTGCTTATGGTATGAGTTGTGCCAAAATTAGATTTCTGAAATGAATAGTTTTTCTATGATTTAAAAAAAAACTATTGATGATGATATTTTAATTAGAAGACATTATTTTCAATGACAACAGTTCAAATTGAATAAAACATTTATATTTAACACCTATTATTTCGGAAAAAACATTCCCTACAACTCTGCTGTTTCTAATTTTCAACGTAATTTTTTCTATTGCTGAAATCGTCGAAACCCATTTTTTTAAATACAGAATTTGTTTAAAAAATAACTAAATGAGAAGATTATCCAGTAATTTTCTAACTTGGAAACAGTAGAGTTATAGGGAATCCTCCCCCTTCCCTCCAAAAAAGTCATGATTGATTAAAATCCAACCATTTTTTCAAGTTGCTAAGAAATGCTAGTAAAACTTTAGTTGCGAAAAACATTGTTAAAATGAATGTTCTTTGTAATTTTCGAATTTCTTCAATTGAAAATAATATATTTTTTGAAATATCATCAGTAATATTATTTTTATTCTTAAGATCATGGAAAAACCACTTTTTTCAGAAATCTGATTTTTTGCACGACAGCTACCTAAAGTTCTTCTAATGTTTATTATAATAAAGTTAAAATTTTTTCTCAAATTGGTTGAAAGCTATCAGAATTCTCTTTAAAAAAAGACTGGTCGAAGAAATTTTGTCCATTATTCAATAAGATATTGCAAAAAAAGTGCAAATTTAAGAGTTTTCCTAAAATTTTAATAAAGTCCAATATAATAAACATGTTAAACAGTTGATACAACGACGATAAAAAAATTCAAAGAAACTTTATGATTAGATAACAAATTTTGAAAATCAAATGAATTCTATATATATTCAAAAAAATATATATTTGACAGAAACCTCAGAATTACGGCTAGCCAGGCTAATGAAAAATTTTGAACTAGTCATCCCGAATTTCGGAACGACGAGACACTTCGTTAATATATATTTTGAATTTTGATAGTGATCTCATGATTACTCATTCAATACATTTGATTAAAATATTTCTTCCAGCAGAATACAAAAATTTCCAACATTATTGTTTTAACTTTAAACTTGTTGTTTAATATTTTAGATTTTATTTAAATTGAAAAATATCTAGAGAACTTGGCACTGCTTATGCAAAATCTTCTCAAGAAAGTGACAAGATTATTCCATCCTGGCTCATTTTATAGAGAAATTCAGAAACTTTTAATGTAAACTTTTAATGTATATTATACATTATGTAATATACATTATATTAATTTTCAGATTTATATACATTGATTAGGAACAAATTACAGTAAGACATATTTAAATTGTCCAGGGGGGGGGGGGGATTAGGTCGGGAAAAGCCGAGCAAAGCCCAGGAATTTCAAAATTCGCGATCAATGAAAAAATAAAAATAAAAGTAAAACTAATGGTCATCACATATTTCCTGAATACATATAGGATATTGTTTGTTAAAAAGTGACTGTTCAAAGTATAAGTTACAGGCATACAAGAGCTTCATAAATGACAATCCGTTTTTGAAAATTAGATGCAGATGGATGTGAGCTCAATCCAAACCAGATTGTTGTAACAATGGCGGATGATACTAAATATGAAGCTGATATCACCCGATTCAATTGGTGGAGCATAGAACGATGGAGGCATTTTCGCCCAGAACAACAGAGACTTACTCCAGAACATCACGGTTTATTAATAACGGAAAGAAATAGAAAATATGAATTTATTCTCCGTATGAAAACTCCAGTTCCCAATCATAATCCTGCCGAACATGGTCCAAAGTTCGCTAAAATACGTACCGAAGATGGTGAATGTTTTATAGCTGAACATTTTCAAAAGAGGTATTCCTACGAAGAACGTACTTATACGGATAATATCCCATTGAATATATTCCGCAAAAACTCGATTTTTATGGTACTGCCACATGGCCCGCTCTATAGTTCAATGTTAACGCCAGAGATATCCATTAGTGATAAATAATAATTGATTTATTACATTTCACTGTGTAATAATGTTATGAATACATTAATAAAGGATTACCTGATCTGCCCTGATATAATATTCTTTTTAGTAATTTATTTGCCTCGTATTTCTATTTGAATTTCCTTTTTTTTTAAGTTATGATAATATGTTTAGTTCAAAATTTTATTACATTCTCATAATAATGAGAAGTTATTAGTTTTATGTGAAAACAGACTATCGAGGATTTCTTCAAATCTCCACATTTCGAGACTCCTTGAATCCGAATAAACAGGTTGTTGCTGGAAAATCCTATTTTGATATTGAAAATTCAACTTTTTTTTTTTCGTACTTTGGGCTGTGTATGTATGTATGTATTTATTAATTTGATTAGGCTATTAGCCTGTACAATTAAGATTCGACTTAAGAGCCAAGAGTAAATTAAAGTGTAAATACAGAGAAGTATTAACTTACAAATTAATTATATTAATCATTCATCCCTTATAAGATCCCTTATTGTAGAGATATTTGCAAAAAATCTGTAAAATCTTCTAACGTCGCCATCGTTTTCTGCGTTCAGAATATTTAATATTTGTTCGCTTGCACTGATGTCTAATGTCTGATCCATTAACCATTTCCTAGCCTCAGCGTACATTGGACATTCTACTAATACATGAAATAAAGTTTCTCGACGAGGTTGAAAGCAAAGTTTACAGTTTTCATCCGCGATCAACTTAATACGCTTTTCATAAATTTGGATTGTAGGCATTCTAGTTCAAAACATCGTCTTTTCTCGCAATCAGACTAGCTAAGTTATTGAAATCATCTAGTGATATTCTTATCTCATTAATCTCAAATATTCCCACAATCTGAAGGACCCACTAGTATTTGCTCGAGCTTTGAGGTCTGTTTGCGAGATCAACAAATCTATTAAAGCATATTCTATACAGCCTACTCTCATCCATGTTACTTATTTTTTCCATCCACTTGAAACACCTCTTTTGAGAGTAGCGAAGCCTGTGTTTCGCTTCGCACCGCATAATTAGGGCAATATTTCGGCGAATCTAGAATTCTTTTATAATATGCTTATTGAACTCTATCAATTTCGTCCAAGTTTCTAAAACCCCATACTTCGATACTGCAGAAGAGTACACTGACCGCTAACGAATAAAAAAGTGTTTCATTAGTGCTCCAGCTATTCGACTTCGTAGCGGAGATTATTTTATTTACCGACGCTATCGCTCTTTTTGTGGTGGATTTTGCCTCGTTTAGAGCCTGTAAGAATACCGCTGAACTAGAAAAATTTGTCCACAAATAATTGAATACACTTACAATCTGTAGCGGCTCATTTTCGCATTTAAAAGAGAGACCTTCGTTTAACTTTCCTTTGTGAAAGATCAATATTTTTTATTTGCTCTTAATTATTTGTAGTTTTTTAGATTTACAATATTCCTCTAATATTATTATTTTCTTACGCAGGTCCATCTGTGATTCGGTAAATATTACAAGGTCCTCCGCATACGCAATATTTATTATTCCATGATTATGATCAATAGAGATACCTCAAGCGCCATTAGCGTAAAATAAATCTTCGATATCATTCAAAAATAAGGCAAAGAAGATTGGGCTGAGAATATCCTCCTGCAAGACCCCCTCTGTTATCTCAACTGTGTCCGTCACACAGCCCTATCATAAAGACTCTTGCAAATTCTAATAAATTTAGAACTAATTCCAATGTCAAAAAGCTTTTGCCATAACAGTGAGTGATTGACAGATGAAAAAGCACTTACTAATTCAATAAAGAATGTGTAAACCTTTCTTCCTGGCCTACTAAGGTGACTTTGAGCAACAGAGTTGATAATAAAAATATTATCAATACACCCCCTACCTCGTCTGAATCCTGAGTGAAATTTGTGGTGAATACCCATTATATCAATCCATTTAATTAGTATTTCATATAATATTTGCGTGAAGATTTTTGTGATTATGTTCAGAAGAGAGATGGGTCTGTAGTTTAATGGATCCTTTGAATCGCCCTTTTTATGCAGCATTACAGTATGCGAATGCGTCCAGGAAGAAGGTACTTTCTCGTCTTCCAAAACTCTATTGAAAAGATTTTTTAATTGCTATAGCCCATTATTGGGCAAATTCTGGAAAAATTCATTACATATGCCATCTGGACCTTGCGATTTTCCTGTCTTACATTTCATTAAACTAGTATTAATTTCCTCCAATGTAATCAAATTATCGAACAGAGGGTGTCTTGCATCACTCATGGTAAATTCTAATATGACACGTGGAAGAGATAGGCTCATGCAAAAATGAAACCATTCACTTAAGTTGATTACATTTGTGATAGGTTTTTTTTATCTCTACTTCTTTATGGAAGACCAAAGCCTCTACTATCTCTACGTGCTTTAATTGCCTCTATAACATAATTCTCGTGTAGTTTTTGTTTATCTTTCAATAAGTTTTTATACTTCGTTTTTTCAGCTGCAAAATTTGTACTAACTGTTGATTCATACATTTATTTTTAACACATTTTCTCAAGAGCTGCCTTACTCTACGTTTAGCCTCTGTACAATCCTTATCATGCCATGATTTTTATACTTGTTTTTATTATTTGCATAAGACTTTTTTTTAACATACCAAGTTTCTGAGCCTCGTCGAAGATGGTTTTAGTAATATTACTATTCAACTCATCTACGGTGCTATGACATTGACTGTCTATAAGTTTAACTTCCATGCTTTGTTTATATTTAGTACTACGCTCTTCTATCCATCTCAAAGGCTCAAAAACTTCAAATGTCGATATGTCAGTGAATGAATCCTGAAACATAAAGGTCTCTAGCGCCACAGGCATATGATCCAAACATGTAACAATATTCATAACTTAAAAATCTTTTATAATATCCACATGCGTGCAATCACTTGCAATTAAATAAATAACACGTGAACGCTACGAACTACAATAACATGTGAAACAACCAGGTATATCCCCCGTGTATCTACCATTTACAATTATAAGCCCATTGTTTTCTAAATTCTCTATTAAATCCTTTCCTCTTTTGATATCTTCCTGGTCTAACGACAGCTTGTCAGGATACAAAATGTTTCCTTCTGCAAGTGCGTCTCTCTCTAGAGATCCGAGGTTTTCTATTCTGGAATTGAAATCCCTCCACCACCACCGGCAATTTAGGGTATTTATAGTAAGCGTCCTGTAATGCTGAATTAAGGCCCTCGACAGAAACACCAAGATTGGATTGTGGCGAAAAGTATACTACTATTATTAAGAACTCAGTTTCGTTTGAGAAGATCCTAACCATTAGTAATTCGGTCGTGGACGTCAGCATTTCATGTTCAAAAATATTCCTATTGTGAGAAATAATTATACCCCCTCTTTGCTCTCCCTCTCGAATGTTCTCTGATAGCATATGGATACTCTAAATTGTATTGCGATAGATAAGAATCAGCCGGTAATATTTGGTAAGAGGAGACGTAATCCAGGTTTCAGTGAAACAAAGTATATCGGTGGATCCTACATATGGCGCTATATCTAAATTATTTATGAATTCCCTTACATTCCAAAAAATTAACCTGAGACTTGAACCACCAAGCTTTTTATCTTTCTTTTTTACAATATTTTTATTAAGATTCACCTCCTTTGCCGTGGACTTCTTGTCTCATTTCTCTTCTGTTTTCGAATGCTAGACACTATTTGTCTTCCTAGTGCGTGAATGTCGAGGAGTTTAATTCTCTTCATGGTCTGCTGTTGCAACCGAGAGTGAGCTGCACGAATTCCCACGAGGACGCCCGAGTGGTTTCTTAGTTTTCACCGTGCCGATATTCAAAACAAAGTTTCCCAGTGTGCCACCTTTTCTATCTGATGTATCAAAGAACCGTTTTGGATCTTCTGGTGTTCTATGTACCTCCAATCTGCTTGGGCTACTTTCATAAGTACTTGCTGACTGCATCCCTTTCAAGACGCTCTGGATTTCCTGTTCGGCATCCTGTTTTTCATCTCTGTATAAAACCGTACTTCTAATTGTGACAGATTCTCCTTTTTGTTTTAGGGCATTCTTCACTTTTACCAGCAAATTAATAATTAACCTTTCCTCGAGTGGGATAACATTCTAGACGGCCAGGTTGTATTTCCTGAATTCATCGACTTTCTCAAAAATATGTAATGTTTGTGATGATTTTATAATGTCTATGTCCTTTTGGATTTTTTCATTTCAGGCCGTAAGCACTTTTATGTTATCCAGTATTTGCTGCAACTTCTGACCATTCGACTCGCTTTCCTACATTTTCTTGATTTACAACCAATCACAACTTCACTACACAATAAATAAGCTATAATTTCGAAAAAACCACATCAACCCTTGATCTCCACACACCACTCAGTATTCACTAACATGCGGAAAATCTAGAATTAGATTTAAATTCGAGCGGAACGAAAGAAAACACGTCCGACTCAAACAGGTCGGGCGAAACTTTGTTTTTTAGATCCCCCCTCCCCCTTTCTCAATGTGACATTTGGGAATTTTCTAATTGGAAGTGTCAAATTTGAACACTTTCCAATTAAAAGTGTCACATTTGGACATCTAATAGTTATACGCGTCAAAATTCAGCAATTAAATACAAGTTTAGACACTTTCCCGTTGATATCTTCTAAATTTGAAGATTTGGATTGAAATGAAAAAAAGTCTTGGAACAAAGCGATTAACAGAACAGATTAAGGTGATTTCTTCTATTTCAAGACAAATATTAAGTTATTTTATTCTAAAATTTGTTTAGCAATCATTAAAGAAATAAGGGAATAGATGTTTCGTGCAGGTGGGACCAAGACTATCTTACGAAAGGAAGCGACTTATGATTTTAATTATGCTTTGTCAAAAACGTTGCTACAGTCTGATTGAAATTAGATAATATAAAACTAATCATTTTCGTTTTCCGAATTGTTTAAAAACTTTTAATGTTTTTAATGAATGAGCAAATAGATTTGATCTAATATTTACAAAAAAATCCATGATATCATGAGGGATGAAGAAATTTAAATTAAAAAAATGTTGCAATGAATGGAAAGTTTTATAAGAATCTGAAAATATATAAATGAATAAACCTTAATGGTTCGTCTAATTAGAGTCTGAAAAAAGTTTAAATAGAGAAATAATTTTAATTACGAATACCATAAAAAAATATATTTAATGAGATAGCTTTAACGGGTAAAGACGGTGAATTCATATTGTCTTAATAGCCTATAAGCGAAAAGATACAACATTATTGCTAAAAATATAAAACTAAGTATAATCTAGTAATTTATTTTGCCATCAAAATTGATATCAAAAAGGGTCTTTCAAAATTCAAAGTTTGTAATACATTTCTCGTCTTAGTCTTACATATTCCCATAACAAATTTCATGAATCTCGTAAAAAACTAAACATTGAGATTGCTCGATGCTATATCATAGGTGCAGGAAATAGTCTTAATGTCGTCAGGCAGTTGGATAATGTACGAATGTATGAGAAGAAAATTTGTAAATGAATATTTTCTTCATCATCATATCATTATCGTATAATTTTTGTATCATTTTTTCACTTCCAAGTCCATGTTCCTGCGAACTTTTTATCGGCTGTCAAAAATTCAGATGTCAAACTTGGTAACTCAACATGATTATGAAAGCTCGAAGTTGTTAACATGGAAAGGGACATATGAATATCGTTTTACGTCTTTGAATTTTAAGTTTTGACATTGAATTTTTAATAACCTACAATAACCTATTAAATACATAGTGAGCAGGAATATGTGTAACTAAAGATGATCTTTGAAACTAAGAAAATATTCAATTGACTCATGTGATCCTGCCGCACAATAGCCGTTGAACACTATATTTTTCAAAAAATTTGCCTCCCTCGGAAGTACAGAAGTTCAGAAGAATGATTTGTACAGCATCAACAAAAAAATTTATTTTAAATTTATATGTAAATAAAATTACAAATGAAAACAAATTCATAAATTTCTGTTGTAAAATTTAATATGAGGTCTTATAAGTTAATTATTGGTATATAAGTAATTCAAAATAATATATCTAACCTAAAAATAAATTTAGAAAGAAACTTTCAAAACTATGTTCTGAAAACATCTTATGGAGATATTCCATTAATATCTCAGCCAATGTTTCAGCAACATTGCGCGGCAATATTTGGGCAAGATTTCGTAGACAATTTTCACACACATAAAGCGAGCGCAATTTCAATATTCTTTGGAAATGTTTCAGAAATATTCCTGATCAATATTGCCTCGGTCGGACATTTTAATGTTTCTTGAAACTTGCTGCAATATTCATTCAGAATGTTGCCAATGTTTCAATTAAATATTCTAGCATATTTATGCAACATTGAGTGTTATGGGGGATTATACCATTAAGCCATTTCCCTTTCGGGGTAGGCGTGACTTGCTCGGTTGGAAAATAGTAGAGTGTAGATAGGTATATAGGTATAAGTTATACATTTTTTAGATTGATCTGGAATTTTCGTGTTATTTATTCAAATAGCACGTTCGTTCCGCAACACTGTTCCGACGTAGGTTGCTGATCAATCTCTCTAGCGATCACCCCAAGTGAAGAGCCTTAGCAAATTGTTATGTGTGGTTCCCCACTTGGGCCCATAGTATCCAAGGTCTTTGTTTAAGGCATCATTCACTCTATTGTCACTCTGTTTACAAAGTATTTGTCGGATCAAGGTCTCATTCACACATTCTAACCATTCTTTCCGCCGTCTGCCTCTGGGCATACTGCCATTTACTTTACCTTTATACACTTGTTTCGTTAGTCGTTCATCTTTCAATCTTTGAACATGTCCGAGCCATCTTAACTGATTTTTTTCCCATGTGTCAACTGTTGCCTCTTTTGCGCCACATTCTTTGCGGATTATTTCTTTTTTCACTTTGTCCATTAGCGTTTTACCGCATATTTTGCGTAGGAAATTCATGTCAATTGCGATAATTTTTCTCTTGTCCTCTTCTTGACGGGTCCATGTCTCGCTACCGGATAGTACAGTCCGTACAAATATCGAATTAGGTATTGCCATTTTAGCTCTTTTTGATATGTTTTTACTTCTGGTAATGGAGCCTGCTCTACCGATAATCTTCTTACCCTTGTTCATGCTCCTATCTAACTTCCCATATATCTTCCCGTCACTAGTGAATAGGCTACCTAGATATACGTACTTATCAGCTTGTTCTAATTTCTCATACTCACATATAATAATGTACGATAACGATTACATAAAATTATAAACTATTTTTACGTTTGTGGACAGTTTTTTGGCACCGTATGGTACGTGAGGTAAGACCCAGTACTACCCGGTGTTACCCTATCATTAGTACCCCGTTTAACTAGTTTAATTAGTACCCCTTCAACTTATAATATTCGCAACGGAAGATCATTTTATTTTCTATATGTGTAATTTAGAATGATGTAATTTTAAATAGTTTGTGCCACACCCGTAACTATTCGCTCTCAATAGTTGATTTCAGACCCCTTGATGGAGCCCAGTATGTCGCCCAGTATGTAAACCACTGATCACGTTATAATCTCCTCAGGTCCCATGATGTGGGCTAATGCCGGGCATTGGTATAAGACATACTGGGATTGTTTCGTCATTCCTGCCGCCTTTCGTGCATTCTATCGTGGGTTTGCACCGCATTTTCAGCATGTGGTAGTTCAGGTGGCTGTTCCCTGTAAGCATCTGAACCACTGTCAGCATTTATTTCTTGGGTAATTGCAGGATTTCTCTGACGCTGCCCATCCTGTACGCATAGCCCAAGATGACTTTCACCTTTTGGCAACTCTGGGTTTGTTCCAAGTTGTCCCGGTGCTTCGTCTGGATCCAGCTTTTGATGGCCATCCCGATGCAGCAAGAAGCTAGCCCCAGTACCGGTTCCGGTACTATGTATTTACTTTCTGCGCTGTTTTTTGCCAACTGGTCCGCTTTTTCGTTGCCCTTGATACCTGTGTGGCCAACAACGCATATTTGAACCACTTTGTTCTTTTCTTCGAGTTGGTTCAATGCCTTATTGCTTTCTCAAACCAGCTCTGATGTTATATCTGATTTCCCAATTGCAGTTGATGTCGCTTGGCTGTCCAAACAGATTATAATCTGCCTATAAGCCGCGTTTGCCTCTATTAGTGTTTCAGCGCAGCGCAGGGCGGGCCAGACCTCCACCTGAAAGACAGTGTCATGCCGCCCAAGTGGCTCAAGTGTCATAGTTTCCTGCTCCTGACCATCCTACTCCTTTGTGTGCTGATGTCTCATGATAGCCTAGTGTCTAGTCCTCCAAGTTTATTTATTTGCTCTTGCCAGACAGGCAATCGCTTGATATACCCTGGCAGTTAACATAACGTGTACTGATTCTTCACACCTCATAAATCCTATCGCCTTTGTGGGCGTAGCCCTCATTGCTCCCGGCACGCCTCTAAATGCTAGCGTTTGTAATCATCGCAGCCTATCCTGCATTGATTTGAGTTACACCGGTTGCCATCAGACCACGGCCGCGTATAGGAGCCTTGGTTTAAAGACAGTGAAGTAAAGCAATGCAAGCAGTTCATACCCTAGACCCAACTTCATCCAAAATGTCATGACAAACTTCCTGCATAGGGTCCTCTGATGCTTCACCCAGTTTAGTGTGCTCACTAGGATAACCCCTAGATATTTCACTAAGTCTGAGATCGTCAGCCTCCTACCACGGTTTGCAGGGGCATCAACTTCTAACTCTTTGTAATTTCTCGTGAAAATTATCACGCTGGTCTCTACCGAATTCACAGAGAGCCCACCTGGCTTCAAGACACCCACAGTGTAGCATGCTTCGTAGCTGGCTTACTAGCTGGCCTGACACGCCACACTTCGAAGCCCCTCGACAGATAATTTCTGGGGGGAAAGGGGTATTGCTAAAGGCACCCCTATGTCCAAGAAGGTGCCCACAGCATAACTTCCTTTTTCCAGCTACTGTTCCAATTTTGCCATGGCAGCATGAAGAGCAGTTTCTGCAGAGTAGCCTGCCTGAAAGAAGTGCAGACCTCTGTGCAGCGGAGAAGTTTAAAGCACCTGATCCCTGATGTATCTCTCAATTAGTTTTTCTAGCGTCTTCAGAATGAAGGGCGTTAAAAGTGATCGTCCAGAAATCTTTAGCAGCAGTGTGACCCTTCATCCCAGGTTCGGAAATCGCTGAAAACCTGGGTAGTTTACTTCAGCGTTTCTTCTTCGTCGTCGGCAAACCCGCCATTGTAGAGCCTTATGAGCCCGAGTTGAGCCTTCAAAATTTTTCTTTGGGATCTTATGGATCCTCGCTGTATCCGCAATGTTCTTAGTTTTATCATACTGAGCCGTCTTATAGATGTCCTAGTCTAAAGGCAATTTATTTCTGTTAACCCGGTTGTAAATGCTTTAGTCTTTTCACAGAGTTTCTCTAAGTGGGAGTTCCACCATTCTGCTCCTTTAGTAGACTTGGTACTTGTAGGGAAATTTTTCTCATATGGTGTAATCACAGCCCTTCGCAGACAATCTACGGCGTGCTCTGACTGACATATGGTACCGTAGCTTGTGGGGAATTCCACAAGCCTGCCTGTGAGTTCCTCTTTATATGAGTCCCAAAGTGTATTCCTGAAGTTTCTGATCTTTAAAACTGCCGGTTTTCTTAGGGCTAACTGGAACAAGATGTATCCGTGATCAGAGAGGGACTCCCAGTCTATGGCTTTCCAGCCCACCATCTTGCTCCTCAGTTCTTTCGAGCATAGAGTAAAATCGATAACCTCAATCCTATTTTTAATCTGGAATGTGGGAGTATCGCCACGAACAAAGATCTCAGGCTCAGTACTCGCTAAGTATGCAGTTAAATCCCTTTCTCTGCTGTTGATGTTTGTGCTCCCCCACACTGTACGGTGGAAGTTTGCGTCACAGCCCAACAGCTGAATTAGCGCCTCGATCTGTTAAGGAGGTGGGAGCTTCTCAGCATCACCCGGGAAATAAGCCAAGGTGTATACACCTCTATTCTTTCTCTGCTTCGGCCCCTGAGTCTCATCTTAATAACCATGACGTCCTGGAGCAGAGCTTAGGTACCAAAATCGCATCCATACCCTTGACGGCTATGCATGCCCTTCGTGCTTTTTGGCGTGACCCCTTGAATATGGAGCCACACCCTCCTAAGCCATTAAATCCTCCCCCTGTATGAAAATGGTTCTTAGGTTAGGGCAATCCCTGTCTGCACCACTGCCATACGCCTGGTAAGAACCGCTGAGGTGCCTGTACTGTGGTGCAAATTCATCTGTATCATTGAAACTCCCGTCTCAGCCAATAATAGACCAATTTAGGAGGTCTCTTGGAGCCCTTCTTTCTTTTGACCGTAGACCAAGCAGAAGGAATTACTCCAGATGATGCCGCGATATCTAAGGCGCCTTGTGAGTAGCCTTGGTTGTTTTCCGAGAGCCGCACTGTGCGGGCTTTCAATTTCTGGGCACCGCTAAGTTGAGCGATTCCTGAGGAGCCGTCCATCATTATTTGTATTTACCGTGTCGCTCATTTTGGTCCCACACGTAGCTAAGGAAACAAAGAACAACCCCTGCTAGCCCCGCTTGCAGGGGGCGAGTCTCTATACTATGGGATTCGACCTGGTATCCCAAACTCTGTCAAGACACCTCTTTCTTGACCCCGACGCGACGTTTCCGCATCGTCTGAGCCCCCTCAGTCAGGCTGTTCAAGGATTTGTTAACTCTCGTGTCATTCAGCCCTTGACACGGCGATCACGTCATGGCTTGAGAGCATGAGAACTCGAGCCCTCGATATTTCAGGTGGCTTGGCTATTACCATCTGGAAGGATCGCTTCATAGTTTAGGTCCCGCAGACTAGAGTTTATCAATTCCCCAGAGCAGCTAGTCCTCGCGATGCAGTTCCTCTGGCTCACCATCTCCAGGACTCTAGTCCGATTAGACCCTTAAGCCCGCCCACCAGCTGAATGTCACGTGATTGATTCCTAGGGAGAGAGAGTTCCTCAATTTTAAAAACGTATAAAAATGTCTTAAATTTTGTGGAGCAGAATAATAGAATTTTATATGATTCAAAATTATTCAATTTTAACGATTAAAAATCAAAATTTATTCAAGTTTATAGGTTTGCAATTGAGAATTCTTCAAGTGTCACCAATAAAAATGATGGCGTCGATTTAATTTTTGTAAATTATTATAATTTTTTACATCTGCATCCTTAGAGAATAAAAAAGGAATAATAATTCAGATATGCCAGGTGGTAAATAACTACATTGTATTTAATAAGGGATTGTACATCAATTAAGCAAGGATAATTTTTCCAATTTTAGAGCCTTAATCAGGTGTCGGAAGATTTTACGTGATTTCAAGAGATACTGACGAACTTTCACGGATTTTAGGGATTTCAAGGAATGGAGAACTATTTTGCAGATTTGAAGAGATTTGATAAGATTTCGAAGGATGGATTTAAGGGGATTTCAACGGATAAAAAAAATGTGAGGGGTTTTAATGATTTCACGGGATTTCAAAAGTTTTTAGCGGATTTGAAAAGATTCAAAGTATATTCATGGATTTTAGAAGATTTCAAAAGATAAAACGGAATTTCAAAGGATTTCCAAGAATGATAGAGGATTTTAAGGAATTTTGAGCAATTTTCATGTGTGTAATAGTATAAAATGTAATTTTGACAGAAGAAACAGATTTTACATGACATGTTTATGAAATGTAAATATAAAAAGGAAACTTACGTTACAAATGCTTTAGACCCCCCTTCCCCCCTTAATCCCTAAATAAGGATTAGTAAGACTTTCCGGAGGTCCTCCCCCGAAAAAGCCTTACGTAATTAATAGGCGCACCTTAAGACATGACGGAATGTTTTTGCAAAAATTACGTAACACGGGCGGGGGAGGGAGTCATACCGTTTGATTGCGACTCAACAACCACATTCACACATTTTTATGTCGTTTTCAATTGCTTGCAACATCATTATCAAACTTCAGATAAAAAATATATCTGTTTTAGTGTCAGTCATGAAAGTTAGTATAAGTTGGTATGCATAGCAGCCACTTCTGGATTCACAGTTCACGAGAAATTCTTGAAGCATCAGCTTTTATTTATTTTTCTATCATTTTGTCCACTCAGTAAAAATGACCGTTTTTGCTGAAATTCTTCTTCTCACGTTCGTGGGGTTTCTTTATTTCAAAAGTACGTATAATATAATAGCCTAATTGAAGGGTCCCGAGCATAAGGCCGTAAGTGTTAAATTTTGGAAATGTGTTTAATTGACTCAAATTAACTGTTTGGACATAACATGTCTCTGCAGAAAATTAAGTCCTGTTTGATTTGTTGCCTGATATTTTCACGAGTCAATAGATTCAAAAAGTAGCTCGAAAGTACGACTATTTTGTTTTAAATTGAAAAAATGAAAAAGTTATGCAACTCTCTGTGACAATATTTTTGTTTTTCATTCACTTAGTTCATGTCGTGAATTTCGTTATACCATATGTAAAGTATGAATAATTTTTTCGTCTGTGACGGGAGGAATTTTTCACTTTGAATGTTTTTCTGAATTGGAAGAGACAAATTCTTTCAAAAAATTTGTTAAGTAGATGGGAGGCAAATTTATCATTTTTAACATTTAGACAAAAAGGGGAAATTTTTAATTCCCATTTTGTACTAAATTGGAAGAGGGATATGCTTTATCTTTAACACATTTTTAATGCGAGTTGAAAGGGTAGATTCGTTTTTATTTCGAGTATTGAAAATAGTAGCGTGAATTTATATTTTTTTAACCAAAAATCTTTTGACGGTTCAGGTTATAAATATTGGAAATTTCCAATTTCGCAGTTAATTGGTATATATTTAAAAATTGTTCAATTAGAAAGTGTGAAAAGCTTCCATTTTATACGTGTCAATTATTCAGCGTGTGAATTAAACATTTTAGGCTTCAATTTTAAAAGTTTGAGACACAAAAGAGTTCCACTTTGATTGCTTGATTTGCGATTCAGTTTTCGTTATATCGAATAAAGAAATTTTTAGTTTCGGGAATTCGAATTTTTTAATTTCAATAACCGCGAACAATTTTTTCGAACGAGGAAAACACAGGAAGATGCCTGGAATATTATTTTTAAATAAAACGGCTTCTCTGGTCAATCGTAGCATTTTTGAAAATTATTATATCTAGCCAACTTTCAATGATTTTAAAATTCATTCTGATTCTTATCTGACTTCTTTATCTTGATTCTAAATTCAAATGATTTTAAAAACAAGTAGAAATTCAAACATTGGCAGAGATAGCGTTGAATCAACATGAATAGGTGTTTGCCCTAGGATCTCGTGTTCTTATACAAACTATTCTAATTTCTGATTCAAACTCAATATTTTCCAACCTATGGAAAATTTTTAAAAGAAGCGATGTCTAAGAAACTTAATATTTAGAAATATTTGGTGTAAGTTTTTCTGAATTAACTGAAAATCCGAAAAAACCGGGGAAAACCCGGGAACTTCATTCAGAATTCAAGTGAGAAATAATGTGTATAGCTTTGAGATCATGGATTTAATTATTTAGTCAAGAATCAGAAAGGAACAGGAAAATCGTATTCACTTATTTTCTAAATTGAAAACAGTAGAGTTGTAGGGCATTTTTGCCCCCAAAAATCCATGATTCATCAAAACCCAAAAATTTCTCCAAATTGCTAAGAAACGGTAGTAAAACTTTCGTTGAAAAAACGACAACTACCTTATAATTACTTATTCAATATATACTCTATTAACATATTTCATGTTGCACTTGTAAGCAAACATTTTCATAGTAAGGTGATAAGCTAGTACGAAGTTTACCTTTAAAACAATTCTAAGACCATCAAAAATGTTTAATATATTAAATTTTATTTGAATTTTAAGAAAATATTGAACTTTGCACTACTTTTGCGTAATCTGCTTCAGAAAGTGACAAGATTATTGCATCATGTCACATTTGATAGAGAATTTTAAAAGCTTTCAATCTCTGTCATACTCTTGATGCGCCGTGTAGTTCCGTTTCATATTTATCACTTTATTATGTGGTAATTAAATAGTTCCTCCCTTCCCGACATAAATTTTGTGTATGTATATTATGTTAATTTTCACATTTCTATTCGTTGATTTGGGACATATTACAAAAGACCTATTTTATTTGGTGGTTGGGGGGGGGGGATGTGTTCCTGAAGAAGCCGAGAAGAACCCGGGAATTTCAAAATTCCTGATGAATGAGAAAAAAATTAAAATCAAAATTAGTTCCAATTGTCATCACATATTTCATAAATACATATAGGTCATTGCTTGTTAAACAGTGACTGTTCAAGGTATAACACAGTAAAAACTAGGCATTCATATTTATCTGGGATCCTTTTTTGGGCGTTCTAATATGATCTCACAAAAAGTATTATTTTAGTACCAGTTTCTGTCTTGTTTAGTTTGCTAGCTTCAGATTAATAAATTATCCGAGATAGCGAACTAAATTGATTCCGAGGTCGCATTGTTTCAATTGTTCTGAACTTCACTTTTGCAAAAAACAAAAAATAGATGAAATTAAAAATTCGTAAAAATTAGTGTTGAACCGTCACACTCAGCCGTCGCGAACTTCAGCCCAATGGGTTACGTTGGCTTCTAAACTTGACAGATTAGAATTTGTTTTATGAGATTTAGTTATTGACAGATGATCCTCATTTCGAGCCTATTTCAATCCACATATCGACCTTATTTTATTAGATTGGCGGATCAATCTGAACTGGGATTGTTTTGTTGCGTGAACTGTTTTAATACCGAATTAAGTTCTAAATCGAATCCTAGTTTTTACAGTCAAGTTATAAGTACACAAAAGCTGCATAAATGACCATCTTTTTCTTCAAATTAGGAGCGGATGGATATCAGGCGAATAATCCAAACCACATTGTCGTAAAAATGTCGGATAATACTATTTATGAAGCAGATCTCGTCCCACTCAACTGGTGGACCATACACCGTTGGATGACTGGTCGCCCAGAACAACATACACGTACTCCGGAACATCACGGTTTATTACAAACGGAAAATAATGAAAACTATGAATTCATTCTACGTATGGAAACTCCAGTTCCTAGTCATTATCCTGCTAAACATGGTCCAAATTTCGCTACAATACGTATAAAAAACCATGAATGTTTAGTAGCTGAACATTTTCAAATGAAGTTTTCGTACCGAGAACGTGCTGATATGAGAAATATCCTGATGTATCTCCCAGTCAAAAATCACATTTATATATCAGTGCCATTTGGCCCTATTTATAGTTCATTTTTAACGCCAGAGTCGCCACCGGGTTTTCCCGAGAAGAGAAAAAAAATTATCGTTCTTGAGTAATTCAAACCTTCTGTATTCATTTATGCAATAAAAATCGATAATTTTACTTGTTTGTATGAAGAACTGTGGATGGGCTTGATAATCATGCGCAAAGAAGGCCAGAAAGCTGATGAAAAAACCTATCTACGTAGATATGTCTCCGTGCTACTTTTTCGGCACCAAGAAAGGCCGCTTTCAATTTGAAGAAACACTCTATCTACTTAACAGTGTAATTATTAATTAACGCAATTCATGAATATTTTGTATAATTATATATAATTAATTTATTATCCTTGACTGCGTCTCAACGTTATTCATAGATCAATAATATATCAATCAATAATTAATCAATCAATAATTTATATTTTTATTTACAATTTTTAGTTGCTTCTTCCTGCAGATTATATTTTAAGTCGAAAATTTTATTACATTCTCATCATAATGAAGAATTATTAGTTTTCTACGAAAACTGACTGTGGTCGTCGTCTTTATACCGGATAACTTTTCAAAAACGGATCGGATTAGTTTATGCTTTGGCACACGATCTTAGGGACCACAAAGTAACAAACCAACTGTTCTGGTTTTAACCACCAAAAAAATACTGAAAATTCCATTTCGCGGTTAAACTGTGCAAGATACGAAAAAAAAATGAAAAAATACCCGGATAGCACGAAAGTTCACCTAAAACATTCCTGGAACATTGCAATTTATGGTTTAGAGAATTCCAAAAAATGTTCCAGGAAGGTTCCCGGAAGTGGGTAAATGTCTGCGTATCCAAGAAAGTTCCCAAGGAAGGCTCGGGGAATCTTCATGAGGAATTTAACTCATACAATGCAAACATTTCCACAAACATTCCCGGAACCGTCCTTGGGAACCTTCCTTGTGAACCTTCCTGGCTGGCGGACATTTACGTACTTCCGGGAAACTTCCTGGAACATTTTTCGGAATTCTATAAACCTTCCATTGGAATGTTCCAGGAATGTGTAGGGAAACTTTTGTGCTGTCCGGGAAATAATTGAAAGTCCGGATGCAATAAGGGCACATATTATGTTGCACTCTGAAGTGGATAGTCAAGCTAGCGACTACGATTTGAATTTTATGAAGAGATCGAGGAAATTTTGGACAAATCCAGATGCTAAATTTATAAAAACCGTCTGCTACGGTTTAAAATTCGATTAAAATTTGCGAAACAGAGGAAGAATCAGAAGTTTACGAAGAACAGTTTCAAGAAAACCGGAAATCGTGTCCAATGTTCCATTCAACCAATTTGTAGTACCACCAAAACTCAAAAGTCAAAATTCTAAGTATTCAAATATTGAACTCGCAAGCGTTCACAATCAATTCAGTCCTCAAAAAAGATTATTGAAAACTTTTTCGAAAGATTCGCAGTCCTTAAGAGTAGGAAAAACGAAACAAACAAATCTCTTCAATCATAAAATCATTTAACCAAATTGCACGAGGTAAAATAATAACAAAAGTTAAAGCTTCTATGCACAGATGTGGAAAAAGTACAAAGACCGAGAGAGAAAGTATGAATACTCTTTTTGTATATATACGTATATTTATTTTATTTTGATTAAAAGGCAACTGTTTGGTGGAAAATTAATCTTCTTTGGTTAAGGATTCAACTATTTTGTTTGAAAATTCGTCTTTTTTTCTTCAATTCATCTCCTGGCGGTTTACCCACTATATTAAAAAACATTTTTTGTTAAAGATTCATCGTTTCAGTTAAAAATTCTTTTTGTTTTTCAATAGTTCATTTTTTTAACTAAAAATTCAACTATTCCAGTTAAAAATTCACCATTTCAGTTGAAAATTCATCTCGTAGTTAGAAAGTTTAACAAGTTTGTTGAAAACTCATTTTTAACTTGAAATTTCACTATTCCATGTTTAGATAAAATTTTATTTTTTTTAATTGATAATTTAACTAGCCAGAGCAAAGTTGAGCTACATTGTTAAAAATGTATTTTTTTTTCTTTGAGTGTTCATCCATTTGGTTGAGCATTCAACTATTTTGTTAAAATTCGATTTCTTTTTTGTTTAAAATTAATCTTTGGTAACTGAAAATACAAATTTGTTATCTTTGATCGAAAATTGATCCTTTTTAGATAATAGTTTGTTTTTTTTGGTAGAAAACTGACCTTCTTTGCGGAAATTTCCACTTAGTTATTAAGAAAATCAACTATTCAGTAGGTAATTGAATTATTTCTTTGAAAATTTCACTCATCGGTTGAAAATTCATCTTTTCGGTTGAAGATTCATCTTTTTGGTCGAAAAATTCGACTATTCAGTTGAAAATTCCTTTTTCATAAAGATTTATGATTTTAATTGGAAAATTCACTCCTTTGGTTAAAAGTCAAACTTTTTTTTAAAGTTTAACTATTTTGTAGAAAAGTCATCTTTTTTGGTCTGAAATTCGTCCTTGCGGACTGAAAATTCATCTGTTATGGTAGAAAAGTAATAATTTTTGTTGACATAACAAATAAATTCCCAATTTTATTTTTAAATTGTTTCATTCTGTTTATAAAAGAATCAATGTTTAAAATGTTACAAGACTAAAATTCTTGTCCCTAAATATTAAGAGTCAGGAAAATTCAGAAATCGCTGAGGGAAAAGTCAGAGATATTTGAAAATGATGTTTTGCGGCCACCCTGTTTGAACCGAACTGGGCGAGAATCGGGTCGAAGAACGCCTCTATGTACTTACATGGGTTTTTCGCCTTTTTATAGATAGAGCATTTCTTCGGCAATATTTCTTAAGTTTTCTAACAAATTTGTGTAGATAGGCTAATAATATTCTAATTACTTCCGAATTTAATTAATATTTCTAATTATGTATTGTACAGATGACTTCGTTTCTTCAGTATGAATCCAACGATATAAAAAACATATTTTTCGTAAAAAATGTAAATAGAACCTTTCTTCAAAAGTACGATAATTTATTTATAATAAGGGGAGTAAAAGTTCAATATGTAAATGTGCTTTTAAATACTTAAACTAAATTGAAATCAATTCTTAACCAAGAAAAATGAATTTTCAACCAAAAAAGTTTACTTTTCTACCATAACAAAGAATTTTCATTCAAAAAGAATAAATTTTCTATCTAAAAAGACGAAGATTCAGCAAAAAGGTGACATTTTCAAAACTATCTGAATTTTTAACAAAATAATTAAGTTTCAACCAAACATTAGATTTTTAACGGTAAAAGATGAAGATGAATTTCCAATCCAAAAAGACGAATATCCAACAACAAACTTCAGAACAAAATACTTGAATTTCCAACAAAATAATTGACTATTCAAGCAAATTGTAGAATTTTCGTCTGAAAGAGATGAATTCTGAACAAAAATACAATTGTAGACTTTTCAATGAAAAAGAATTCACTTTCATTTTCAAACGAACAGTTGAATTTTCAAATTGAAGAGACCAATCTTTTAGAAGCCATTTAAATTTTTAAACAAGAAAATAGCATTTTCAACAAAAAAGATTACTTTTCTACCAAAACAAAGAATTTCAATCGAAAAGAATAAATTTTCTATCCAAAGAGACGAATGTTCAACCACTAAAGATGAAATTTGAACAAAATAGTTGAATGTTCTGAAAAATAATTAAATTTCAACCAAATATTAGATTTTTCATCTGTGAGAGATAAAGTCGGGGCCAACAATGTAATAGTAGGTTTTTCAGTTAAAATTAAGTAGCTTGCAACTATAAAAGATTACTTCTCTAACAAAAGATGAATTTCCAAAAAAATAATTGACTTTTCAACCAAGTAGTAGAATTTTAAACGGAAAGAAATGAAATCTGAACCAAAAATATAATACATTTTTTAATGAAAATAATTAACTTTTAACCAAAAAGCCAACTGTCCTACCAAACGAGGAATTTTCAATCCAAAAGGAGCAATTTTTTCTATTGAAAAAAGAATTTTTAACAAAACGTTTGAATTTTCATCCAAAAGAGATGAGTTGTGAAGAAAAAGTACAATAATATGCTTTTCAAATGAAAACAATTGACCTGCATTTTCAACCAAAAATTTAGCTACCAAAAGATAAATTTCCAATCCAAAAAAGCCACAAGTAATACAAGAGAAATTGAATTACTATGCCCGAATAGATGGAGAAAGTTGGGAACAACGTGTTAAGGACCACTGTCTTAAAGATTATTATTATTAAAATTTGCGGGAACCTAAAGCTAATGACTTCAATAAATGTTTTGCGAAGGTAATAATTTAAAGGAACAAAAGAAAACGCATTTTAAAACTGCGCCATTGGAAGCATACTGTGATGAAGTGAAAATATTGTAAGTGGTTAGAACCTTACCTTATCATTTCACTTCAAATATGAATTAATGAAAAATAACCCGATAATGTACATTAGAGAATATTTGTATCATTATTATTCGCATTTGAATAGCACTTTTATAGAAGTTTCTTACTGGTCACTGAAGTTCCAGTAATCATAACTAATAATTAGAAGAAATTTTTCATTGAAGCAATAAAATGCTAGGGAATAATTATATATTTTTTATTATCGGGCCAAAGAGAAGTACACTGCCGGCGAAAAATCATGCAAGAATATTCATAAAAAAAAATTGTTAGAATAATTTTTATCGGTGATGGGATATGTTATTCAATATACAATTAGACAGATATTATCGCTAAGGGATATACGCATTATGTTAAACTGAAGCTGATGTTTCTTGAAAAAAGTATTTGTTCTCTTAAATAAAATTATTATCCAAAGTAAGTAAATTTTCTTATTCAAATTAAATTCCTACCAAATCATCCAATATACGTCATTTAAATGCGGTATATAGATATTTAACAAATATTTCCGCGACGAAGAAGATTACAATGTCGTTTCTGAGTTAAGAAAGAAAAAAATAACAAGAACAGACAGTGACTTTTCAGACAAAATTTGATCTTGACACAAAATAATTGGTATCTTGAGCAATTCCTCCGACCGCGTGAAGAACCTCATTATCAAGGTTTTGCCGTAAAGCTTATTTACCTCTACGTCGAAAGGCCAAGGTAAGCCTTACGTTAAACGGTAGATAGAAATTTTCTTTGCCAGGGCGATAGTATTTAAGACCCTACATTTGTGGAATAGTCAGTCATACAATCACGTCTTGTGAGAGAAGTAAAAAGATTTTTACATCCATCACTTAATAAAGCTATACAATATTCCAGTATGAAGTACTCGATTGATCTTCTATTCGCTATCATCGCATGTAAGTTTTTTTAAATTTTTGTATTGATTGTTAAAAAGATAGATCAGCAAGATATTTAAAGAAATTAAAACTTTAGGGTTTTCAACTTGCGTCTTCGCCCAAACATACAAACCAGCTGCAGAGAAAGTAATACAAGAGAAATTGAATTTAACCATGCCCGAATATATTAAACAATGTCAAACACATACCGGAGTGATTCAAGAAGAAACTAAAGACCGTTCTATTGCTTCCAAAATCGCATATGCTTTATCAGATGAGTTAGTGGAAGGAGCAAAAAAATCACCGCAAATTGATGAAAAAAGTTGGGACCAACTTATTAAGGACTATTGTCTTGAAGATGTGGTTATTAAAGTTTTGAATGAATCTGACGTTGATGATGTTAATAAATGCTTCGATGAAGAGAATAAATTAAATGGAGAAAATAAAACGGATTTTACCTATGCACTCTTGGAAGCATACTGTGGCGAAGTGAAAAGATTGTAAGTGGTTAGAATTATTACGCAATTATTTATCAACAAATATGAACGAATGAAAATGACCCAATAATTTACATTAGTGAACATTGCCTCTAATTATTAGTTGTATTTAAATAGTTCCTTCAGAATATGCTGGGCAATAATTATATTTCTTTCATTATTAGGGCCGAAGAGAAGTACGCTGCTGCTAAGAACTGATAAGAAAGTTCCTCAAAGAAAGAAAAATAAAATACTTTTTATCGGTGGTGGGATATATTATTCAATACACATATATTATCTAAAGGATATACGCATTTTATTAAACTGAAGCTAAAGTTTCTCGAAAGAAGAAATATAATATAATAAATATGAAAATATGTCACACAATATAACTATGTTACTCTATACAATTATAATGTATTTATTCTTTAGAATAAAATAATTACCCTAAAATGATTTTTTTAATTGAATTAAATTCCTGTCTGAGCATCCAACGCGGGTTTAATAAATATTATTTAAATTTAATATTATTCAATCAATATTCAATATAACATTCATCATCATTACCATGATAACTATTAATTTAAATTTCGGGTTTCAACGATGACTTTGGACAAATAGTTATTTGGAGAACAAAACAAAATTTGTATCAGCTTGAATTTGAACAAGTTATAGGTATTTTGTTTAACAGATCACAGTAATTTTTTTTAAATTGAGAAAGAAGCCGATAACAATAACAAACAATGACTATCCATATTTGATTGAATTTCATTAAGACAAAAAAGATTGAGTATCTTGAATATTCAAAATAGAAAAGCTCTCAAAATATTGTAATAAATCAGCCATTTTTTTACAATTTTTTTTAATTCATTTGGAATTCATTATGAATTCTTTTCAATTCATCCTGAATTCTTTCAAATTGTATTGAGTTTTTTAGAATTCTAGTGCAATTTTTTACTTTTCTTGAATTTTGTTGAATACTCAATTCTACTCAATTCCATGGGCTTTCAACTTTTTAGTTTTCGTTGAATTCTTCTTGAACTTTTTAAACTCACCTTACATTCTTAGGCATTCCATAAAATTCTTACGAATTCCCTTGAATTTTTCTAAACTGTCTTTAAATTTTTAACTAAATATATAAATTTTCAATAACGGAGTGCAATTTTCAACTTATATAATGTATCTTCAAAAAGAAAAATGTTTTTGTCTCAACAAAGAAGTTCAACTTTCAACCAAGTAATCGAATTTCTAATCGCAGAAGATTATTTCACAATGAAAAATCTAATAGCTGATATTTCGAGCAGAAAAAATATAATAACAGTTACAATCAACCAAAAAAGAAGAATATTTAACAAGAGAGTTGAATTTTCGATGAATCACTGCGCAAAAGGAGCTCAAAAAAGGGGAAATAGGGTTAGATTTTCTCACGAAAAAGGTAAAAATAGGGGAAATACTAAACATTTATTTTTATATGTCGAAAAGAACAAACAATATATTTATACGAGATATTATTATTTAAAATAATTTTCAAGGAGTTTTCAATGATTTCTGCTATTATAGAATTTATTTTTGAAAATAGGATATACTCTTTGCTTCCTCATACATGTCAATTAAATTTGCTTTCTTATAGATGAAGGTTTTTCTCGAACAAAAAAAATTGATACTTTCAATATTTCTCAAGTTCATGTTTCTGTCTTTCCGGAAATCTTATTTTCAGAAAATCAGAGATACCATGGAAAGGCCGGAGTGTTCTGTTATAAGAGCAACTCATGAAGAATTACCTTTTTTCAAAACTTTATGAGTTGTTATTGATAATAATGAAAGTCATCGAAGGTTCGTCAATAGTTTAAACGACCACCTTAAAAAGAAAACCTTACAATTCAATTTGATTTACTTTCAGGATTGTCTAAAATTCATTAGGTAACTTAATTTATGATATTGAGGTAAATGTGGAGTCACTCTGTTTTGACGGATAGTGATGTAAGGTCGAAAATGACCGTAAAAGCCGCATGACTGATCAAACTTTTTCATTATTGTTTCTTTTGAATGAAACAAATCATCTTCTAAGTGCATTTTTGAAATGTGAATATTTTGAGAAAAAGCCTTGGCATCTAACCTATAGAATTCTTAAAAAAATCAAACTTGTAATTAGAACTTTATAAAATTCAATGATCTTCTGAGGGAATTTTTGGAATGTAAAAATTTTGAGAATAAATCCCGGGCATCTAACCTATGAAATGCTTCAAAAAATCAAACTTGTGATCAGAACTTTTCAAAATTCAATGATCTTCTAGATGCATTTTTTAAATGTAAAGATTTTCAGAAAAAGCCTGGGCATTTTAAACCAGCATTTTTATCAACAAATCATCGCTGCATGTAGCATTTAACTCGATCTTATAATTTCGTATTTTAAGACTACCTTTTGTTTAAATTTAATAGTAAAGAGAATTACTAGATGTTTTACAGCAGTAGATGATTTTCTTAATTCAGACAAAATATACTTTTTTAAATTCAGTCCACCTTCAAGTTTTCGGGCTTATGCTGATCTTTCCGCCGTTACGTTCTTTTTTTGATCACACCTTAAATTCCGTCGCTATATGGGCGAACTTCAAGGTTTTCTTCTTACTGTGACGCGTCTTGAAGACACGAACAATTAGATTTATAAAAATATTCCCAATATCGACAAAATTCCATGATCATACCTTTTTTACTTTTCGAGATATGTTAAACAGAAAATTCCTCAATCTCTTAGATTTTTATTACAATACTATCTTAGGTTAGTCATAATTTGAAGAAAACAATTAGTTGGTTTAGCAATTTGTTTGTTTTCGAAAATCTGATTGTCTAAAATGGTTAACTTTCTGGCGATGACACATATACAAATTTTAAAAATGACCTGAATGCTACAAGTGAATTTTCCTAGTACCTATAGTCGTTTTCAGTCTAAGACTGAAAGTAGCAAAATGTCTGTAACAGAAGGTGAAGAGACATTTTTAGCATTTTTATTAGAGTCCATCAACTTCATTTTTATTTCTTGTTACGACTGCTTAAAATGATTTGCAACTCATGTACAACTGTGTGGATAATAACGGGCGATTCTGTTCGTTTTACGATTTTGCTTCTTCGCACATAGGCGTGTGTTTGCTTTGCACCAAGATCATTAGCCGAATGGTCTCGTCCGCGGGGCCCGGCTCGATGATTAAGATGGTCGTTATGCTATATTAGCGAGGCGGGGCATTAAGGTCCCCTTCGTGATATATTATTGACATTAGTTCCATTTGGATTTCAATACTAAATCCAGACAACCGAACCGGTGGGTCACAACCACAGAAAAAAATGAGAGGATCTGATTCAAAAATTACTTGCTGACTTCTCATTAGTTAAGTCTTCTCAAACTGTATCAAACAAAAATGAGCCAAAGAAGGCGTCGCGTGCCTATAAAAAATGGTTTCGCAGCCTATTAAGACGTTAATTAGATCGTTCAAATCCCCCCTTCCATACTTTTCCTCCCCTAACACCCCTCCTTTAGCCAGTTCCCCACCCCCGTCCATTATTACCCTCTCCTCACTCTCAACATGCCCCTAACACCCCTCCCCGCTCTTTACCTACTTCTCCCTCCTCGACTTCCCCTTTCATCACTTCCCCTACTACCTCTCTTCTCACTCCTCCTGATTCCCTCCCCTATCTTCCATATTTACCAATCCCACCTCTCATACTCTTTCCCCTACTACTCCTGCCATAACTACCTCTCCCTTACCGTCCTTCCCCTACCCTGACTTACCCTTCATCCTCTCGCGCCCTCCCCCTCACTTAACTACTTCCCCACCCATCAATTCCATATACTTCCCCTTACCTACTACATCTCCCCTCACTTCTTCTGCTTCCAACCCCCTAACATCACTTCACCCTTTGGCGAAAAAATATGACGGTAGGACGGACACTCGATCGAAACTATAAGGGTTTCTATCTGTGAATACGAAACCCTAAGAAGCAAACTACAATATATTTAACCGTTAATTTGACAATCTGTCTTTTTGGACGCTAGCAAATTTCCTAAAACAGTTTTAAATATAAGGTTAATGCACATATTAGCGTCCGTGTAAGGGTTACGACAGAATTTAAGACCAATAAACAAGTGTTATCCATTCCGATGCGCTAAAAGCCTATTACTGATCCAAGAACATAGATTATTTTATAAAAAAAATTTGTTCGGACAAATTGTTACAAATTGCACCGGAAAAATTCGAAAATCACGCAAAGATGTCATCGTACGTCGTTGTGACCGCTTGATTCGTTTTTGGATGTATTTGCGTCCGCGCAGATTGCCCCTATTTGCGGCCGGACGCAAACTGGTACGTGTACCATTTAGCGTCCACGTGATAATGAATCGTTCGGTCGCAAATAGGGATAGAATTTGTAGGACCCTATTTGCGTCAGCTCTTCAAAGGTTATGATAGACTCGAATTATTCCGATAAAACTACGTCACTTTATAGGTTGTACCTGAGAAAAAAATAGTGCATATCGAAAGAGAAATATTTTTCACATCACTTACGACCACTTTTAACATAAATGCACCCACAGTTCAATTATTTTGAATATTTCAAACATACGGACGCACGCATCTACATCAAAATGTTGTTGAACTAGTTAGCGACTATTGTGTGAAATAAATAATTTACTGACCATTCGTGTGATGGAATCAGATTTCTGAATAGCTTGTTGATCTGGATTGCACACTACACTTGATTTAACTGGTATGTATTTCTCCGGATTCGCAAAAGTGACAAAATTGACAGTCCGTTCCACAGTCCGTTCTACTAAGAATTTGCTCTCTGCGCACTGGTAAACACAAATGGCCACTTACAGCGCGCAAAATGGAAAATGAAATTCGTGTTATATTCCTAAATTTCGATAAAACGCATATTTGAATGGACGCGCATGTAGAGTATTGTTAATAGAATAAAATAAATACTCTTCATGAATCAATAAGTATAAAAATGCATTAAATTTACTATTTTTAAATCAGGTCAGGACGCAAATAGGAATACGGACGTAAATAGGTGCATTTACCTTAGTCTTGCATAACTCAGGGCTGCTGCAAGACCTGGAAAACTCATGGAATTTTGAAAAAATGGTAAAAATTTTTTCATTCGCACATGCTTCAAATTCCTAATATTTATTTGAGTACTTTACGGCGAATTACTAATTTACGAATTGATTTTTGGATAATAAAAATAATTACAAGAAATATCCAGAGTTAGGATATCTAAATACTCTGGAAAAATTATTTAAGAACAACAATAGCGTTCTACGAGGATAACGTTTTGAAATAATATTATAAAAAATTATCGATTCAGGGCTCTACATTTTTCTAATTTTTCATAGAATTATTTTATTACATATTAATGAAACTTTGTAGAAGTTCTTAATTTTTTTCAAAAACCTATTAAACATTATGACAAACTAAACCTTCGTTCTAGAGACGTAGAGTTTTTTTTTGTAGTTGAGCATAATATATAGATTTTGCAAATTACAAAGTCTTTTTATTTGGTGTAGAAATTCATTCATTCGAAGCCCTGAAAAGTTTAAGGCTGATTTCGTAATCAATTGTTTGTTAATAACAAAAAACATAAAAATTCATATTTTGTAAAAAAAAGTCTCTTAAGTTTAATTTCGCTGAAATATCTAGCAGATTGTGCATCTTCAGGAAAAAGTATGTTTGAGATCTCAACAAAGTTGAGCGAAGTTCTGTGCAATTGCTCATCAAATTTGCTTCAATAATATTCTTTGCAACGAATATATTGCATGCAGGATTTTCGATAAATAATAATTAAAATCCACCTTCTTAAATGGTTATACACAATTTTTTAAAGATTTTCCTGGCAGCTGTAAGTATGAAAAGAAAATGATTGTTTATAAAGATTTATTCTAAAAAATGTGAAAAAATATTTTTTTAATACTTTGAACTATCTAATTTGAGAATCAAATAGCAAAAACACGATCGCGATTTTTTTTGCAACAATGAAAATTCATCATCGCTTTGTCTTCACTGAAAGCCACACAATGTTGTAAAGAAATTCATATGTCGTAAATTATTTGTTGTAAGATATTCTATAAGGACTCATTTTAAAGGTTATTTTATATTTTATAAACAAATTCTGATACACTTTTCACCTATTTCTTAGTCGAAAGTAACAATCCAAGTAAATGTGTTAAGAAAATGTTGCGATTTCACGTGTTTTGTCGATAATAAATAACTGATTAGGTATTTTCACTTCAACCATCAGCTAACTTCACTTCGTTGAGTGCTGAGGGGTAAACAATGGATCAAATGCATGGAACAAAACTTTATTTTTGTAATATCTTCGTAATGAATAATAATTATTAACATTTTTTTATTTCATTGAATAGGTCTTAAAAAATAAAAACTATTTTTTGAATGCACTTATATAGAAAAAATTAGTTTCTACGAAGATATTGACAAAATAGGACAAAAATGGAGCGATTCCCATGCATTTGATCCATTGTTTTCCCCTCAGCAGTTAACGGAGTGAAGTTAGCTGACTATGAAGTGAAAATACCTAATTAAGAAATCAGCATCGAACTTTCCAGAGCTTTAAAAGGACGCCCATCCAAAGATTTTAAGACAAAGATCACCCTGCTTCTAACATTTTCCAGCAGAAGTCCTAACTTGATTATACTAAATTTTCTATAAAAACAGATTAAAAAGGCTGAAAAATTAAATGTTTTATGGGGTTGTGAATTTCCTTTTTTTGTAGGAAATTGAGGCTACTCATAATTGTGCGTAGAATTTTTGGTAATTTTCGAAAAACAAAAAATGAAACTGCATCTAGTTTTTTCGGACTTATATTTTCGTAAAATTTCATACAAAGGTGTAATTATTCATCAATCTTTGTAGAAATTCGTGATGTTCTGCAAAAAACTATACAAAATTTAGATTGCGTTTTGTTGTTGTTCATTATTTTTCTTTGAAAATACTCATTTTTCATTTAAAAAAATCATAATATCGCATTGCAAATCCTCATTTTTTGTACAAATTGTTGAGGTTTCTATGCAGAACAATTACAAAATCTATAATTTTCTACAATTAGCTGTAAAAATGAGATTTTCACATAACATTGATATTCGTCCTGAACATGTTTTTCATCAGGGTTTGCATTGATGAATAATTGTAAACAAATTATTGTTTAATTAGTTTGCAACCAGTAGACCTAAGAACCCTGGAAAAGTGATGGAACGGTCTGTCCGGAAAGTATCCGACCTTGTACCAGGAGCAAACGTTAATTCTGGTGAATGGCGATCATATTTTTGTCAAAGTTGGGAAGCCACAACCTGTCTGGTCTAGAATGTTTGAATGTTTCACCAAAAATTGCTGAATAAATTGCGATGAATGGGCAGTAGGGTGGTCCAAAAATTTTTTTTTTGAATTCTCATGGGGACACCCGCCAAATTTGTTCGAATCCACCCAAAAATAAATGCATTTTTTTTGTTTCGAAAAAAATGATATTTAGGGGTGGCGCAAGCCCCATGAAGTTTAACATGTATTTCCCATAAGAAAAAAAGACGTTTTTGTAAATCTTCTTCAGAATCCTCAGTATTATCTCAATCGAGTTGAAACTCGACATTTCTCTTCACAATTAGCCATAGAATACGAATAAAATATCACTTTTCAAAAACCAACACCATTAGTCTGTTTTATAGGGTCCCAAAGAAACCCCATAAGTGAAAAAATGGTTTTTGCGAGTTTTTGGCGCTAATTATGATTTTTTTGCGGTTTTCTTAATGCGAATGGTTTCTCATACATAAAATATTACTTCATACTGAAAATTAGATATTCTTATGAATTGTTCAAACAATTTATTATTGTTTTTAGCAATTTGCTCACAGAATGGAGTTAGAAAGACGCGGTTTTTTCACAAATTTTCCATTTGTTGTCCAATTTTTAATTAGAGGGAAGTGATAGTTCATCAATGTTAACAATAGTGATTGTTTAAACAATTTATCATAATTATTAATAATATTATATTTGAATAATGCTAGAAAGATGCAGATTTTTTTTAAATTTCTGGCTTTTTGTCCAATTTTCATCTGTAGTGAAGTAATAATAAATTCAATTTAACAAAATGATTGTTTAAACAATTCATTATAATTATTAATAATATTATAATTGAATAATGCTGAAAATATGCGGTATTTTTTTGAAATTTCTGGTTTTTTGTCCACTTTTCATTCGGAGTGAAGTCATAATAAATTCAAGTTAACAAAATGATTGTTTAAACAATTTATTATATTTATTAATAATATTATATTTGCATAATGCTAAAAAGATGCAGCTTTTCGTTGAAATTTCTGGCTTTTTGTCAAATTTTCATTTGGAGTGAAGTAATAATGAATTTAAGTTAACAAAATAATTCTTTAAACAATTTATTAGAATTATTAATAATATTCGATTTGAATAATGCTAGAAAGATGCGTTTTTTTTTTAATTTCTGGCTTTTTGTCAAATTTTCATTTGGAGTGAAGTGATAATGAATTGAAGTTATCAAAATAATTGTGAAACAATTTATTATCATTGTTTATAATATTCTATTTGCTTAATTGGTAGAATGTTGTGTTTTTTTCTGAAATTTTCAACTGTTTGCTTATTTTTGATTAGGCGTGACTCAATAATTAATCAGATTCAGCAAAAATAATTGTTTAAACAAATTATTATTTTTTATGACTATGTTCATCTATATTGATTGCGCCTCGTAGTTGCGGTTTTTGGAAAATTTTTACCTTTCTGTTATTTTTTCACTAAGTGAGGTAATAATTAAATAAAATTAACAAAATGTTGTTCAAACAATTTAATATTGTTTATAACTATCTTTTCTTATATAAGTGCTAGAAAGTGGCGGTTTTTTCTAAAACCTTCACTTTGTTTCGCCTGCTTAATTACTAACAATTAATAAATAAATATTAGAGAAAACTATATTTTAAATAATCTCTTTCCTTTTCGTGAATATATATTTTTCTGAAATAAAACAGATATTTAAAATTCTTTGTTTTTGCCTCTTGTGTAAAATAGCTTTTTTTCTTCAAATTAATTCTTTTGAGCATTTGGAAAAGAGCAAAAATAATTCACTTAAAACAACAATACCTTTTGAAAAATCATTTTTGTTGTGGTTGACTTATTACTTGTTTATAAATAAAAAGGCGATGCAAAGTTAAAGATTTTAGAAAAACCCGCCACTTTCTAGCACTTATCTGAGAATAGATAGTTATAAACAATATTAAATTGTTTAAGCAGCTTTTCTGTTAACTTTAATTAATTATTACCTCACTAAGTGAGAAAAGGACAGAAAGGTTAAAATTGCCAAAAACCGCAACCAGCAGGCGCAATCGATGTAGATAAAGATAGTCATAAACAATAATAATTTGTTTAAACAATTATTTCTGCTAAATATTATTAATGATCAAGTCACGCCTAATAAAAAATAAACAAACAGTTGAAAATTTCAGAAAAAACCGCAACATTCTACCGATTAAGCAAAGAGAATATTATCAACAATGATAATAAATTGTTTAAACACTCATTTTGTTAACTTGAATTCATTATTACTAAACTCCAAATGAAAATGAAACAAAACGCCAGAAATTAAAAAAAAACATCTTTCTAGCATAATTCAATTATAATATTATTAATGAGTGTAATAAATTGTTTAAACAATTATTTTGTTAACTTGAATTCATTATCACTTCACTCCGAATGAAATGTGGACAAAAAACTAGAAATTTAAAAAAAAGCCGCATCTTTTCAGCATTATTCAAATATAATATTATTAATAATTATAATAAATTGTTTAAACAATAATTTTGTTAACTTGAATTTATTATTGCTTCACTACAGATGAAAATTGAACGAAAAGCCAGAAATTAAAAAGAAATCTGCATCTTTCTAGCATTATTAAAATATAATATTATTAATAATGACAATAAATTGTTTAAAAAATCACTATTGTTAACATTGATGAACTATCACTTCCCTCTAATTAAAAATTGGACAACAAAAGGAAAATTTGTGAAAAAACCGCGTCTTTCTAACTTCATTCTATGAGAAAATTGCTAAGAACAATAATAAATTGTTTAAACAATTCATTAAAATATCTTATATAGTATAAAGTCATATTTGATGTATTAAAAACAATTCGCATTGAAAAAACCGCAAAAAAATCATAATTAGCGCCAAAAACTCGCAAAAACCATTTTTTCACTTATGGGGTTTCTTTGGGACCCTATAAAACAGACTTATGGGGGTGATATTCGAAAAGTGATATTTTATTCGTATTCTATAGCTAATTTTGAAGAGAAATGTTGAGTTTCAACTCGATTGAGATAATATTGAGGATTCTGAATAAGATTTACAAAAACGTCTTTTTTTCTTATGGGAAATACATGTTGAACTTCATGGGGCTTGCGCCACCCCTAAATATCATTTTTTTTCAAAACAAAAAAAATGGATTTATTTTTGGGGGGATTCGAACAAATTTGGGGGGTGTCCCGATAAAAATTAAAAACAAAAAATTTCCAATGTGTTTTTGGACCACCCTAATGGGCAGTCGTGGTGAAAGACCCAGTCGCTACTCTTCCACAAATCATGGTGAAAAATTTTCGAAACAATAGTTTCTGATGAACACTCGCACTCATTCAACGTTTTGAGATGTTTTGGCCTTTGCTGGCCTGCCATCCAGGGTGAGGGTCGCTTTCCATTAAAGTAGGACCTTTTGAGTATCACTTATAGACTGATCACCATAAACTCTTTGAATTATAACATGGTTTCCGAACATTAACGGCCAAGTTTTTTGTAAAATGTAATGCACACTCTTTATTCGGCGCGTTCCGTCACCCTGAAATGCGACGCGTACATTTTTCAACGTTTACGCAACTGTGTACACTAGTCCACTAAAGATTACTAGGTCCGTCTCACTCAGTAGGGGTCCTAACAGAGGTCCCCCCTAAATGGCAAATACCTGTTTTTGAGAATATCACAACTAGATCCCAAGCTAGAGCATAAGGTCGGATACTTTCCGGACAAATCTCGTACTGGCTGCTATTAATTAGGAAAAAAAGTTTGTTCTTACATAAGCTTCACCTCCTGAAAAGCTTATTCTTTTAAGAGTTGCTCGTTCTTTTTTCCTTCTTCTTTTCTTCTTCCTCTTGGTCGATGGAAAAATAAAAGATAAAAGGCAGGTACAAGCCTGGGTAACCAGCTTTGAAGTAAGCTCACCCATTTAGATGTTAAAGGAAAAATGTTTTTTCCGTTTTCCTGGACGGCGAAACTTACAATTGCTTCGCGAGATAAAGTTTGCCTTCGTTATTCCAGGAGGAACCGTGCACCGTCGCACCCTTTATTATGCAAAGTAAAATGCCGCCTTGCGATTTTCAACAATTTTTTTTATCTCTCATGAATGAATTAGGGCTTTTTTGTTGCTTATTGTGGCTTTTCCTTTCATGATAATTTATACGAAACAGTAGAAATCCTTGAGGGCTGAAAATGGACCGCTGAAACGATTCCGATCCTCGTTAATTTACATTTTATATTTTGTTTTTGTGAAAACGTTTTCTTTCAATAGTTTTTTTAGGAGATTTTTTTTAGAAATTTGACTGTGTAAGGGAAGAATATTGTTGTCGGAAGTAGATGTGATTTTTGAGAGCAAGTACAAAGCAGACCATGTGGCGAGGCAAACCACCGATTTTAATACTCCATTGTTATGATTTATTAGGGCTATCGTTGGTATAGGAACTTTCACCCTAACGCCTTGGGGCATGAACGTAAAAATCACGAACGAAATTATTCTACTCCTACTATTATTACCCAATGAACGAAGACGATCGTTTCGAATTGCTCGATTCACCAAATTCCCCCTGGACCACTTATTTTTTTTCGATTTTATTCGTAAAGAGCAGATGTAATGGTAAAAAATGAATAATTTAAACGATATTTTCAATTACAATTTTCAGGGATTCCAAATTTACAATACTCAGTTTTTGATTCAGTCGGGATGTAGCCAGAAATTTTATGAAAACCGGAAGTTTTGTACTCAGTATTACCAACAATATCCGGTAAGGATGTCCTAAAGTTACTCTAAGTTAAAAAAGGAGCACTGTCAAAAGTGATTTATAAAATCAAGAAAGTTTCCTCATTATTAATTGCAACGACTTTTGAAAGGAACTGAAGGTCAACTTCAGAAAAATATATTTCAGGTAACAATTTGTTATTGAGCAATATTTATTTGGTGTTTCATGTTTTTGCTTTCGGTTTAGGTAGAAGTTGCAATTTTTATTTAATTATGATGCAGTCGGGCTCATGTTATTCCTCGAAAGATTTTCTACCAGTCTCTTTTGTACGTTTTTCTTTGCAAAATTTTATTCAAGAAAAATGTTGTTTGGAAAAAATAAAAATTATACAATGCATGAATAATTTTTTTCAAATAAAAACATAGCACTAAAGAGATTTGTGGAGAATTACACCAGGAATAAAATGAGCCCTACAAGAGTTCTAATCGAAAATTAGTGACAATCAACATCATCTCTTTGGGTTGAAAATTAATCTTTTTTTATTAAACGTACATGTTTTGGTCGAAAAGTAATTCTTTTTGTTTGGCAATAAACTTGGTTAAAAATGCCAGTTCAACAATCGTTTTTTTCTCTTTTGGTTGAAAATTATATTATTCGGTCAAAAATTAAACTATTATATATATATATATATATATATATATATATATATATATATATATAT
>CAKNXH010000069.1:4146-65120 GCA_932178445.1 Andricus quercusramuli | reverse complement strand
GGGATATACTTCATCTATACTTAAGTATAGCTGAAGTATGGGATATATTACATCTATACTTAAGTATGGCAGAAGTATCGGACATAGAATTGTACTCATTTGTTCTTCAAAGATACCCTAGCAACCTGATAAAACATAATATATCATAAATGACAGCTCCTCCAAAAATGTTAAAAGTTCGCGTTTGGAGTGATTTCGTGAGTCAACTATACTTTAAATATTGTTCGTGAGGATATACAATATGCAGCGGATATACAATGAACTACTTATGTGACTGTTATGTCATATATATTGGTAAGAGATCCAGAATCTTTGATTCCTAAACATAATATCAATAGCATAAAAAGGTTCAATAAAATTGTTACTTAGGTGAAATGTTTAGTGTTAAATTTCATAAAGTTAATAAATTTATGTTACAATTGACATTTTTCTTATTTGCATTCTACTTATTTTAGAATTTACAAACAATATTCTTTGACATTATGAAAATTATGATTCTGGATCTCTATTTTCATGTATTTCAGATAACTGATTATTTCTCATCAGCAATGATACGACTATACCTATCGCCATACTTTTCCTATACTTCAGACATAATCCACATACTTGAGCTATACTTATAAGATATACTTTAGCCATACTTTGACTGAACATCAGATATACTTTATCTATACTGCAGCTATACTTCTCAGATATACTTCAAAAATACTTCCCCTATACTTCAACTATACATCGCTAAACTTTAGCTATATTTGGGCTATACATCCACTACTAGAAAATTAAAATTTTTTTCTAAATTTTTTTACTTTTGATCCACTTTTCAATTAGATTCAGACGATAAATTATTCAACTTGACAAACATAATTATTTAAACAATTCATTATCATTTTTAATAATATTTTCTTTGAATAATTTTTGAAAGTTTCGGCTTTTTCTGAAATTTTCCGCATTTTGTTAATTTTTCACTTAAATCAAGGTAATAATTAATGCAATTTAACAATCATAGTTGTTTAAAAAATTCATTCAGATTTTTTATAATTTCAATTTGAATTTATTTGGTTATTCAATCAACTTCATTAACAATAACTACTGCAACCAATATTTACATTCAATATAATTCATATAGAAAATTTAAAGAATATTTCAAATATCTGTTTTATTTCAAAGAAGTGTATTCAAAAAAAAAGAAAGAAATGGTAAAAAAACTGATTCTCCCTCTGCCGTTTATTTATTATTTATTTATAACTAAGAAGCCAAAGCAAAGTTGAAAACTTCAGAAAAAACCGCAACTGTCTAGAACTTATCTAAGTGGAGAAAGTTATAAACAACAATAATTTGTATAAACTATTCTGTTTGTTGAATTGCAATAATTTTTACCTCGCTCTAAGTGAATAGTGGACAGAGCGTTGAATATTTCAGGACAAATTATAATATTGAATAAAATATTTCAACAATTTTTGTAAGTTTTAAACATTTATTCTCTATTTTTTAGGGATCCTGAGTAACCGGACTTTTACTGACCTTGTGCAAAAATGGCTTATGACTCAGGATCCGTAAAAAAAAAAAAAAAAATATTTCTTCAAAACTTAAAATATGTGCGTCGTGATTCCTTAGATTATTAAAAAGTGCATTACAAATAAACAAGACAAAAAACATTTTTCTATAACTTTAGGTATATTAACAAAATTGCATTTTTCGTCACTTTTTGAAATATAATATTTCGAAGAAAAAATGTTTTCCCCACTTTTTTCCTTCTGATGTTATTTAATTGCATGAAATTCACCAGCAAAATTAAAACAAAGTTCTTTCATTACACAATAAATTAAAAAATTTGAAAATGTTCAATCGACTTACCCAATAGTGAGAATTTTTTTGAATTTTTTTTGCATTCGTTCGTAATGTCACGAAGAAATTTTTCACTGCTATTACGAATGAATTTAATATTTTAATCGTTTCGACTTTTTTCAGCCCACCCTACTAATCAAGGCTCGGTCGTGAGATTTTTCCGAAAAATGCGACTTTTAGTGTCTTTATGAAGAAAAATGCGACTAATCAACTTTTCTTTCGTTTTTCTCAGACGTTCGCTACTAGTTTCAAATTTGATCACAATGACAATGTTGGAATTAAAATTAAAAACTAAACAAAAATGGTACGACATAAATCTGAAACATTCGAAATTCAATAGTTTCTAATGAAACCTTTACACTCAATAAATTTTCAATTAATAGCGTTTGAAATTGAGCAATTTGTAATTTCGTGAATCCTTATTCAAAGTGTTAATTTTTTCAAATTGGGAGATTAGCAGTTGGACATTTTTATGTCAATAATGTTTAAAATCGATTCATTTTGAATTCAACAAAAGCCTTCACACTCATCCCCCTATTCTCCCTATTCTTCATATTTCCCCTATCCCCCCTTTCCACAACTTTTTAAAAGAATTTCTCTTTTTCCCCCATTTTCAAGAAAATTCCCTATTTTCTCGTTATTTCGCTTAAACGCGAACTGAATTGATAGGACCAAATAAGAAAAATCAACTATTTTTGTTCAAAGTTTTATTATTCTTGGTTAAAAAGTTAGACTATTTGATTAAAAATTCAAGTATTCTGTTGAAAAGTTAACTGTTATGTTCAAAAGTCATTTTTTGTTTAAAAATTTTATTTATCAGGGTGATGATTCAGCTGTCTGCTAGAGAATATGTCTTTTTGGCAAAAAAATTCAATCCTTTGGTTGAAACTGCTACTCTTTTTAGACAAGATTTAATCTCTTTTATTTGAAAATTCGACCACTTGGATGAAAACTCAATTATTTTGTTCAAAAGTAATATTTTTTTGTCATAAATTCAACAGTTTTGTTGAACATTCGTAAAAATGAAAATAGTACCTTTTTTAATTGTTATTCTATCATTCAATTCATTTAGCGCAAAAAATAAAAACCTGAGGCCTTAGTATTTTTTTTTAATTTCTTGCAATGTGAAAATATTATTTTGACAAAGTTGTAAAGAATTAAAAGTAATATTTGAAACTTTTTTAATTCAAAAAGCCTTTTCGCGCGCTTTATTTGAGAGTTTATTTTATTAATATACAATTTTTTCTTCAAAATAAAAAATTTTAAACCAAAGAATAAAATTCAAAACTATTCAAGAATTCGATAATACGTCAAAAATCGTCGAGTTAATTTCAGTAGAATCCTCCTTTGATGAATATTATTTTTGTCAGAATTTGTCTCTACGCTTGAGAATCTTAATGTGTATTAAGGATACTGTTATGAAAAATTGAATCTTTCTATGAAGCAATTAATAATAATAATTTGACTGAAGTCTGTACACTTTTGTATTTTATTTTGTACTTATACAAACATGTGATTGATCATATTAAATACTTTTGTTTTAGTGAAATATTTCGCATCAACAAAACTTAAGAATTGAGTAGTTTAATTAAAAATGATTGATTTCATCATAATTTTATTATTTATTAATTGTTCGAAAAGTGTCAATATTAAGTTCCTCCATCAGGAAAGCCGGAGTTCTAAGAGGCTGACTGCTGACTAAGCAGCATATCTGCACAGCTGTCGACGTGTCCAAAAGAAAACTCTAGAGAAGTCAACTAAGGTTTTCACGTCAGAACACGGTGGCTCTTTTCACCGATTTTGATGAACCCTTCTGCACTGTGTTGCTAAATATGTCTCGTAAAATGTTTTTAAAAAATCTGGAAGCAAATTTGAAATCGATTTTTTTCAAAAATTTCCAAAAATCGATGAAAAACCTAAATAACTTGAATAAATTGAGTTCTAGAGCAACGAAAACACTGTGCATATGTATCTTTAGGTTGCTGATCATGAATTTAAGGTAAAGAATTTAAAATAGCGGACCAAAAATTTCTAACATCTATAAACTCTGAACAAATAATAGTAAATGATTAATATTTGGCATCCTTCTTCCTTAAGACATAAGAAGGTAATCAAAAATAATGTGGAACCGAGATGGAGGATGAAAACACCTTTAAATCGTGGAAAACACCCCCAAAAAATGGTTTTTAAAAACGTTTGTTCCGCCATTTTGAATTTCTTTTACCTCAAATTCATAATCAGCAACCCCAGTGTACATATACACTGTGTTTTTGTTGCTCTAGGACTCAATTTATGCAAGTGATTCAAGCTTTTAATCGATTTTTGGAAATGTTTGAAATAAATGGATTTTGAAATTTGCGTACAGATTTTTTAAAAACATTTTACTAGACATATTAAGCAACACTATGCAAAAGGTTTCATAAAAATCGGTGGAAAGTCGCCGGGTTCTGAGCTTTTCATTTTTAACGTCTAACGTAACTCCTCCATTACTACTCGCGTGGCGAATTCTCCAATTTTGGACATCAGCGTCCTCAACTCTGTAGCACCTTCTCATTGGTCTTCACGAGTTAGTACCTTTTGATTTACTTTCTCCGAAATGTAACCTTATCATTTGGATAGGTTAATGTGTTTTTAAGTAAGGTTTCTGCGCGAATTTGTAATTAATATATAGCATTTTGTAGAGACCTAATGAAAAGGTGCTAATTCGTGACAACAAAATAGAAAGGTGCTATCTCGCATAGCGAACTGTAAAATCTTCAAAATCACATATAAATTGTATTGTGGACATAGACGCCCTCAACTCTGTAGCATCTTTTCATTTGGTCTCCAAGAATTAGCACCTTTTCATTTGGGTTTTCCGAGATTCATTGAGACACTTCGATATCTAGAGTTTTGCATACAAATAATTGAAGGTAATTGTTTTTTGTTCCAATTAATTTAGTATGTGTGATTCACCCATGAGTGCGTTTCATTCAATATCTCGGTTCGCTCGAAATGCATTTGAATAGTTTCTTCATCAGGATGGCAGCGGCAGTATAGTAAATCGAGAATGATATCAGTTTGTATTATTTTTAAGGGTGTATTTAGGGACGTGGGGGATCCCTTAATAACGGATTCAGCGGGAATGGAGATGTGAATGTGGATTGTGGATCGTTTCGTGGCTTAAAGGCGGTTCACCAGTTTGAATCCCATCACGTTTGTCGTACGAGTAGATGAGTATAACGAGAGGAGGATAGCTGATGCGTGGAGAATGAACGAGAGAAGCATAAACAATGCAAGTATCCAGAAACGAAGGGGTTCGAGCACTTGGCACGTAGGGCTCCCGTCCCAGTTATGTCCAATTACCAGCTGGGCGCGTATCTTCATGGGGGGTCCTACACGCAATTGTTGTATTTCTCTATTGTTCCCCCGTGTGATTGGACCCATTGTTTTTCTCCTTCTTGTAATTATCAAATCCGAAGAGTCTCAAAAAAAACAACTACATCGATCCTTTCGTCACATTCACCTCAGTTTAACCAAATTATTGCTCTTCCAGAGGGTGATGCTTCAGGGTGGCCGCAGGTCAGGAAAAACCTGGAAATCAAGGAAAAGTAAGGGAATTTTTTTAGCCAGGGGATTTCAGGGATTTTGAAAAATAAAAATGATAATTGCCAGAAAATTTCTGTAAGAAGAACTTTAAGTATAACTGTAAAGAATAATCAGGATTGCCATACAGTCACTTGTAGTCACTTTTTTAACATAAAATGATTCATGGGTTAATCACTATTGAATTCGGGTCTATACCTTCCTCAGAACTTCATTGAATTATTTTGAAACCTTTTAGAGTAACTAAAAAGATTCCAAGAAATTTTATTAAGATTTCAATAATAGATATGGAACGATTTTATAGGATCTATTAGGTTTTAGAATATTCTTAAAGATTCTAAGGGATTTTATGAGATCTACGACGATTTTAATCATTTTAAGGGATTTCAAAGCTTTCGAGGTATTTTAATAAATTTTCCAGGATTTCAGAAAATATCATCAGATATCATGTAATTTCACGGCATTTTATAATAGTTTAATGGATGTCAAAGAATTTATTTACAAGAATTGAGGGATTCCATAAGATTTCAAAGATGTTCAAATATTTCAAGGCATTATCAAAGATTGTTATGATTCTAAAAGATTTGAGATATTTTAGAAGATTATAAGAGATTTTTGAAAACTTTAAAGAGATTTCAAAAGATTTGAAATGATTTGGAACATTTTAGGGTATTCAAATAATCTCAAGGAATGTTCAATTGATTTAAGGGGATCATCCCGTGTGACGGTTTCAAAAAATCGATTTTTTTCTTGTTGCATAAATCTAATCTAGAGTATGTATAGAATGTACTGGTAAAGTCCTGAAAGTCTGAAACTCAAATTGAATTCAACGGTTTCTTAGTTTTGGCTTTACAGTCAGCGGCGTTACAGCTATAACACTCGAACTTTCAAACTCGTTTTTCTCGAAACTACATTTTTTAAACTGGCGGCCATGATTTCTCAAAAGCGGTTCAATCGATTGCTTTCAAATTTTAATGGTACATTCAGCACACGTACGGCTATCGCCGGAACCAGCATTTTTGAAAAATATGTACCGTTTTTTTTTTCATAAAAAAATAGTCGCAAAAAATCATTAAAGTTTGGGTCCTAATATTTAAAAGCATATAAAAAATTGAATTTTAAATATTTTCATTTTTGGATATAAAAATTCAGAGTTATTACTAAAGACTAAATAAATATATAGTAAAAATTTAGAAGCTCTGTGTTTTTTAATTTCACTACAAAAATTTCGAAAAAACCGTTAAAAAAAAGCTGTCATACGGGATGACCCCCTTAAATCATTTAAAGGCAGAAAGAACTTTGAAGATTGCAGACTTTCTTTTTAATTTCCACTAAATTTTTAGGATCTTTAAAGATTTGAAGGGATTTCGAAAGAATTTTAAGGATTTAAAAAGATTTTGAAGAATTTTGAACATTTTGTGGTATTTAAAAGATCCCAAGAAGTTTTCAATTGGTATTTTAAAAATGTGGTATTTATATATGGCAAAATATTTGTATAAGGATATCAAATATCCTAGGGTATTTTTAATAGACTTAAATAATTGAAAGCAATTCCAAAGAAAAGATTTCAAAAATTTATAAATGATTTAAACTATTTAAAGCATTTCAGGGTGTTTTAAAGATCCCAAGGAATTTTCAATTGACTTCAATAATTTGTAGGGATTTCAAACAATTTCAGAGTTTTAAAAGGCGTTTTTTAAATTCCAAGGATTTTTGAAGAGCTTTAAATTTTCAAGGAATTCCGGAAGATTTTAAAGAATTTGAAATATTTCAGGGTATTTAAAAGATCAAAAATGGCAAGAAAATGTTAAGAGCTTTACCAAATTTGAGGTATTTCAAAAGATATTACAAGGAATGTTCCATTGATTCAAGTAATTCAATGACATTTCAAAGAATTTGAAAAGATTTCAGAGGATTTGAAATATATCAAGCAATTTTTGAAGATTACCAGGAATTTTAAATTGACTTCAATAGATTGAATGGATTTTAAAGTATATGAAATATTTTAGGAAAATTTTAAGAGATTACACAATTTTTAAGGGGTTTGAAGAAATTGTATACAGCTGTGAAGAGTTTTGGAAGGTATGTAACAGTTTTACGTGGCCTATAAGATTTTAAGATATTAAAAAAGATTTCAAGAGATTTTATAAGCTCTCAAGTCATTTTAATAAACCCAGGATTTTATGGAATGTCACGCGATTTTATTGAAGATTGAAATAGTTTCTTATATATTTTTTGAAACTGATTTCAATTCATTTCAAATTGACTCTGAAACCTTTACAATTCATCCTGAACTCTTGTGAATTCTCTTCAATTATTTGGAATTCTCTTGAAATTGTATCATTTACTTAGATTTTTCTAAATTCACTGAATTTAATGGATTAAAAAAAAAATTAGTTTTTGTTTAATTCCTGCTGGCGTGTTTAAACTAATCGTGGATTATCAGGCATTCCATAAAATTCTTCTTAATTCAATTAATTTTCTCATATTTTTTAATTGTTTTCAATTCACGAGATTTTTTTTAATTCACACTCAATTTTTGTGAACTTCACAGGATTCTTTCGAATTTATCTTGCATTGTTTAATGTTCTTTGAATCGAACTCTTTCGAATTCTTTTTTGATTCAATAGAACATTAGCCATATTATAAAAGTCACTTTTTCGGTTAAAAATTAGACACCTTTGGTCACTTTCAATTATTTTGCGGGTAAAATAAGCTGTGGCAAGTCTGAGAAAAATAAAGAAAAAGATTCCAAATTAAACATTTGTTCATTCCATTTTTAATAGGTTCCATATTTAAAATGTGACGAGACTAAAATTTTCGTCTCGAAATAATAATGGTCAGGGACAATGAGAAATTATTCAGGGAAAAATGAGGTAATTTTTAAAATGAGTTTTGCGGCCAACCTGAGTCTGTATCCATTCCTATGGAGAAATGCTGAGAAGTTGATAATAAGTCCGAAATTTTTGCGGTGTAAAGGACTTTCTCCCTCTTTGTCTATCGCATTTCCCTTTTGCCTGAGGCTCGAATAGTATATTATACGTCCTCATAGAATAAAGAGCCTTTGACAAAATTGTCCCCGGAGACCCTCTTTAGGGACTATACGACCACCAGGAAATAACGGAACAGCGTTAGGATATTGCGTTACGATGAAGTCGTCCCACAAGACGAATATACACTGCCCAAATGCTATGAAACCCTTCGAAGAAGCAGTATTTTGCCAGAATAAATGTGAGCTAGGAGGTCACTTTTTCAAAATTTATTATACTGCTATTTATATGCCTTCTCATAATTTTCACAACTGTTCTAATATTTTTTTGTGTAACATAAGCAGGCCTTGGATTTATTTAAGAAAATCAAAATTTGTGAATAGTAGCAGTAGTAGCATACATTTTGAAAAATAGGTGCGAAATAGTTTCATAGAACACAATCGACGACAGAAGCTAGGTGGTGATTCTCGGGTCGTCGAGATCTCGGTTGTGTGCGCTTCTAATGAAAATTCGGGTTCAGATATTAGGGGATTTGAGAAATTGAAAAACCCACAGGACTGAGTACGTCATGTCCTGTGGGAGGGGGATTTTAGATACGTGAAAGCTCGAAAAGGAGTGAAGAAATCTATTCTATGATAGTGTAATTCAAATATTTTAATAGCAAACAGAGGGGTCAACTATATTCAAAATCTGCTATTATATATACAATAAATATTCCATAAAATCGCGTGGAATACATTCCAATTATTATTATTATTATTATTATTATTATTATACCATTAAGCCATTTCCCTTCCGGGGTAGGCGTGACTTGCTCGGTTGGGAAGTATTGAAATAGGTATATAGGTACGAGGTAGATCGGTATATGGGTACAGGGTAGTTGGGTATGGGCGATGCCCAAAGGAGCGCGAACTACCTGGGTTACCTTCCCCTTCCAGTGGGACCCTACCCCTCTCACCACTCTCGGTGCCGAGTGCGCGCCAGCATCTACCGTCTACCCATGTCAGCGGGGGGTCCTTTGTACTCCAGAGGAATAAAATACAAAACATCAAGATTTTTTAATTTTGCAATTAGTAATTTTGAAATATTATATTCGAAATCTACGTTTCTTGGCGATTCCAACGATATGTTACTTGACTTAGTAAGTTGAAAATTAGGAATGTTCAATAGGCAATATCCCGTTTTTTCGGATTTTAACGCTCGGATCGACTAGATTCTAGACAGATAGGCTATTTTGATATAAAAAATTAATAATTAATTGATATAATTATTTGTTATACCATAAAAGTTCAATTTATATAGTATGGACTCAATAAAAAATATAGAACAAGTTCTTCTACACAAAAAAATGACATAAGCCGGGTGTCGAACTTCTGACGTGTCGACTTCCTATTATATTGTTCTAACTTTGTCCCGTCGCCTTAACACCTTGGTCATCTGAAAGTTAATGTTTTATTCACTTTATTCGGATATGAATTTCAATTCATTACATCCTGAATTCGACACCCGGCTTATGTCATTTTTTTTTGTGTAGAAGAACTTGTTCTATATTTTTTATTGAGTCCATACTATATAAATTGGACTTTTATGGTATAAAAAATAATTATATCAATTAATCATTAATTTTTTATATCAAAATAGCCTATCTGTCTAGAATCTAGTCGATCCGAGCGTTACAATCCGAAAAAATGGGATATGGCCTATTAAACATTCCTAATTTTCAACTTACGAAGTCAAGTAACATATCGTTGGAATCGCCAAGAAACGTAGATTTCGATTATAATATTTCAAAATTACTAATTGCAAAATAAAAAATTTTTGATGTTTTGTATTTTATTCCTCACGAGTACAAAGGACCCCCCGCTGACATGGGTCGACGGTAGACGCTGGCGCGCACTCGGCACCGAGAGTGATGAGAGGGGTAGGGTCCCACTGGAAGGGGAAGGTAACCCAGGTAGTTCGCGCTCCTTTGGGCTGTACCCTTGGGTATATAGGTCTTAGGTATATATGATTTAGAATTTAGATTGAGCTGGAGTTCTCGTGTTATTTATATAAATGACACGTTCACTCCGCAACACTGCTCCGACCCAGGTTGCTGATCAATCTCTCTAGCGATCACCCCAAGTGAGGAGCCTCACAAAATTGTTATGTGTGGTTCCCCACTTGGGCCCATTAGTATCCAAGGTCTTTGTTTCAGGCATCATTCACTCTAAATGAATTCCAAAAATCTGGCCAAATTTCTTGAAATCTCTGAAATCCGCAAAAATTCCTGGAAGTTCCTTGAAATTTCATTTCATTTAATTTATTCCCTTACGTTCTCTGGAAATTCATTGGAATCCCTCGACATCTTTTAAATATCATTTCTGCAACACCCACCTCAAAAGTTGACGTTTTTATGCTTGCAAATGATGCCTAAAGGACCTTATTTGAGCAGACTGTGCGCGAAACAATTTTCGCGCATGCACAGTTTGAAGATGGCTTACTTTAGACACTGGTGAAAAAGCAGCGCATGCGCACTTTCGAGATGAGGTACTGAGACACTGGCATAGGTAGCTTTAAACCATGGTGTTGGTATCTTTTTGAAATAAATTTAGATTTAACTTGGACAAATGTTTTAATTATTGAAGTTTTGTTTTGTAGGGTTTCGTAGCCCCCCCCCCCCCCCCGGGGGCAAAAGGGCATAAACGCCAACATTTTTTAAATAATTTTTTTCAAATATTACATGATTTTTTTTTAAATTTCTTTACTCCTCTCCATGCAATATAAAATCAGCATTTTTCGTTACCACCTCCTAACAACTTGTTCGGACGGGCGTTGCAAAAAATAGCGTGTGATACACGTGCACGTAGGTGATTGGTAACTCGTGTGATTGCATCATTCGCCTACGGCTTATGCTGCAAAATTCACACTCGCACACAATCACCTATTTTACGCACTTGTATCACAAATAACTATGATATCTTGCATACTTAAAAAAAATTTAATTCTTTGAAATCTTACAAAATTATTTGAAAACCCATATGAATTATTAAATTTTGTTCAATTCCTTCAGACTTTTTTTTCAAATACACACCCGAACTCTTGAAAATTCCTCGAAATTGATAAAATCCCTCAAATCTTGTAAAATCCTTATCAATCCCACGAAAATTGAGTGCAATCTCGCAAAACCAAATCCTCGGAAATCCCATACAATCTGATAAAGCTACTTGAAGTCACTTGAATTCTTTTGAAATACCCTGCAAGCTTTAAAATCCCTTAGAATCTTTGAAATCCGTTGGAATCTTATGGAATCTATTAAAACCTCTTGAATTCTGTTGAAATTCTTTGAAATCCTTGAAAAATTCTCCAATTTTTTTAAATCCCTTAAAATCTATAGAAATTTCTTATGATATTATCCTTATGGAATCTTTTTTTTCGCAATCCTATATATCTCTGAAGTATTGTCAGAATTTTTGAAATCCCTTCAAATTTTGTAAATGCCTTAAAAATTCTTTTGAATATTCAAAAGACCTTCATCTGCGAATCTTCGGATAACTTTCCAAAATTCTTTGAAATTTCCTTAATTCTACAAAATTATTCGAAATTCCTCGCAAATTTTCAAATCTCGTTAAATTTCTTGAAATTGACAAAAATACCCTAATCTTTATAAAATCCCTTAAATCTTGTGAAATCCTTGTGATACCACAACAATCAAATGAAATCCCGTTGAGCATGGGTTGTCTTTTTTTGGACATTTGAATTGTCACGCCAATTGAAGAAAAAACAGCGTGAATTTCAGAAAAGTGGAAGTAGAGATGAAAGTAAAAAACTTACTGTAATGTCTTCCACATAATTATAAAATCTTTGAAATCCTCTGCTATCCCGTGAAATTCCATACCCAAATACCCTAAATAGCCCTAGAGCTTTTAAATCTGTTGGAATCCCCTAAAATTTATCAAAACCCCTAGAGTTTTATTGAAATTCTCTGAAATCCCTGGAAAAATTTTCACTTTTTTGAATTCCTTAAAATATATAGAAACCCTTTATAATCTTATACTGATAAAATCATAATTTTCTAATCTTATGAATTCTTGGAATATTTTCAAATTCCTCGAAATCCCCTAAAATTGTGTACGTTATGTTCCTTAAAATCCTTCATATTCTTTAAAATCCCTCAATTTTTGTGAAATCCTTAAAAATATTTTGGAATCCCATATAGCATCTGAAAATCTTTCATACCTTTTTAAAATCAATTAAAAAATGTTTAAATCCTCAAAATCCTCTAAGACCCCATAAATATGAAATATGTAGAGATTGCTCAAAACCCCTAGATATCCCAGATACCTTTTTAAAATCCTTTTAAATTTTCTGAAATCCAACGAAATTATTAAAAATTCCTCACGAATCGTTGAATCTCATTCAATTCCTTGGATCTTATCAAAATGCTCTAATCTCTTTGAAATCCCTTAAATCTTGTCAAGCCCATTGTAATCCCATGAAAATTAAGTGAAAGCCCGTAAAAGATCTTCAAATTCGGAGGCGATTTTGTAACTTTTTCACTTTCACTAAAAGTAACATAATCGCATCTTTCACAAAATTATGAAATGTTTGAAATCCTCTGAAATCTCGTAAAACGCCATAAAACCGCATGAAACTCCTTGCATTCCTTGGAATCTTTCATATTTTCAGAAATTTTTTCAAAATATTTTAAAATACCCTGAAAGTTTTAAAATCCAATGAAATCTTTGAAATTCCTTGGAATCCCCTGAAATCTAATAAAAACTTTTGAATTTGGTTGAAATTCTCTGGAATCCCTGGCAAACTCTCCAATTTTTTTAAGCCCTTCCAATCTATAGAAATTCCTTATAGTCTTATCCTTATAGATTTTTTTTTCTTTTAAAACCCTATGAATTCCTCAGATATTGTAAACGGAAATTTGAAATCGCCTAAAGTTCTGTATATGGGTGATTCTCCGCAGACAGGGAACTTTTGGCAAGGGCAAATTTTTTTGGAGCAATGTTTTCAAAATTTTTTTTTTCATAATGGTTCGGTTCATTGGCCTTTAAGAAAGGGGCCCTATAAATTATTCACGCTTAATTCTCACTTGAAGGACCTGTAGCACATGAACACGATTTCAATTTTTGATTTTGCGGGTGATTTACTCTGATTGTATGCAGAGTAAAACAATGCTGTAAAATATTCACACATTGAACGTAAAATGGCAGGGAAGAATAGTTTTCTTTAAAAAATTCAAAGTTTTTCCAAAATTTTATATTTTTTCAAATTTGACATTTTTTTCAAATTAGATTTTCCTTACATTTCTCTTACATTTATTAACCCTCTAATCGCTTAATTTTTTGTATGCAGTACTTGTAGGTACAAATATTCTAATTCTCGATTTACGTTAATTTTTAATAAAATTATTTGGAAGAGGGGTTCGATTAGCTCCATTTCGTCCCTGACAGTGAAAAACAGGTTATGGTATCCGACGTTACGGTAACCGAAAACCATACAAAATTACTTTTTACGCTTTGAAAACTAAAGTATTTAATAAATCCTCCTGACAGAAACTCCTTTATTATTTGCTACACGGAATTGTCATCTTTTCATTGATATTTATTACGAAATATGAAAGTTCTTATGAGGTACGGTATCCGATGCTAATAAAAATACGCTACATTTTCGGTTACATTTTTTCACTTTGCAAAAAAAGTTCTTACTTTTTTGTTATGAAGTTTTGACGAATGAGTAGTGTGACGGTTTTTCGAGATATTGTGAGAAGATAAGAGTTTAAAAATGATCAAAAGTTGATGAAAGGTATGAGAGATTCGTTTACCGTGACCATCGAAAACATTTAGGGAGACACGTGTATGATTAAATTTTCTCTGCTAATATAGCAAATAAATTAAAATATTTGTTATGAATTTGATAGCTTTTGGGTCAAACATTCGAACTATTAATTATAATTTCAAAGATAATTCACTATGTATTAAATACACGTCTCTAAACTTGGCGCCGTGTACGTAGAGACATCCAAAAAAGGAATTTTTCGAGTATTTGGGAGCATTTTGCTAAGACACACGATGATGTGACTTGATTTTTCTTAACGGAGGTCTTGGATCATCCTAAAATGAAGAAGTTAGGCAAGTTTTATAAAGAAACACTACTTAGTTTAGTTACTAGAGATCCGAGACAGAAAAGTGCCCTGTATGTGGAGAATCACCCATATACCTTAAAAATTCCTTGAAATATTCGAATCTTTTGGAGTGCACTATATTCATTTAAATTCTTTAAAATGTTTTAATATCCCTTAAATCTGGAGAAATCCCTGGAAATAGTTCGAAACCCTGTACATTCTGAAATCTACGAACATTTATTTAAACATGTTTTAATCTTTGGAATCCTCTGAACCCCCATCAAATTCGTGAAATAACATTTCCCGTGAAATCCCGTAGAATCCCTAGAAATACCTGGGAATTACATTCCATTTCATGTACTCCCTAAAGTTCTCTATTGCGAAATTCCCTAAAATACCTGGAAATCTTCGAAATCCTTTGATATCTTTGCTACCATTATTAAATTCCTTGACATTTTTAAAATCTCTTAAAATTTCTTGGAATCTTGCAAAATACTCTAAAATCTTTCATATCCTTTGGAATCCATCGCAATTTGTAAAATCTCTCAAGTCCTTTGAGATCTTATAAAATTGCGTAGGTCCGGCAAAATCCTCTGGAATCAGACAAGACCTCTTGAAATCTTTTGAAATTTTTTAAATCTCTTAAAATTTTTCAAATTACTTTGAAATGCTTTCAGATTTTTTTAAATCCCTGTAAATTTTTTAAAGTCCTCAAAATCTTGAAATCTTTTCCTATTATTGATTTTTGAAATAACAGATATGTCATTTCAGCAAATCTCATGAAAGATTTCAAAAAGGAAAAGTGAAAAAATAGTTACATTAGCCATAAATTTGAGAAAATAGTAGCATTCACAGTATATTCTGAGAATTATTTGTTATCCAACTTTAGATAAAAAATTTCTCAGGGATTCACTGTGTTAAGGTAATTCTTTAAAAATGGTAGCAAAATAGTTGGATCATTAAAAAAGTATTAATGGTGTCGTGATTCCGAGGACTGCATAAGTTCTACCTTAATATTGGAAATCAGAAAACTGAAGAATCTCAATATGTTCTCTTATGAGTCTGAAAAACTGATTCTTCGCGGGGGCTTGGTCATAACCAATGAAGACATAAACCCATGTCCGCGCGTAATTTAAAGTTCTTAACTCCCAGTAGGTGATTACCCACCACCTGGGGCACGGGACACCTTATCGTGCCAAAGGCTATATAACAACTTTCTCTTTCTCCGTTTTTCTTTCCCTTCTCTCTCTTTCTTTCCTCCTTTCTAACATCTTTATCTTTCTCTTTTCCTGTTGATCTTTCACCATCCGTGACACGTTGCTGCTGTGCGAATCGACTGATTAGCCGCTTTTTCATTGGCTCTTACTGCAAAGAGCAAAATTTGGCTCTCGTGATCTCGCGACATTTGCACATCGCATCGGCACGCTTAGATACATGTCATCAAAAGAATGCTCCTCTTTCTAAACATACCGAGCCATTACTTTCAATTTATGTTCCTGCCGATTCTTAAATCGGCAAACTTGCGACGACCGCCCGCGGCTCATTCGACCAGGCTATGCGATATTTATATGTAGGTTATGCACATACTTATACAAACCGCCCGAAAGCACGGCATTTGTGGACGCAACGAGCTGAATTTTCCGCTTTTATGAGTTGCGAGAAGTTTCGTTGCAGTTATAAGTTTTTCCTAACGCAGGGATCAGTATTTTCGAAAATAATAAACTTATAATATATGAGGTCTGTCCGAAAAGTATCTGACCTGGTGGTGTGCCAGGACCACGAGTTAAAGTTCTGTTCAGTAGCGATCATATTTCCTTCAAATTACTCCCCTGTGGAAGCCACAACCTTCTTCTAGCGATCCTGCCACTTTCGGAAGCACTTCTTAAGTCACCTTCCGGAGTAGCTAAAAGCTGCTTTGTCGCATTCTGCTCTATTTCGTCTACTTCTTAAAATCGTTTTCTTTCAGACGATACTTCAACCTTGAAAATAGTCAGAAATCACAGAGAGCCAGGTAAGGTCTGTCCATACAGTCCTGACCTGCTGCCGAAGTTGTGTATAGCCGTGGTTCACCAGAAATTGCGGAATAAGCTGCGATGAATGTGTAGTGTGTCTTCGTGGCGAAGGTCCCAGTCGCCACTTGCCCACAAATCAAGCCTTTCCCTCCAATTTTTTCAAACAAAAAAATATGTATTTTTCTGGCGGATTCCAACAACTTTGCAGCTGATATGCACGAAATTTCAAGAAAAAAATTTGGACCCCCATAATCTCCAAAGATTTTAAAGATTCGAAAACTTTCACTGAATTTCAAATTTCAATTCATTTTATTCATCAAAGGATATAAAAGATTTCAGGGTATATTTTACAAGGTTCCAAAAAATTTCAAGAGGTTTTAACACTTTCAAGGGCTTTAAAAATGGGATCAAATTTGAGAGAATATCAAAGAATTTCTAGAGAAATTTAGGGAGTAAATGAAACGGGATTTAATTTTATGGGACTTCGAGGGATTTCTGCTGTTTTTATGGAACCTCAAAGAATTTCAAAGACTTAATCATTTTGAAAGAAATTAACTTGAAATTTTATTTATTTCATAATATTCCTTTGAAATCACTTTAGATCCCTCAAAATAAAATGATCGAAATTTATTCCTAAAGTTTTCTAGAAAGCCGTTGAAATTTCTTGAAAATTCAAAAATCTCCTAAGATATCCGAAATAATTGCAGATCCTATAAAATCCCTTGAATCTTGTGAAATTCTTTGACATCCCATTAACATTGTTTAATCCCTTGAAATTTTTCGCAATCTCTTGAAATAACTTTTAAAATAGCCTTTTGAATTGTTAAAATCTGTAAAGATTCCTTGAAATAAAATTAAATTCATTCCTTAAAGTTTTCTAAAAATTCTTCGAAACCGCTAGAAATATCTGCCTTAAAATCCCTTCACATATTCAAAGTCACTACGAATCCTTTGCAATTTCATTTTATAGCATTTAGTTATATAGAAATCATTCAAACTTCCTTGAAAATGAATTAAATTGATCTTATTCATGAAAATTCTTCAAAAAAATCGTTGAAATCTCTGGAAATATTTGAAATCCTTAGTAATCAGTGAAATCGTTAGGAATCCCAAAAAATTTTATTTTATTTCTACACCAAATTTCTCTAAAAATCTCTTGAAATATATGGAGATCCAACCAAATATTTTTAAATCGCTTCAAATTTTTTAAATTTCTCGAAATCCTATGGAATCTCGTTAAATTCTTTGAAAGCTTTCCCGTGGAAATTGTAAAAATCTATTGAAATAAGTAGAAATCGTTTAAAATCCCTTAAATATTCAAATTAAATTGAAGTTATTCATCAAAGTTGAAAAAAAAAACGTTTCAAATCCCTAGAACTCTGTAAAATCCCTTAAATCCTTAAAACTTTAAGAAAATACTAAATATCTTGTGTAATTCCTTGAAATACCTTGAAATCTCTCAAAATCTTTGAAATCGCAAAGAATTCTTGAAAATTCATTTAATTTTTTTTCCAAAGTTGTGTTGAAATTCCTTCAATATTTTTGAAAATCATACAAAATTCTATGAAACCCTTTGCAGTTTTTTTAATTTCTTGAAATTCTTTAGAATCCCTTGAAATCCCTTAAAATCCCTTGAAATCTTTCCGTTAGAAATCGTAAATATCATTTGAAATCCCTTGGATATAAATTAAATTGAAAATATTCATTAAAGTTATCTAAATAAGAAGATCAAACTCCTAGAAATTTGAAATCTCTTCACATCATTGATATCACTAGAAATCGCTTAAAATTTAATTCAATTTATTCTTCAATGTTCTTTGAAAGTCACTTCAAATATTTGGAAATTCCAAAAAATTCTTTGAAATCCTTTAAAATTTTTGAAATCACTTAAAATTCAATTTTCTCTATGTTTTGCATCAATTCTTCAATATTTTAACAGTTTTTTCTCATAATGATTTTCTATCATTTTTTCTAGAATCATGACACAATTATAAGAAACTTATTATAGGAAAATCCTTATAGACCTACACTGAATTTCCTATAATATTTTTTTGTAAGGTGATATTACAATGGATTGCCTGGGAGTGCATTAGATTGCACATAAATTGTACATCAGTTTGCAGAAGTAATTAGCCCCTCTTAGGGAAGTGAGACAACAAAAACAACAACAAAAATATTTACTTTTTTGGGCCACCCCTCGTTAATAATTTATTCACTGCCAGAAAAAAAAACCTTTTTTAAACTGCACCTTTTTTTACTGCAAGGAACATTCCATTGGAGATCAACGTAGACTCGTAGGGATTTGACCTTTTAAACTCTGACCCTACCGACCTTCTGTGGAGGTCCTCTCTTGAGGATTCTCGATTGGAGGTCGATCGAAAGATCTCTCGTGCGGGCGTGTGCTGTAATCAGCGTCGAATCTGAGCATAATTCGTCGGACGAGGCACCTTAGCGCTTAGCGGGCTAACTCGAGCTTCACATCTTCGCGAAGTCTTTGAATTCCACGATAATTGGGGTCTAGCCCAATAGGCCGCGAAGAGGGGTATTTGTTCTCTCCACTTAAAATTGAACCGCCTTGAATTCCCATATTACGCCGTTTCGTGCTTCTGCCCGCACTCTATCCGCAAAATCCCCATGGAATTTTTCTCATGCATACCGCCCACGCTTTTTTTGTGCGAACATATCTGCATACGCTTGTACCAAAAACCTTACGCGATCTGCCTTAATTTCGATTCAAATTTGCATATGGGAAATTGTCAGTAAACTTTAGACTTGATGTCATAGCTTAGTTGGTATTTTTTCAGAATCTCTCGGTTCTGAACCACGAGTTTTGTAAGAATGTCAAAAAAAAAAAAAGAAATTTCTCCAAATTTGAGCAAACTGGGTTAATATTTAGGGCTCGCGCAAAGATCATGAAGTTCCCCATTGATTCAACGCAGTGGGTCAAATCGGGAATTTACTATTTAAAATCACCTACAGCCTACAATTATCAACCGATTTTCAATTTTTTTTAGAAGTCATCAGCGATAGTTGCACAAGAGCGTCTATGGATCAGATTTTTTCATTTTTGTCATTTTCTATTTTTTATATAAATAAACAGCGAGCGAAAATGAGACATTTTTTAATTATTATTTTTTTTCTTCAAATCAATAACTTCATTCATCCCATTCTCGACGAAAATGAATGACAGAGTATCCAAAGAATATAAATAGTGTACAGGATATAGAATCTAATTGTTATGAACAAATTATATTTAAAAAATGTCAGCATATTGGAAATTTTGCTTGCAAAGTATATTTATGAGTTGAAATTGCTTGATTTTATCAACAGGATTACGTTTGATCGTGAAAATTTGTTGTATGGTATAATTTGTTTTTTTTTTTAACGAATTATGTAAAAAAATGCATAGCTTAGTCGCTTATTGGCAGAAAGTAATTGTTTTTCTTTCTTAGTAACTTTAAATTATATGAGTGGTGATATTTAGTGATTAAGATTGGTCATTCGATATAAAATAAATAAATTTTATAAACCAAAACATAGTTTGGTCATTTACAAAAAGAAAGTAATAGTTTTTTATTCTAATCGTCTTTAAATTACATGAGTGGTGATGTTTAGTGACGAAGAATTGTCAATCGATATTATTTGTTCACGTTATAACCGAATCTTGTGAACAAATGCATAAATTGACCATTTATGGATAGAAAGTGATCGTTTTTTTCTAATCGTCTTCAAATTACATGAGTGATGATATTTAGTGACGAGGAATTGTCAATCGATATTATTTGTTTATGGTGTGAAAAAATTTTATAAAAAAATGCATAGCTTGACCATTTATAGAGAAAAAGTGATCGTTTTTCTCTCTCATCGTCTTCAAATTACATAAGTGGCGAAGTTTAGTTACAAAGAATTGTCAATAAATGGTCAAACTATGCATTTGTTTATGAGATTTGTTTATTACATGAACGAATAATATCGATTGACAATTTTTTGTCACTAAATATCACCACTTATGTAATTTCAAGGCGATTAGAGAGAAAAACGATCACTTTCTATCTATAAATGGTCAAGCTATGCATTTGTTTATACAATTTTTTTATAAGATGAACGAATAATTTTGATCGGCAATTCTTTGTCACTAAATATCACTACTTATGTCATTTGAAGACGATTAGGAAGAAAAACGATCACTTTCTATCTATGAATGGTCAAACTATGCATTTCTTTATAAGATTTGTTTATAACATGAACAAATAATATCTATTGACAATTCTACGTCACTGAACACCACAATCTATGTATTTTGAAGACGATTACAAAGAAAAACTATTACTTTCTGTCTATAAATGACCAAACTATGCTTTTGTTTATAGAATATGTTTATAAAATGATCAAATGATATCGGATGACCGATCTTCGTCACTAAATATTACCACTCATATAATGTAAAGTTACTAAGAAAGAAAAACGATTACTTTCAGCCAATAAACGCCTAAGATATGCATTTGTTTACACAATTTGTTTATAAAATTAACAAATCATACCATACAACAAATTTCCATGATCAAACGTGATCTTGTTAATAAAATCAAGTAATTTCAACTCAAAAATATACTTTTCAAGCAAAATTTTCAATATGTTGACATTTTGTTAATATAATTTCTTTATAACAATTAGATTCAATATCCTGTGAAGTATTTATATTCTTTGAATACTTCTTCATTTATTTTCGTCAAAAATGGGATCAATTAAGTCTTTAATTTCAAGATAAAAAATAATAATTAAAAAATGTCTAATTATCGCTCGTTGTTTATTTTTATAAAAAATAGAAAAAGACAAAAATTGAAAAATATAATCCACAGACGCTCTTGTGCAACTATCGCTGATCACTTCTAAAAAAAATTGAAAATCTGTGGAGAATTATTGTAGGTTGTAGGTGATTTTGAATAGTAAATTCCCGATTTGGCCCACTGTGCAACGTGGCCGTGACCGACTAACGGGCCATTCACAAAATACGTGATACATTTTTCCGGAACATCAAACAACCCCCACACTGCGACATGCTTCTTCCATTGCACTTAACATTGAGAATGATACTTTCAACGACCCCCCCCCCCCCCCAACGTAACACATATTTTGTGAATGACCCCTAATGATTATTTGTGAAAACATTTTTCGAAAAGCATTAATAAACCGCAATATAAGGCAAAATTCAAATTTGTCACTTATGGCGTTTTCTTTGGGAATCCATAAGAGTAGTTTGAAGTCATTCACCCTTGAAGTTTATGATTGACCCTTATTCTCTGAGAAAATTCTAAAAGAAGAACTGAAATAAGGAATTATTTGTAACACAGTATCGCGTTTACATATTAGATTCACAAAAATCTGATTTTTTCCATGGTAAATTAATGGGGAAGCTTCACGGTCATTGCGATAGAAGCCACTCTAGTGCCCACCCTACCTGGAAAACCTGGAATTGTCAGGGAATTTTTATATACCTGAAAAAAAAAACAGGAAACGTCAGGGAAGTTTTCTTTGAGTCAGGGAATTTTTTCGATGGCGTGCTTAGTTTTTCGAAATTGCAATATAAAATTAAATAAGGATGATTTTTTATTTGTAAAATTAGTTTTATTTAACTGTATTTAACTTTTTTTGAAAACTCGTTTTTAGGGTTGAAATTACCTTTTTCTAACTGAAAATTTACCTGTTGTACTTTTGGTTGAAAATTAATATTTTTTGTTGAAAATTCAATTATCTGGTTGAAAATTTATGTATTTTATTGAAAATTTATGTGTCCAGTTTAAAATTCATCTTTTCGCTTGAAAATTCAACAGTTTGTTTGCATTTTCTCGCTTTCTCTTGACTAGCAAATCATTCTTAGTTCGAAATTCAACTCATGTTGAAAACTCGTCTTTTTGACAAATTCAACTGTTTTTTATTGAAAATTCAAATCAATTTTGTTGAAAATTCGTTTTTTCTTTGGCTGAAAATTACTTATTTTTACTGAAAACTTAACTGTTCTAGTTGAAACTTGAACTATTTTGAGAAAAACTTTTGTCTTTTTTTGGTTGTAACTTAATTTCTCTAAACTAAAATTGTAACTACTCCTGTTTAATATTCCATCATTTTAGGTGAGAATTCATCTCTTTGCTTTAACATCAATTTTTTAACACAAAATGAACTATTGAATTTTTGATTGAAAAATTATTTTTTTCTACTTGAAAATTAATCTTTTCTGTATAGAAATTAATCTACTTGGTTAAGAGTTGAACTTTTTGTTTTGGAAATTCTATTATTGTTGTTAAATATTCATCATTTCAGTTGAAAATTCATCTTTTTGGTTTAAAATTCAACTATGCCAGTCGAAAATTTATAATTTTAGTTACAAATTGATCACTTTGTAAATGTTTCCACAAAAAAATAATGCTCGTGCTTCTATTCGTATAATGTAGGTCCACTTTTTAAGTTGAAGCAAGCGACAAAGGAGGTAGGTCAAGATTGTTAAGAATGCTGAAAATTGCCATTTCCATCATCATGCGACGAAATGACATTTTTGTGGCAATTTACCCGTCCGTGCAGGTAAACACATTGACGCATTTAAGCATGTATTAGCGTGCGTGGGTCCACGCACGAGCGTTACTCACGCATACTCCTCGCAAATTAAACTCACGCACAGCAGCCGAGGCGCGCCTGAGGCGAAGTGCCAACTAATGAGAGAGGCGAGAGCAAACGGGTATCTCCGACTTCGGACCCTTTTTGAATCGAGTTTTCCTTTCGCGACTGTCATTCTGAAGTAAACCATCATTTCATCCTATTATCGTTTCATCAGGCTTCTTTTTTTAATTCAAGCCAATGTCGAGTTAAGTCCGGAATAAAATTTATAATTGAAATATTGAAGGGTGGTCGGACAAGAGTTCTATTCGATTTAGAAGTTGGTAAAAATCCATGTTTGGTATTTCTTAGACTAAGGGTTTAGTAGCCCCGGGCAGAAACCCTTATAGTTGAGATTGGGTCTCCGTCAGTCCATCGTACTTTTCCCCAAAAGTGTTGGTGAGGGGAAGTAGGGGGTGAAGAGATGAGGAAGTAAGGGGTGAAGAGATGAGGAAGTAGGGGAAGTGATGGGAATTGAGGAGTGGGGGTATAAGGGAAAATGATTGGAAGTGTGAGCAGCTGTGAGGGGAAGTAAGGGGAGGGAGAGGAGGATAGTGAGGGTGAGTAGGTAAGGAAAAGGGTTAAGTTAGCTAGGAAAGTAAGGAGAGGGGGAAGTAGAAGATAAAGAAGTTACGGAAGGAATGGGTGAAGTGAGGGGGGAAGTAGGGAAACGTATGGGGGAAGGGGGCAGTAGGGCAATGTATGGGGGAGAATGGGAGGGGTATGAACGATTTCATTAACGTCTTAATAGGTTACGAAACCCTTTTTTGTAGGCGTTTGGCTCCCACTTTTATTAATTATAATTTAACTCATTCTTAACGAAAAATGTAATAGTTGATATTTCAACAACAAAAAGATGAATTTTGAACCAAATGGTTCAATCCACAACCAAAAAAGACCGAATAGTTAACTTTTAAATAAAATAAGATACGTTTTAACAAAATTTTTCAATGTTCACTAAATTTGATCAATTTTTAACCAAATAGTAGAAGTTTAAACCAAAAAAAAAATGAGTTTTTAACTAAGGGGATTACTTTTCTACCGAAAAAAAAAACAAGATGTTCCAATTAAATAGTTGAATTTCCAACAAAAAATTTAAATTTTCAATCAAAAATGGAGTACTTACCTTTCTCTACCTTTCTGTACCAAAAAAACAAACAAATAATAACAAAATGCATGCATTTTCAACTAAGGAAACCCAATTTTTACCAATAATGAATTAGTTAATTTTCAGTTATAAAAAACTGATTTTCAACAAAACAAAATAATTTCCAAGAGAATAATTCGATCTTCACCCAAATCATTTTCAACTAAAATCAAGAATAAAACATTTCTCATCAGTTTCGACCTCTTATTGTAGATATGTTAATCAGTTTTTGGTGTCAAAGGTATTTTGCAAACACTGTTTGCTCCTCGTAATAATTCTTTCCACAAACTTCACCAAGAGTGAAACTTCAATTTTTGTGAACCTTTTGGTTCACTTCAAAATCACAACAATGTGTTCTTATATTAACCTTTGTGATATAAATATCTATTCTAATAACATTGATCCATAAAAATTTCTATCTCCAGTTTATTGTTTCCAAACAATTTTTTTATTTGAGAATTAATAACATTGTTCTGATGCAGAAGGTTATATTAAAACTTTTATCCACAAGTATATTTTGCCTTCAATCTTTAATTTTTCATATCATGTTCAGGCTCGAAAAAAGGGACCACATAGGGTCCGAAACGTACGTAGCCACTTTCCAACTAAATTCTACGTGTTTTTATTACTTGGACCTTTGACACCGAAAACTGATTTACATGTTTAAAATCAAGAATCTTCTAGTAGAAAACAGGATAAATTTTCAATTATAATTATGCATTTTTAACAAAAAAAATGCATTTTCAACGAAGTAGTTGAATTTTCAACCAAGTAGTGAAATTTTTGAGCAAGAAGATTGTTTTTCTACCAAAAAAGACCAGTTTTTGACAAAATACATGAATTTCAAGATAAAAAAAGATACATTTCCAACCAAAAATGAGATAGTTAGATTTACATTTGAAAATTAATTTTCAAACAAAAAGAACGAATTTCCAACAATATAGTTAAATTTTCTATCAGAACAGTTGCAATTACAATTGAAAAAGAGCAATGATTTTCAACGATGGTCATTCAAGCCATTTTTACTTGTCAAATCATGGTTGATGAATTGAATCAGTCAAATTTGTACTAATTCAAAGTTCGAGTTTAATCTTGAAACCCTCACTATTGGTCGAGTGTCCGTTCGTCCGTTGTACTTTTTTCTCTAAAAGAAAGTGTGGGGAGCTCATAATTCCTAAGTCATAACTCATAAGGGGAGGAAAAGTACGGGAAATGAGGTGGTGAGGAAAATTGAGTTGAATCAAGGGGAAATGAAGGGAGGAGAAATAAGGGACGTAAAAAGAAGTTCGGGTGGGGGAAATAGGAGAAGTGGTGGGAAATAAGGGAGAAGGTAAGTAGAGAAAATAAAGGAAAATGGACCTGGGGGAATTTAGGGGGGTGGGGGTGAGAAGAGGAGAAGGTAGACGAGAAACTAGTTGGGGAATAGAGGGGACGCGAAGGTTGAAGTATGGAGAGGGGGAGTGGGGGATGTAGGGGTTTTAGCGAAGGGGAAGTATGAGGGGGCTTTTTCTAATTTTTACTTTATCGTCACGATCGCAAGTCTCAAAACGAGAAAAAAATCAGCCCTAAAATAAAAACAGAAATTAATCTCAATCTGAAAGATTTTTTGCAAAGTCTCGATTTATATTTATGATATATTACTTATTTTGACTTTAACTCCGCTTCTGAATATTGCCATGTGGAAAGTAAATCTCGAGAATAAATAAATCTACACTCACAGGTCTGAAAATAATTGCTTGGACGGTTTACATAGAAATTCCACGCGCTGAAGATTCCGAACCTTGTTCGCACTGTGGGCGTTCGACTGAACTCTCAAATAAGTTCTGAACTAATGTTTTATCACGAATTAAGAGCTGTAGAGCAGTAACGACTATACCGTTCCGCGCCTTTTTTATGGGGCAGTATTTTTACGAGCCAGTGCGTGTATACCTTGTAAAATGTTACTCGATCACGCACGAAGTCTCAAAGAACTAAAGAAGAGACCGAACTCTTGAAAAAGTGAATATTTCGCTGTCAGCAAATTTTCAGAATACGCTTATTCAGTGAAAATTAAATTCCAAAGTAAACTCATTTAGAAAAATCTAATAGATTTGTCAAAATATAAAATTTGGGATTATTCGATTTTGAATTGAATAGAAGAAGTAGCCTATTCGTCGTTCAAATTTCCGGCTCTGATATTATTCCTCCCCTACTCACTCTACTTCTCCTCTCCGTCACTACACCACCCCTAACTCCCTCCCATACCTGAACCTTCACTTCCCCTCCCTTCCTCAATTTTCCCCTCACCTATTTCCACCTCTCCTTTTCTCCCACATTTCACGTCACTTCATCCACCCCCTCATTGTCTCTCATTTTCCCTAGTTCCGCTCCTCTTACTTCCCTGAGTCATGAGTTATGAGTTATGAATTATGAGTTATGGGGTATGAGTTATGAGTTGAGCGTTATGAGTTATATGAGTTAGGAATTAGGAGTTAGGAGTTATATGAGTTAGGAATTAGGAGTTAGGAGTTAAGGGTTAGGAATTAAGGGTTAGGAGTTAAGAGTTAGAAGTTAGGAATTCCGCTTACTTGCCCTTCTTGAAAAAACGTACGACGGATGGACGGACGGATGGACGGACGGATGAACACACACCAGGCCGAAACTATGAAGGTTTCTGCCTGCGACTACGTACCCCTAAGAAGATTATCAGATCAACATAAATGATTTTGTCTAACACCTACGCGAAAAAGACGACTTTTTTCGTCTGAAAATAGTGGACAAAATGAGGGATTTCTCAATCGTTGACATGTTTCTTCGTAGCAGGTTTTTTGACGCTCGCGCATCAAATGAATGCTCGTTTACAATCGACCATTTTCCCCACTTGTAGCAGAATGTAACATTTTCTATTTGTATTAATTACAATAAATGTAGAAATAATAATTTGAGCAATGAAGAAGTTTCAAATCAAATGGGAACCCCTATTTTTGACCCCGGGAACGGAAAGAGCGGAAAAGTTTACGTTCAGATATGACCTTGGCCAATCGAAAATCTGACCTGGGAAGGTCACGGCAAGGTCAAACAATGTATAGCAGGATGAGTCGACTGGCATGAATTTTTGAAGGAAATGTCCAACTCAAGAGTTGTAGCATTTTCGTCCCCCGATCGATTGGTCAAATTGACCTTTACCTTGCCATGATCTTCCCAGGTCAAATTTTAGATTGTTCAAAGTCACATATTGACGTACAATTTTCCGCTCTCTCAGTTACTGGGGTCAAAAATAGAGGTTCCCATTTTGAAAAATCAATTTTACCTTGAAATGACATTGAGGTCATCGTCAAGGTCACCATGAGATCGGGCGTCAAAAATGCTACAACTTTTTTGTTGGTCACATTCTTTGAAAATGGTTCCTCCCAATATATTTTGCTGTTCCCGTAGTTTTAGAACATACTGCATCATTTTATGTACTCAACGACAACCTTTGAATGTAAACCGTTTACGATATTTTCTAAGCGAAAAAAACAATTGGATCTGCTTCTTGAGGCTAAAAATGTGACAATTATAATTGCAGTGTTACAGGGTGCACAATCTTTCCCATATTCCCCTGCGTTTTACCTTTTATCAAATTTCCCTTTTTCCCAGTTTCTCATTAAATATGCTATATTTGAAAATACGATTATTTTCTTCAAATCTACAAAATTATTTTTGAAATTAACTATAATAAAATACGATGGTCTGTCTATCTATAAATGGAAAATTCTTCAGTTGGAATTTTGAATAACGACTATCATTATTTTAGCCATATCATAACAATTATCATTGTTCGATCAGACCAAAATTCAAACGAAAATGCAAGATTTACAACTGAAGTCAATTACACTTTCCGATTGCACACATGGTTAATAAGTTCTAGAATTTGAACAATTTTCAAAAACAACCAAAAACCAGCTTTTATCAGTTCTAAAAATGTTGGCAAAGTTTTTAGTGGATGTTAAAGTGATCTCTTCTCATGTGAGAATTTGAAAATGAAAACCATTTTTTTTTAATTCTTTCACCCCTTAGGGTTTATTTCAAAAATGTTCATAGTTAAGTCTTTTAGTTTTGCTCCGTACATTTAAAAGATAGTTTCATCAAAAATATCTTTCCAATTACAATTTGCAAAGATTTCAGGGTATTTTAAGTGGTTTTAACGAATCTCTAGAGAACTTTGAATAATAAAATTCATTTTATTTCGGAGTCGGTGCGGGGGGGGGGTCGACGGACATACAAAATTCTAAGGATTTTTAAGATTTTAAGTTATTTTGAAATATTTGGATGATTTTCAAGACATTTGGTTTCGAAAATTTCAGAGTTCTTAATATTGAAAAATTTCTTATCATGGATTTTAAAATACTTTATATTCTTAATATTATGAAATAATAACACGATGAGGTGAACCCGCGCTTCATGTGCGTGCATTTTTTTAGCTGGTTCTTTTACAGATAAATTTAAGGAATGATTTAAATTTAATTCATATTCGAGAAATATCAAATGATTTCTACTTGTATTAATGGCATTTTGCGATTTTGAGGAATTTTCACTACTTTCTGGAGAACTTTAGGAAATATTATAAATTTTGTGTTACCGAACGTCAAGGTTATGCAATAAAAATTTTATCATTTCAAAGAACATTTTTAGTCTAGATTAAGCTATTCATCAAGTGTTTTACTGGTAGGAAATGTAAATTTTCTTCATGAATTCACCAAAAATTATGCTTCTTCTAATAATAGACTCTTGTTACGGTATCATACCGAAATGTTGTAGGATATTTTTTGGGCAATTTAGATGTGGAAATTAAAATCTCAAGTCATAGAATTAAAGAGAAACTGTTTTCTTAACGGATGACACAAAAACTCGAGGATATTTACAAATTGATTATAGCAGTGAAAATATAATTGAAAACGAGAAAAAAGCGATAAATTTGAAGAAAAAAAATGGTTTGGGACACACTAGAAGATGGCATTTACAATATATTTATTCGAATTTATGATGATACGGAGTAAATAATAATAATTGGCACAGAGCATATCATATTAGAAAATTTGCTTGGTAAAACCCTGTTATTAAGAAAATTATTCCTCCAAACACAAGCGTATAACATTCCAAAGACATGATATTGTCAACTTTTTTATTTCCAGCCAGATATCTGTATTTTTTTCTCTTGATTTTGCATTTCAAGCAAATCGTGTTCTACATAGGTGAAATATTGCTTGAATAAATTACAAATCTGGAAGAACCTATCGATATTCCGTTCAATTCGAGGGTCCGCTTCTGCGAAGAAAAATATTCGCTCGAACTTCAAAGGACCCTGAAAGACTGCAGATTTGAAGTAGCAAGCAATTTTATTTCGGAGATCACGTCTTGAGTCCAGACGTTATACGTGAATCAGTAATTTGCATTCTATTCTAGTGAGAATATTGAAGTATAAGCTTTTTCCTTTTATAAACTCTTTCCTCACTCGGAATCCTTTCAAGTTTTATTCCTCCTTGAAAAGATAGTTGAAGAAAGATTTTTATTCCAAACTTTTTCCAATTATTGAAAACTCGAAACTATTGTCGTCAGGAAATCCGTGTTCATAATTGGATGAAGCTGACGTTTTTTTCACCATTTAAAATAAAAAATCGGCAAAGTTCAGGTTTATGAGAAATAAACATTTCATCTCAATAATATATCCAATGGTGATAATAATCAATGGAATAAATATGTCCAGTACTTTGAAGGAAATGTGTTCAATTCAAGAGATGTAACAAAGAATCCAAGTAATCAAACTTAGTTCGGATACATTTTTTCAACCACGATCTTATTAAAAAATTGCACACTATTCCCTTAATCATTAAAAAATCAAATTTTCCAAAATGTTTATAAATTTCTGACGATGACTTAGCTATGAAAAACATGTTTTTTTTATATATTCGATTCAAATTAAAGAAGACATTGCTTAGCATTTTTTTATCATTACAGAACAGGTCTGTTTAAGAGCTGGACAAGGGGATTTTACAATTGGAGGAAATTTTTGGGGCTAGGAACAGCTGGGAAGGGTGATTTGACACTTAGGGGCAATTTTTGGGGCTAAAAAGAGCTGAACAAGGGGTGATTTCTGGGGCTGCGAATAGCTCGAAAAGGGGATGTTACACTGAAGGGTGTTTTTCGGCGCTGTTGGGAGTTGTGCAAGGGGATGTTACACGTGAAGGTGATTTTTGTTTGAAGAGCTGCACAAGTGGATTTTACACTTAGGGGTGATTTTTGGGATTGGTGAGAGCTGTACATGAGGATTTTACACTTAGAGGTGATTTTCGGGACTGAAAAGAGCTGAACAGGAGTTATTTTTCAGGCTGGGTAGAGCTGGACAGGGTAATTTGACACTTCGGCGTTACTTTTGGGTCTGGGGTGAGCTGGACAGGCAGATTTAATACTTAGGAGTCACTTTTAGGTCTGGGGAGAGCTAAACAGAGATATTAGACACGTAGGGATGATTTTTGGGGCTGGGAAGAGCTGAGCAAGGGGTTTTTATACTTGGGAGTGAATTTTTGGGGCCAAGGAGAGCTAAAAAATGGGATTTTATAATAAGGGGTAATTTTTGATTAAAAATAAAAATATTTTTGAATTCAAATATTAACTATTGCATTTTTCGTTGAGAATTCATCTATTGTGTATGAAAATTCATCTATTTGGTTGAAGATAAACTTTTTTGTTGAAACTTTGATTTGACATATCTAAATTTTGAAAAATTTGTTTGAATTTTGTCAAGAATCTTAGAAAAATTAATCCTCAGGAAAATTCGAAATTTCTATTTTCTTATTGAAAATTATCTTTTCCTTTCTAATCGTTTGACGATGCTTTTTATATTTAAATTGAGATCCTCTACATTCCCCTACTTCTCCTTGTTCCCCTCCCCTCACTTCTTCTATGTCATATCCCCAATTTCCCCTTTTTCCCTATTTCGTCTCCCTTCTTTTCCCCTGCTTCCCCGCCACTCATTTCCTCTACTCCAACTCCCCTTAATCCCCCTCACCTTCCCTTCACTGATTTCTCCTCACTTACCCTATTACACTTCCCTTCTAACTATAAGGGCTTCTGCCCGGGGCTGCGAAACCCTAATAAAAGGAATGTGTTTCTCGTTTTTCATCCACAATTTTATGTAGCTTTCTTACGTATCTAAGATTAAAATAGGAGATCAAGACAGGTCAAGCACCCGTTGAAAAAAATATATAATAGGTACCCATTGAATCGAACAAGGTGGGTGTGTGATATATAGGTCCCTCACTAGAGCTTTTCGAAATCTTTAAATTTCGATGGAAAATGTTTTGAGAGGCCAATTCGCCACGCGCTTAAGTCAACAAGCTCTTCACCGCCCTTAGAGAAAAAAACTACTCAATGGGCTTTTGATGTTTTGAGAAAAATCTGCTCGATACATAGAGCCATAATATGCAGGAGATGGGAAGCACCTGACAACCCTGAGGGCTCTTTTTTGGACCTGAAAGGATTCTTGATGGTCGCAAGCATTTGTGGTTCCTCAGATCAATGGGTATCACTATCGATCTTTCAGCGATCCTTTTAGAGGCCTCTCCGCATCGTTTAACGATTTACCGACGGATCATCGAACCACGCGAACCCTCCAGCTTCTAAACCAATAATGGGCTGCTTTACCTTTCGTGAATCGATCTCCATGAGGACATGTTTCATGAACAAGAAATATTTACTTATTTTCTGTTCTCCTTTACTTCTTCAGTTTATAGGCTTAGGTTTGTTGTCCTGATCAGATAAAATTTGTAGGTCCAACTTTGTCACGTGACATAATATATTTGTTGGTGACATTTTTTTTTGGTACTAGAAAATAAAGGAGCGCACTACGCGCAAGCTTTTATTGTTTTCTCTTAAGCATTTTTAAAATGGAAATATATAAATAATATTAATACAAAATGTTTGTATTTCATATTAAATATTATTTGAAATAATAGAAACGAGAAGCAAGGATATATAATTTCGATAATTTATCAACATTTATATTTGAAGTGATGAAGCTTGAACAAAAAAAATTAATTTTTATCAGAGTAGTTCAACTTTTAATCAAATAGTTGAATTTTTAACCAAAAAAGATGACATATCAATTAAGAAGAGTTGATTCATACCAAAAGAGATGGATTTTGAATGAAAGAGTTGAGTTTTCAAGCTAAGGAGTCGAATTTTTCGAAATCAGTTGACCTTTGAACCAGAAAAAATGAATTTTTAACAAACAAAAAAATTAATTTCAGACCAAACAGTCGCATTTACAACCAAATAGTTGAACTTTTAATCAAAAGAGACAAATTCTTAACCAAAGTGTTGGATTTTCAACAAGTCGTCACATTTTTTAACAAAAAAGATTAAACTTCAATAAAAAAAGTTGCATTTTCAACCTAATAATTCAATTTACAACGCGATAGTTGAATTTTAAATTGAAAGATGCGGAATCTTAACAAAAAACATGAATTTGTAACAAAGAAGTCGACTTCTAACCAAGCAGTTGAATTTTAATTTAAAAAGGATTGATTCTGAACAAAAAATATAATGGTTGATATTTCAATAAAAAATAATTTTATTTTTAATTAAAAAACAATCAAATTCACTCAAAAAGATGGATACTCAAAAAGAACTGCTATAGTTTATAGTTCAACGAAAAGAGATTTTAGTTTAAAATCGAAAACAGTTAACTAAAAAAAAAGAAGATTTTTCAACTTGTCAAAAATGTTTTTTATAAATAAGAGAAAAAAAAATTCTAACAAATTATTGAATTCTCTAAACAAAATGGAAAATTCTCTGGAAAACCATTCCCAATCCAACATATTGAATTTTCAACCAAAACGGTAGTTCTCAATTACAATTTTCAACGTTTAATTTTGCAGTTGAAACAATTGCTTTCCAAACAAAAAAAATAAAGAGAATTTTTAGCAAAGTAGTTAAATTTCTAATCAAAGGAAAGGTTCTTGCACTTCGCGCTCGATAATATATTTATCTCGCGCTTCGCGCTCGGTCTCTATACTTCCCCCATATTTGTGCACAAACCTTTTAAAGTTGAAGGTTAAAGCATCGACAACTGTATTTGGTGATTGTGAATTCTCTTTTGTTAAAGCTCCCTGGGCTATAACGAATACATTCTGATCACGTGTCTCATGCTTCGCACTCGAATTTGTCCAAAATGCGAACTTTCCTACATTAGGTTCAACACTATAATATAAAATGTATATTATATTCATTTTTGTACCTCAGCCTGGGGTCGCTAATTCAGGTATTGCAATATAAAGTACAAGTTTCATTTATTTCAAAAAGTGCGCATCCTATAAAATAAAAACAATTTTGTCATTAAACATTTTATTGTAACTTGTGTGGTTTTTCCATATATTTAATTTGTTTATTTTTAATGTTATTTTCCACGATTTCAACCAAAAAATACACATCCTAGCGTAAAGTGGTTCTAAGAAAAATGTTATAACAAACGTTTTTAACAAATTTGTAGATCATTTTTGGTTGAACAACTTTTGTCTATTAATTTTGTTTCGTCTCTTGTGTGTTTTTTCCAAAAGCTTAATTTTTTTATTTTTAATGCTATTTTTGACGATTAAATCAAAAACTATGATTTTTAAAAAAAAATTATTCATGAAAAATTTGTATAGTCCCTTTTTGTGTGAGCAACTTTTGTCTATTGATTTTTTTCATATGTTGTGTGGTTTCTCCAACAATTTAATTTTTCTATTTTTTTAATCTTCATTTTTTAAGAATAAAACAAAAACTATGCATTATATCAGAAATTTATTGCTAACAAATTTCTATAGATACTTCTTGAATGCAAAATTTTGGTCTATTCTTTTTTTTATGTACCTTGCGTCGTTTTTCCAAAGATTTAATTTTTCTATTTCAAATGCTCTTTTTTACAAATAAAACAAAAACTACGCATCTTATCAAAAATTTATCGATCAGAAATTTTCTATATCTGTTTTATATACACAATTTTTGTCACTTCATATTTTTTCATATCTTACATAGGTTGACCGCAAAATAGAATTTTTTATTATTTTTTTGTGTGATCAAAATTTGAATTTATGATTTTTCAAAAAATTCCAAAATTTGTTTTGACAATAATGTAGGGTGTTCAAAAATAAACGTTTTTCTCCTCCTGACTATTTTTCATATCAAGTGCTTTTATCAGAATAAGTCATTAGGATAAATTGTTCGTTTCTTTATTACTATACTAATAACCGTACATGGAATTTTTAAATTTTGAATTTCAATCAAAGAGATGAATTCCCAACTAAAATAATGAATCGACAACTAAAGAAATGCATTTTTAAACAGGGAAAAAATTAAATAATTAGATTTCCTACTAAAAAAAAAACATAATTTTCGAAACCAAAATGGAATATTCAATATTTTAGTTAAATTAATTTTTAACCAAAAAAATATGAACATTTAAGAAAATTGCTGAATTTTCAAGCAAAGAGATGAAGCTTCAATCAAAGACACGATTTTTTTAACAAAGTAGTTGAATTTTTAACTGAAAAATCGATTTCTGATGGAAAATGATTTTAAAGCTTTTAGGGTATTTTAAAATATTTTTAAAAAGATTTCAAGAGATTTCAGGGGGCCTCGTGAAAGTTGATGAGATTTGAGAAGATTTGAAAGATTTTATCATGTGTGAGGGAATTTTTTAAGATATTACAGATTCCAGGATGTTTTGCGGCATTTCACTTGATTTTTGTGAGATTAGGGGAGCGGCGGCGAATGCGGCGCGGTGGCTAATGTGGCGCGTTCGAGTTTTCGAATATTAACGCATTTTCTGCCTGTGGAGGTAGTTTCATTACATGTATATATGTTTTCAGCGTTACATTATTGAAAAATTGGGATAATTAAATTAATTGCCTGATATTTATGACGAAAAGTTAGTTTTGGTTCTTTCGCTTGTATTGTCAACGTAGCTAAAAACAAGTAAAAAATTACAGAAGTTTCGTGTAAACTTATAAAATTTTTTAGAAATATACTGTTCCGAGTTTCTTGAATGCTTTAAACTTCAACATTTTGAGTAAAATTGATGAACTTTTATGCAAAAAATCTTCATTTAATACTTTTCACATGCGACTAATATGGCGCATTCGAGAATAAAATCGGCAGATAACTTGGCGCACAAGTTTGTGGTTTGTTTTGCTCGGAGAATTTTGTAGTAAGAAAATGCCGGTTTTTGGTTAGAAGGTAACAAAAATATTTACTCAAAGTAATAAATTTTCGTTTCCAATATGCATAAAAAAGTTTTATTCTAATAATTATCCTGTATTTTAGAGTTGTTTTAGAATAATTGTATTTTGAAATCGTTTCACCAGTTTTCGGGTTAGGTTTGTTCTGACAGAATAAATATTCAGAAGGTTTAGAGTGGTGATATTATTTGAATGTTGAATCATTATAACTGTTTTTGAAAAGAATAAATTTTACTTATTATTAATATAATTTTGATGTATTGTTTATAAAACGTCTCTAAGCTTATGTTAAAATACAAAATTTTGAGTACTCCTCAAATTATTGTGAGACAATCTGCTCTGTTGAAGAAACATTTTTTCTTGAAGTTTCGGCACATATAATCCCTTAAATATATTAATAATATTAAACGTCAATACATTTATCTTATTTTTATTAAATTTTACTAATTTTTCTTCATAATTTGTTTTTCATTCAATAATTATGAACTGAAATCGGAACGCGCCACATTACCAAACAAGGTAGGACAACTTGGCGCAGATGCTCTTTTTGGAAAACACATTAATTATCTGTTTTAATGAACTTCAATTAAATTATATCCATGCTTATAGCATTGGTAAGATATTACCCTAAACAAAATATATTTTATTACAATATTTTACTTTATATTTGAATTTTAATCGAGCATTTTTCTTTATATGCGCCGCATTCGCCGCCGCTCCCCTAGTGGGAATTTTACATGATTTAAGTGCATTTATAAATTTCGAGGGATTTCAGATGATTTTAAGAACTTCAGGGTATTTTAAAAGATTTGAAGAAATTTAACGAGATGTTAACATTTTTAGGGGCTTATTATGAATTTCTTAGAATTTAGGTAAATTACAAAGGACATTTAAAAGTATCCAGGATATCAATGATATTCAAAAGATTTCGATGAAGGAATCCAAATAAAATTTTAAGGGACTTTTAGGGATTTCTAAGGACTTCAGGAATTTCCGAATTTCAGAGATTTCAAGATAACCGGTAGTACGAAACATAAATATAAAAATAAGATGCTTCCGTGACGTGTGGTCTGTGAGACCACACGTCTATACTTAAAGATTAACATCCATTTTTCTCTCCAAATAGAAAAAATATTATTAATCTATGAAAAAAACTTGCGGAAATTAAATGACTCCGGCTTGCCTCATCGAATGATGCAAATTGTAAGAGATGAAGATGTCGATTAAGAAAAGTGTCGATGGACTTGAAAGTAAACTTGAAATTGATGTTGGATATGAGTAAGAGTCGTTAATTCAGGCGGATGTACATTGCGTCAGATAGGAATTACTTACGCAATATGCATGTTAGATCATCTCCTTCCCTAATTAGGTAATTAGAGTAAGATGGTCATTTCGATCGGACTGGAAGCCTCAGCGACGGATATTCAAGCTCGTGTGCGGATCAGCGTATAAACACATGCGCAGATTAACACGACGCTCTGGGGCTTTCCATAGGTGTATGCAATTTAACTAGTAATTTCGAACTTACTCCGGCTTAACTTTCAGGGTAATGATGTGGTAGTTAAATTACGTTACAAGAACCAAGTTTAGAAGTTATTCCGAAATGAGTTCTCTTAAATGTCACAGATTGCGAACGATTTCCTAAAATTTTAGAGCCAGTGAAAGATTCAAGAACTCTTTATTTCTTGATCTCCAATTAGCATCATAATATCTTTCAAAATTCCTTAAAAACGATGATCTCCTTGAAATCCTCTGAAATCCTATACAATTTGAATTCCCTTTGAATTCCCTTGAAATATTTAATATTTTCTAAAATTCCTTAAAGTATTTTCAAGTACCCTGAATGCTTTGCAATTTCTTGAAATCATTGAAATCCGTCGATATCTACTGAAATTTCAAGAAAATCTTTGAATTCTGTTGAAATCCTTGGAACATTTTAAATCCCTTGAAATCTATATAAATTCCCTATAATCTAATGGAATCTGTTTATCCCTTTTTAAATCCTATGAATATCTCAAATATTGTCAAACTACTTGAAATCTTTTAAAATACACTAAATTCTTCAATATCCTCTGACATTTTTCAAGATCCTTAAATCTTGTAAAGTTGCTAGAAATCTTTTGGAAGGTAGTACAACATCTTGAAACCTTTAATATCTCTCAAAATTCATTCGAAAATTTTTAAATATTTGAAATCTTCTGAGATCTGACAGAATTCCATGCCATCTTTGATGCTCTTTTAAACTCCCTTGAAATTTGTGAAGTCTTGAAATTTCTCGAAATCTTGTAAAACACTCTGAAATCTTTCAAATCCTTTGGAATGCTTCGAACTTTTTTAAATCGTTATAGTCCTTGCTAATCCTATAAAGTTGTGTAGGTTTGGTAAAATCCCTACAAATCTCTTGTAATACTTTGAAATCCCGTCAATTATCAGGAAATTCTCTCTAAATTAGCTGTGAATTCGATCTCGAGTGTCTTCACATCGTTTGTATTTATAATTATATGGTGCTCATTGCACGTGCACTTTGCTTCCCGTTAGCAAATGTATTTGCTTCTTCATAGAGGAAGAACTAGTTATTTTTTCAATAAAAAACAAACCGAAGTCTTCATTTTGATCAATTTCAAAATAGAAATTTGCAAAAAATTAGAAATCACGAAATAATACAAAAAAATGTTTAAATACAAAGACAAATGAGACAAATTAAATTTTGCATGAAATGATCATTTTTGAGCTGAAAAAGGGAAGGGAAAAGTTCTGTGGCACTCTGTTCCTTTTCCAGCTTTATGATTTCTTTACAATCAATGAATCTTTTCCGTTCTTGCATCAATTTTAAATTATATTAGTGAAAGAAGTTTTACTATGCAAAACCGTATTTCCAAATATTATGCATTACCATAGCTTCCTTTCTCTTCAATAAAATGTATCAATATTATGAGTCAATCGATTCGTCTTGAATCAACACAACTTTTCTATTCTCGCATCAACTTCAAGTTATGAGAAAGAGAACATTTTTACTATAAAAATCGATTTTAAATATATTAAAAACACCATAACTTCCCTACTTCTTGATAAAATGTATCAATATTGTAGGTTAATTGGTTCGTCTCGAACTAAGGAATCTTTTATATTTTTGCTTCAAATTTGAATTATGTTGAAGAAAAAAGTATTACTATAAAAAAACGTATTTTCGAATATTATGCATTACCATACCTTCCTTTTACACTTCATTAAAGTGTATTAATATTATAGGTCAATCGATTCGTCTCGAATCAACACATCTTTTCTGTTCTTGCATTAACTTTGAATTATGTTGATGAAAAAAGTTTTACTATGAAAAAGGATTTTCAAAATACAGTAGGACCTCCCGGATCGGATCTCAAATTTTCAATATTTATAAGTTTAAAAATGTAGATATGTGATAATTTTTTATAATTTTTGTAACTATTCTTCAGTGTGGTATAAAAATTACAAATTGATATTATTAATTATACTAAACTTTGAACACATAAACGAAAAAATCGAGGTCCAATCCGAGAGGTCCTACTGTATATGAATTACCATAACCATAAATATTTTTAGAAATCCTTCTGTCACTTTCAAGATGGTAGCGGGAAAAATAAGTCCTCCAAATTTCATCAATTTATCTGCCACCGTTTTCAAGTTATCGTGTTCACAAAAAGTGTGACACACCACAGGCACACACGCATCCACACAATCCGGACAATTATTGCTGAGAACATTGTATCAGGCATTTTCGAATTGAGGAAGGTTTAATTAAATGAATGTACATTTTTTTTTAAATGTCACCGTTACAAAGCTTCTTCTACGAGTAAGAAAAATTTCTTCAAAAGTTTAAAAAATTTTTAAATCCTCTGAAATCAGGTGGAGCTTCTTTAAATCTCTTCAAATTCCTTGAAATATCTGAAATTCTCTGAAATCCCTTGGAATCTCTGAAAATACTCTAAAAGCTTTGAAACCCTATAAAGTCCCTGAAATTTTTAATCCCTGAAATCAGTTAAGATTCTTCAAACCCACTTGGAATCTGTTGAAATCTTGAAAATCTAGTTAAAATTGGGAAATCTTCAGAATTATGAAATTTTCTGAAATTTCTATTTTTGAGATATCTTTTTGAATGGATTTTTTTTAGCTCAGCCATTAAGACAATTTTCCGGTACGTTGTGGTTCATTGAGATAGCTGACATATTATTTTAGCCAATTCAGCGGAGAAGTTCGAAATCACAGTCAAAGGAAAATGGAAGAAATAGTGGCATCAGCGGGCCAATTACGAGAAAATAGTGTCAGAAGTGTCGTGAGTCCAATATCTGGTGTTGTGAAAATTCCATATGGAAAGTAAAACTATTTTTGCACACGTACTTTCCCTTACGAAAGTTGGCTTTTTGCTTAACACGTCCAATCTTCACTGAGCGCAATTTGAAAATTTCCATATCCAATTTAATTACAGTTTGAGTGAGGAAAATTATGGCGAATAAACTAGTTTACTCCTAGAGCCGCCAGAGTGAAGGAATAAGTGGCAAAGGAAGTAAGATCTCCAGCTTGGAGGCGAGGGATGCAACAGAAGGGAATATAAGTTAGGATCTGGAATATCTGGAGTATCAGAAATAAGAGAAAGGGAGCTGGGTGAGAAGGGCTGTCGCGTAGGGGTTGTTTTTGTGGTGGGGATGGTTCGAGATCGTGGTGGTGAGGTAGGGGAATCAATTTTAGTAGCGCAGGCGCGCTACCGCGAGCGGTGATGTGCGGTGGCGGTTTACGCGGTACTTGGCCGGAGTGTGGAGTGCGCAGATGAGCCTGCGCTGGATGCGATTGTAGGTTATGCCGGGCGTGTACGCAGGTACGCGCCACGACAGCGGAATCGACGACGGAGGGACGTCATGTGACTGGAGGCGGTACCACACCCCCGCAGGGGACAAGACGGGGGCGCCACGGCGCCTCTTGCCTCGAGCACAGTGCGACGTCGCGACGCGCCACGTGCAGTGCTGGTACGATACAAAATCACTTCCTTCCTCTCGTCTTCATTTCCGTCCTCTCATCTTTACTTCCGTTCTCATCTTTACTTCCATTCTCATGTTCACTTCCATTCTCATCTTCACTTCCGATCTCATTTTACTTCGGCCCATTTCGTAACTGCTCCATGCAATATTACTCTAGTTCCGCTTTGCCCTTTATACTACTCTAAGTCGTGAAGTTGGAGCAGTATATCTAAAGACGAACTTGAGCGATATTACATGGAGCAGGAAGAATTTAAAGATTAAAGATGATTTGCTTCAGGTAATATTGCTCTACTTCGTGTTTTTCGGGTGCTCTACTTTAACTTCTGTGTGCAAGCATACAATAGGCGTAGAAATGCTTACAATATTCTTAGTTTTTTAAAACATATTTTTGTACTTTTGAGTGAAATTTAAAACTTTGTCAGTATGGTAATTCGATATATAGAGGTGTCGAAATGAAAAGGTTCCATCTCGGACAAACCAAATGAAAATGTGCTACAGAGTTGAGGACACTGATATTCCTAATACAATCTATATGGGTTTTTGAAGCTTGTAGAGTTCGCTGTGAGAGTTAGCACCTTTTCTGTCCATCTCACCGAGTTGGAACTTTGTCATTTGAACAAGTCGATACCTAAAAGAAAGACTTTTTTATGTTCTTGGGCTTATTTTAAAGCCACGATATGGAGTTTGATACAAATCAACTTTCAGATTCCTAGAAAAACCGTCAAATATCCTAGAGCATGTTGATATTGAATCACACAAATTTCTCACAAACATAAGTTGCACTTTCTAACGTTTCAAAATTTCCATATCTTCTTCCTTTCGGGAGATGTCCACAAAAACAGTTGAAGCAATACAGCGGTAAAGCGCGAACTGGAGCAATATTAGATGGATCAGTTGATCTTTAGTCCTTTCTGGCTTCCTTTCGTGAAGAATTAAACCTGGGTGGGTATCCCCTCCAGAAATCGCTTCGCGATTAACTGCTCAGACTCGCCGTCGCCGGAGATACATGAAAGAAAGAGCGGGAGAGAAAGACCGATTGAGTGAGTAAAAGAGTAGGGGTGGTGGGAGAGGTATGTGTGTCCAGAAAAAGAGATGGTAAAGGGTCTGATGCAGCTTGCATCGGATCGCTAATTCCTTCGAGGATTAGGTGTACGCAGTGTGTGTAACTTCGTGAATATACGTGTGTGCGTGCATGTATGCGGGAGTATCTCCGGGCGCGAGTGCGTACTGTTTAATGCAATAGTCCTGTGCTACCTGTACGAAAATCTCATCCTCCCTTTGTTGTTTTATTGTTTATAGTCAAGGTGGTGTCTTCAAGGGTCGGCGTGTGGTTTATTGTTGTTATTGCTGATTGTTGTTTTTGTACTTTCGCGTTCACGGACTCTTGGGATTGCGGAGTGTCTTAGTTGATCCAGAGAGTGAGAGGAGGTGAGTTCTGTGCGAGGATCGTGATTTTTTTTAATTGGAGGATATTTGAAAGATGTTCAAAGAAATTATTCCTAATTCATGTCATTATTTACATATGGGTATTTCTCCATGTAAAGGTCACTTTTGCTTTCCGTGTTATATCTTTGCGAATATTTATTGAATTGTTTTCAGATTTAGTAAATTTCTTCTTTTTGACAACTTAAACTGAAAGCATTAGAGAAATAGGGATGATTTTACTCGAAAAATATATTAAATGTGAAATACGTGAAGAAATTGCTTTGCCTTGGTCTCCACTCAGCTCCTGGATTTGAGAAGGATTTTTGAAACCATAAAATAGAAATTCTGTCTGTTACTTTTTAAAAATGTATTTTGAAAAATATTCTTCCATATAGATTTTGAGCTTATCGCACTTGAGCAGAAGAGAATTTCCAGTTTGAAAATTCATCTCTCATTTTGTTTCTTAAACGTGCGATGACTAATGAGTTTTTGGTCTATGAATTAGCGTTAAATATTAGAAATTTTACCTTTAAAAAATATAAAGCATATTAGAGTTTTGAATATTTTTATTATGTGTCAGTATTGTGGAGACAGCAAATAATCCCTTCAAAAACTTCATTTTATGATCTATTAAACAAGTTTTTACTGGTCAAAACTGAAGATTTTTGTATTGTTGAAAAACTATAAACGTGAGAAATGTCAATTTTAAATCATCAAAATATAATAATTTCTAATTTAAAATCTTCAAAAATGAATTATTTCAAAAAAAGCATTCAAAATTACATTATTTTCTACTATACACATTAAATATTGAAGATACTTTAATTGCAAATATTCAAAGTTGAAGAGGTTTCCATCGTAAGTCTTCAAAATTTAACTATTCTGAACTGATGAATCTTTAATTGTGAATCTTCAAAATTTAACTATTACAAAAAAAAGTTGAAAATGACAGACCTTCAAAACATAAATCTTAAAAATTGAATAATTTTCAGTTCTATGGTTACTTTCAAGAAATGAGAATTTTCATTTCTGACTCTTCAAAATTGTCGAGCTTTGATTTGTAAATCTCTAAATTCAAATAATTCTCAATTTTAATAATTTATCATTAAAAATTATACAAGTTTTCAGTTTTCAAATTTAAGATACTTTAATTATGATGCTTTACATTGAAAATTTCTTTAATTTGATAGACTTAGAATTAAAAACGTTTGATAAAATTCAAGAATTTTCGTTTATACATCTCTAGAATGTTGTTACTGTATTTTAATTGAACGCCCCAAAAACCTTAGGATACCCATTTTCATAAAATTGAGACCATTTTCAAAATTGTAATTTGCCATATTGGATGAGCCAATTTGAATTTGAAAATTCTGTTATCGAATTGGAATTCAGCGACCCCAAAAACTTTCGAATACTCATTTTTATGAAAATCAGATTACTAATGCAGATTCTGAAAAACACCGATAAGTTTTTCAAAAAATTTGTTTTAAAGAGCATGAAAGAAATATTTTTAAGCTCAAATACATTCAAAATTACTTATTTTAGTACCAATAAATATTTTGGATAAAAAATACATATTTTAAAATACTTTTGCAAAAAAAATTATCTCCATCGAAAGTAACCTTAATATAGAGAATCAACAATATAAGTTATGCGATGTGGAATCGGCATTAGGAAGTCATGTGCAGTTTATGTGATTTGATATGACATTTTTTTATGCGTCATCGATGAAAGCAAGAAGAAGAATTTAAAAAAGGGCTATGTTTCTGTTTTAAGAAATGAGTCTAGTCTGTTAAAAAACCGAAATCAGACCCTATAAAAGTTTCACCATATGGTGTAAAATATGTGTTTCTATCAGGACTTTAAAAGAACCCGGTGTTCTAGCAATAGCGCTTTTACTCTGGATTGATTAATTTGTACTCCAAGTAGAAACAATTCAACTTCAATGTGCGGATTATTTCAAAGTTTATGCCATTAACTCCACATATATTGAGCAGTGTTTGGATTTAACTTTTTCGGAAATTGAGATGGAGATTTATGGAGACGAAAAAAGTTTATTGTGCTAAATCTGCGAATTATTAAAGTTCGTGTTTACGCTAGTTGAATAACGATGTCATGGTGGGCCGGAAAGCAAAGATTTTCATCTGATGATTTTGTAAGAAAAAGTGATAAATTCCTTATAATTATACAAAATTAAATAAAATAATTTAAATATATATATAAAATACAGAAAAAATAAATATCTAAATTATCTATTTTAAATTTCAAAGGTTTTAAACAACTTGAGCTTTGAATTATACAATATTGAAAACTACTAATTATTCGGAATTGTACAGTTCTTAATTTCATTCTAAAACGCATTTTTATCAAAATTGATGTGGGGTAGAGCGGGGTCAAAAGTGCCGCGGGGAAAAAGTGCCACATACGATCACACTAAAACAAATAATTTGTTACTCGACCTGACATTTTCCGTCGATCGGTCGAATCACCATAAACTCCCGATAGCCGTTGGCAGCCACTGAAAGCTGTTTTTGAGGTCGTGGCTAAGATAAAGTTGTATTTTTTTGTGTGCAGAAAGTAGTTATATCATCACAGTTTCTTTTTCGTACAAACAATTATTCTCACGTGATATTGTCCTAAGGTAGGACAATTTTAATGCGTAATTATGTATTCTTGTAGTGTAGATAGCTGACTGTTCTAAATATTTTGTGTTGTTTTAGAAATGTTGATTGTAAATAATGGGAAGGGGGAGGGGGGTCAAAAATGCCAAGTAGAACTTTTTACCCCAGAGTTTGTATCGCATTAGGCTGTTTCACAAGCACTAGCTGACGACAAAAAATTGATTATCGTCTGCCTATTGTGAAGCTTATTCTGAAAACATCCCAGGCGAGCAATGGATCCAGTGTCACGTATGCAAAAACTGGGCTCATGAAAAGTGTATTGTGAACTGGCAAGATTTGAGTAACAATCTTCAATGATCAAGAAAATATCATTTTTGATAAAAGTACGTTTTTAATTGAAACACAAATTTATTAAATATTTTTATCGGGATTAAAAGTTTTTTTTGAAAAACAATAATCTATTATATTGTTGCTTTTTTGTTTTGTATGTTCCATTATGAACATATGAATGAATGTTTCTCCTATAATATCAATTTCTCTAAAAATATGATATTTAAAATTAAAAGCCATTTACTTAAATTACAAGACGATTGTTTCAAATTTGGTAGGATATAAATGACAACTGTAGGAATTAATCTAAAAAATATAAGTTTTTTTGCAGAGTTTTAAAAGTTTTGAAAAGTATTATACTTCTATAAAAAAAGAGTTAGCTGCGTGTTAAAGTGATTTTAGTACCATTTCATTGTTGTAAATGTATTTTAAATTGACAGGTATCTTTTTAGATACTTTTCAAAATAAAAACTTTTCGTTTGAATGGCTTTCATTAAAAAATTGTACAGTTTTAAATGTCTCTCATTTGAATATTGTCTAATTTAGAAGGCTTCGAATATGAATTTATATGTATTCAATGTTAACGGAAATGACACAATTTTGTATGTTTATTATTTTGATATACTTTATAATTGTGGCACTTTGGAACTTTGAATCATTCCATCTTAAACAATCACAAATAAATTTTTAACTCAAATTTGTAAAAACATTAAAGAAACGTGAAAAATTGGATCTGAATTTGAATTTGAGAACGAATTATTGCAAAATGATTCCGTTCACAGTTAAATCTCGTATTTAATTGACTAAATTCATTAAAGCGAAAAATGTCTCAAAGTTTATCTAAAATCTTTTATCAAATGAAGTGTATTTTCTTGACAAAGGGTACTTAACAGACGGAGAACTTACAGCTAATGAAATACACGGTGAATGCTCAGCCAATGGCGGATGGTGAAGTTTACAAAGAAATACCGTTGAATACAAACTTTCGCGGTATAAAGAGAAGTTTTTTTAAGGAAAGGGATGGTCCCCTTCATTTCTCGAGAATATTTGCAATTAAAAAACGGTTGTGGCACCTCTGGGAGCCGTATTTAACTTTGTTAACTAAGTTTAGTCTTCGTCGACGGGACGCCCGAGGGATATGAGACGTCGCCAGGGCGATTCATATTTTTCGGGTCTACCTGTTCTTTACTTTCGGTTACGTTCATTATTTCGCTTGACACTTTGGGGTCGTCCATAAACTACGTTAGCAATTTGTAGGAGGGAGGAGAATGTCACGCCAAAAAATACGCTTGGTCACAGTGAAGGGGGGAGGGGGTCAGTGCGAGTAACCTCAAGAACTTACAGATAACATTTAGTGCGTTTCCTGATGATCAATTTTAACAGTTTGCGAATTTTGCGGAAGATGGCCCTGCAACTGTACACTTCAATGAATAACATAATGAGTTTCAAAATCACCTTTACATCAGACTTCAAACCTCGCTTCAAACTCTCCTTCCTATTTGCCTTTGTCTCCCCTTTTTTTGAAGAATTCCTTCATTTATCCCTTTATATCGTTTTTTTTTTGCTCGAATGCGAATTGAATCAACAGAAGCTGATAGAAAATATTTGTTGTTAAAAGCCCATTCCTTTTGGTTGAAAAGTCTACTACACTGGAACTTGAATTTAATCAGTCCGGATTCACTGCGTTCTGAGAATTCATCCAAGGTAGTTTCGTGATGCAGGGACGTAGGAGGCACTACTCAGTCAAGCGTGACAAGCAGCTCGACGGCCGCACTCTCAATGTGGTAGTTGCATCAGGTTGCGTCATGCCTTTAAATCCAACAGAAATCTTTTACACTGCTCTTTTTGTTAACGTTCTGACGGTCTGGATTCAGTTTCAAGGCTACTGCAAGTCATACCTGAAACCGTTATCAAATCCTAGTACCAGTGTGTTATATTTTCATTATGGAATTCATCTCGTTTGGTTAAAAATTCTACTATGAGGTTTATAATTTGTTTATTTTGTTGAAAATGCACTTATTTTGGTGAAGAGACATATGTTTTTTCCAAAATTCAACTACTGAGAAAATTAATGTTTTGACTGAAAATCTAACTATTCCATTTTAGGTAGAAAATTTATCTTTTTAATTTAAAAATTGGAATATTTGGCTAAGAATTTATCTTTTTTGGTTGAAAATTCATGTATTTTGTTGAAAATTCGCCTTTTTGGTAGAAAATTAATATTATTGGTTCAAAAATCATATTTTTGTTAGAAAGATAAACTATTCCGTTGAATATTATACTTTTTTGTTAAAAATGATTTTTTTTCTAAGATTTATCATATTAGTTGAAAATTCATCTCTTTAGTTGAAAATTTAACTAATTTGCTGATATTTTTTTTTCGGTTGAGAATCGATATTGTTGATTGAAAAAGTAACTATGCCATTTTTAGTTAAAAATGGATGTTTTATATTTGAAAATTCTACTATTTACTTGAAAATTAATATATTTTGTTGAGAATCTGTATTTTTTTTTGTATTTTTGATAAAATTTCACATTTTCAGATTGAAAAATCAACTGCTTTGTAAGAAATTCGTCTTTTTTTATTGAAAATTGAACAATTTAGTACAGAATCAAACTATTTGGTTGACAGTTCACTTTTTCGTTGAAAATTCATATTGTTGGTTGAAAATTCAACTATTTTGGTCGAAAATTGATCTATTCGATTAAAAATTCAAGTGTTTAATTGGAAATTTATCTTCTTGGTAGGAAATTAACTTTTTCATTGAGAAATAATATTTGGCTTCAAAATTCAACAATTTTGTTAAAAATTCATCTTTTGTGGTAGAAAATTAATCTTCTTGATAGAAATTTCATCATTTTGATTACAAATTGAGGATTTAACTATTTGGATAAAAATTCATTTCCTTTTTGGTTTCAATCCAACTCGTTGAAAATTTGTTTTTTCATTAAAATTAATTTTTTAAACGGAAAATTCAACAAATTGGTTAAAAATTCATCATCTTCGTTGAAAATGAACTGTTTTAGTGAAAATTCAATCATTTGGGTGAAACTGCATTTTCCTGAGTTGAAAATACGACCGTTTGGTTAAAAATTTCGAAATTCTGCATATTATTATTAGTATTATTGTAATTATATTTTGTAAGTATCATATTTTCGGTCAAAAATTCAACTATTTTGTTAAAAATGTCTTCTGTTCGATTGAAAGTTCATCTTTTAACTTACATTTCAGCAGACGGTCAAATAGTAATATTGGCAAGAAACGCAAAAGAATGCAAAATAACGTGAAAGCCATGGTTAGTCATCGGCTACGTTACTTTCTGTTGGGGGGGGGGGGGGGGGCTTGCCCAAAGTTGGTAACGTAGTTTATGGACGGCCCCTTTTCTCCAAGTGTTGCTAAATTTTTCTTCACAATTTTTACAAAGAATTCTGATTTTCATTTAATTCATATTAGGAAAATTCAAATCCTCATACATTATTCTAACTTTCTCTACTTTTACTTTGCTTTCAGTCGGAAAGCTTTATATTAAAAAATGGTATATCCCACATCTTTGAAATTGCCTTTTCAATCGAATGATTTTCATATTTCAGATTTCACGTTTCGCGTTCAATCGGAAATGAAATCGTCGGACTCATTCTGGTTGTGAGTGAAGAGTTTGATAGTTTGAGAAACGTACTTCAAGGATTGCCACGACGGAGAACCCGAACGTCAACATGTCCTACTTGGCTTTGGATTCAAACGCTTGGCAGGTAAGTTTCTAATGAAGCTTTCTCGAAAAATAATTAAATCTTGAACAAGAATTGAATCCTTCGGTTAGATTAAATTCTCCTTTACAATGCTGACTCATAAAAAATCCATATTTTGAAAATTTTTATTAAATGTCTCCTAATTTAGAATAGACACAATTTAAGAATCCATTATTAAACAGAAATATTATGGGCTTCCAACATGTTTGAAACATTAATGGTAAATAATAATTTCAAATTTATAGCCTTTGAAATGGAAAAAATATATTTAACGATTTTGAATTGGAAACGTTCCAAATTAAATAATTTTAGATTAGCTCAATTCCATTTCAAACCAGGCTGTTCTCAAAAACCTACCTTTAATTTTTCAGAAACATTTGGAAATAATTACTGAATATAATATGAGTTTCGTTCTTGGCAAATAACTGTTTCAATTCGAAAAAAATTATTCCGAACAAATTTTCCTTGTGTATTCTTTCGAAAATAACCAAAGGTATACAAAATATCCAGGAAAAAGTGGACATATGTGGAAAAGTACTACAAAAAATACCTCTCGCTCTTTTGTGATATTTTGCATCCTTTATGAAAAAAATATTATGTTCAAAAAAAATTTCCGGCCTCCAAAATAGTTTACACTGCATGAAACCAGCAAAATTTAATTATTTTTTTCATCAAATTTTAAAAACATGAGAAGAAAATGTCCAAGAAAACTTCATTTTTTCTATTCATACTATATTTGAAAAAAGTTCTTCCTAATATAAAAAAGGTATTATATCAGTTTCATACGAGGTAAATCATTTTTGAGACCTGGAATGGTTTTCAAATATCATTTTTAATTTTTCTCGTGAACGATGTAGAATATAAAAAAAAACAAGAATAATTTTCTGTTCTTGAATATTTTCATTTTTAAGACTTGAATTTGATTAATGATTCCCTTAATTTTTTATCTTTTAGAATTTATTCTTGAGTCACTTAATTCAAATTTTTTAAATTAAAAATCTTTCAAACTGAAAACTGTGCAGCTATCAAGTCTTTCATTTTAATATTTTTCGGTTTCGAAGAATTTAAAAACCATACAATTTTTTACATTTATAACTGAAACCAAACAATTTAGAATATTGAGCTCTGAAATTATTATATTTAAGACTAACTATCAAGGCTTTCATTATGAAAATGTGCGATTTGTAATGATTAAATAATGCAACTGTCCTAATATTTTCAATATTTGAATTTGAAACTTTAGCATTGTGAAATTTAAAATTGGAGACGAATAAAAATTAAAAAATTGTATACAAAAAATCTTTCAATTTAAGCTTTTAAAGCAACAAAAATTAGTTTGAACGCCTCAAAAATTAAACTATTTTAAAATCGCGCAATTAAAACTATAATTTTCAATTGCAATTATAAAAATTTAAGAGAACAGTCGTTCCAAATTTTGTTTAGAAATTAGAGTTTTTTTCAAATTAGGATCTGGAAACTAAGTCGCTAAAAATCAATAATTTTCAAATTGTGCATCACAGTTTTCGAAATTCACTCGTTTATTGCCAACGGCAATACCGCGCTGAAAACACCAGTTCTCGTCAGATCACTGAAGTTAAGCAGTGTTGGGCGCGGTTAGTACTTGGATGGGTGACCGTTCAAGGAATACTGCGTGCTGTTGGCATACTCGTTTGAATCTGAAACGCAAAATCAATAACAAAATATATCCATTATCTATGCAAGGGGAACAACTTAATGTTGCCTAATGTTGAACACGCAAAAAGCGAGTAGGAAAATAGGAACTTTAATGTGGACAAAGTGAATGAATGAATTGGAAGATTATTATTATTAATTTTTTTTAAATAAAAAGGGGATCAGCTACTATAGGTCGAAGTTCACTAGGCTCACCACGCATTGGCAAGTTTATGGGATTAACTTCGTCAGGGTATCAGCGCCCGACGCCTGAAACTAATTGGATTATCCTTCCTGAATGTAGCCAAGATACCAAAGATTCGCTTCTCTTAAATGCAGCATGAATATTCATAAACTGTGAAAAGGAACAATTGTTATAGTGTAAACTTTATTTTCAAAAGACATTAGCGCATTATAGATTCAGGATAAAAAATTCAGGTGGAAATCCACACATGGATTAACAAATCCTGTGTGGAATTCTACATGTGATTATGCGAAGAATTCAGGTAATAAATTGAAACGTGGAACTCTAATGAATTCCAAGTGGAACAAACTCTGGAATTATAGAACGAGACATAATAATATAGTATACGAGATACTCAAAATTAAAAAATGCCATCCATTTTTGCGTATCTCTTACGGCTTAGGAGATATTTGCAATTGAAAATTATGTTCAACGTTTCTTATAAAACTTCACGTGGAATTTCTACCTGGATTTCCACGTGGAGCTAAATGTCAAATCCCGAGTGGACTTTCCACGTCGTTTGTTTCAATTTACTATTCAAATTTCAAGTGGAATTCCACGTAGAACTGACACATAATGGAAAAGACAGGGAATTTTGTTGATCAGCGAAAGTCAGGAAAAAGTTAGGGATTTTGAAAAGATATCAACTATAAAATAAATTTTTCACCTGGGAAATCACGTTTTAGTCACTTTTTTAAGATGAAGTCACTATAGTCACTCTTTTAAATAAAAATAACACTTTGGTTACTTTTCTTTTAATAAATAAACCTATGGGTTAACCGCCATTGAATTCAGGTCTACCTACTTCTATATTCTTAAAAATTATCTGGAGATATTTTATGGTAGTTTAAAAGATTCCAACAATTTTTAACAGATTTTAATCATTCGAAGGATTTTCAAATGTTTAAAAAAATTTTAGAGTGCTTTTAAAAATTCCAAGGAATTCTTAAAATCTTCAAAAAGGTTCCAGAGATTTCAAAGGATTTTCAATATTTTAAGGAATATTTTACAGGATTTAAAATATCTTGGGAAATTTTCAATAGATTTCAATCATTCGAAGTGATTTCAAGAAACTCTGAAGATTTCCGGGTATTTCGAAAATTTCAAGTAATTCTCAAGTGCTTTATGAAATTTTAAAGGATTTTCAAAATATCTTAAATTTTTCAAATAATTTAGGTTATTTTTAAAGTCTTAAAGGAATTTTCAAGTGCTTTAAAAAGTTTCAAGCGATTTCAATGGATTCAAATTTAATTTGAAAATTTATAGGGAATTTTAAAAGATTCCAAGAATTTTTTGATTTATTCCATGATTTATTCATGCGGTTGTACAGAATCGCCTAGAATTTCAGAATATAAGAGACGTTTTTACAGGACCCATAAGGTTTTAAACTATTTTAAACGATTCTACACAATTTTATCAGATTTTTAAAGATTTCATCAATTTCAAAGAAGTTTGAAAGTTCTTAAGGTATTTAATTAATTTTACAGGATTTCAGGAAATATCGGCAGATTTCATAAAATTTTACAGGATTTCATAATATTCTAATTTCAAATATTTCAAATTTCAAATATTTTTCAAGTTCAATTTGAATTTATTTGGAATTCACCCTGAATTCATTGGATTTAAATTTTTTCAGTTTTTGTTTAATTGATCTTCAAGACTTTTAAACTTATCTTGAATTCTTAGGCAGTTCATCAAGTTCTTTAAAAAATTTAAACATTTTTCTCAACTCATTTCGTACTCACTAAATGCAATGAATTTGTTCATATTCTTAAATTGTTTTCAATTCACTTGAATTTTTTTCATTCGCCATAAATTTTCACGAATTTTACGAAATTCTGCTCATTTCCCTTAATTTTTGTCTAAATTTACTTCCATTCTTCTTATTAACTACTACCCTGGTCGGCACAAAGAACACCTACTATTGTTAAATTTACTTCCAATTTACTGAAATCAATTGAAATTTGTATTTTCTTAATTTCTTCCACTTTATTTGAATTTAACTTGAATTATAGATTTTTAACTAAATTAATCTGTGGCCCCTGAGAATTATAAATTTTAAATTCTTTCATTACATTTCTAAAAGATTTTGTATTAAAAATGTTACAAGATTAGAATTTTGGTAATTAAATATTAATGGTCGAGAAAAATGAAAAAGTTAGTCAAAGAAAAGTTACGGAATTTAAAAAAATGAAGTTTTGCGGTCACCCTATAAATTCCAAAGTATAATTTTTAATGCCAAATCGTATCAAATTGTCACTGTCGTAGTCTGCGTAGTTGTACTTTTTTTGGAGACCTCTTTTATAAACTATATGTGTACCACTTAAATAATTAAAAAAATATTAATTCAAAGAAATTAGAACTTAAGCTTCAGTCATCTCTCACAATGTCAGGATAGAGCACATCCAATAATCGTGAATCAATCTCTGGCGAGCTATAAATCCCCTTCAGAATACCAGTGATACCCATCGTACTAAACCCTCGACTAATTCCCTCTAGTTGCTGCTATTACTGATGTAAATTAGCAACGATTGATGCGTGTTTCGTCTCGTATGCGATATGGATAGTGGATATGAATCGCTTGATAACGTACATCATCCTCTGAAATAATGGCTATCCATCGGTTAACGCGCATCAGCAATGAGATTTTACAGTAAAATTTCAGAAAGTTCGGTAAAATTAACATTGTTATTTCCACTAATAATATAACATTGTTTTACTGGGAATTTGTAATTCAATTTAATTTACTTTTTATACCATTAAGCCTTTTTCCCTTCCGGGGTAGGCGTGACTTGTTCGGTTGGAAAGTAGTGAAATAGGTATTGTTACATTAATTTACTTTAATTGTGATTTAATTTCACAGATTCCTAGTAAAATTGACTTGTATTAAAACATAACATCGTGCAAAAGAAAGCGTATTTAGAACAAGGTTTCTTCTCCCGATCTCTTCAGTAGATTAATGGTAGAGCACCTGACCGACAATCAGTTGACCTGGCGTTCGAGTCCCAGCGGAGCGAAAGGAGATCTTTTTTCTGAATAATAATAATAATTTAATAATATTGTGACTTATCAGGGTGTCTACCCTCTTCCTAAACTCTTAAGTCTAAAGTACCATGCATCAATTGCAGGCCTCGGACCTACCACACCGTTGACACTATCTTACACTTTATTTGAGCGATGACACTATTTCGAAAAAAATGATACTAAAGACAATATTTTTGCACAATTGTCCGCTCATGCCGGAATTTCCAACAAAACAGTAGAATCATCGATCAAAACAGATTAATTTTAAACTAAACAGTTGCATTTTTGACCAAAAAAATTAGTTTTCTACATTACAGTTTGAATTTTTAACCAAATAATTACATTATTAATCACGCATTATAAAATTCTGTACTTGCACCCACTGTGCTGTACTGCAAAGAGATCTATGCTTAACAAAAAAAGGATACGAGTAAAATCAATGCGGTTGGCATTCAATTCCTGCGGAATATATGCGGTAAAATGCTAATGGACAGAATCAGTAATGAGAAGATTCTCAAAGAATCTGTTGTAGAGGGAACACTAGACTAGATCTTGCATGAAAAGATATATGGACGTAAAGAAAGCTGATGTTGTATGCCAGGATAGGAAAGTCTTGAGAAAAATAGTTCATAAGAAATCTGTGATGAAAAACGATAAAGATGTGATCAGAGTGAAGAATACGGATCCTACTATTGGATTATCAGTAAGCTTGCGTATTTTTGTGCGATTTATGGAACATTTTCAACAAAAAAAGTTCATTTGCAATGGAAAAGGATTAATTTTGAAAAAGACGTTTGCATTTTTAACAAAAAAATGTGATAATTCTACAGAAAAATATGCATTTTTAAGTCGAAAAGAGGCAGGTTCAACAAAGTAGTTGAATTCTGAACCAAGAAGATCAATTTTCTACAAAAAATACGAATTTTCAACAAATTACATGGATCTCCAACCACATAATTTAAACAATGGATGTGATGTCATTCCACATTTTATTTGATTAATTTTTAATTTATACAATCTTCGTTTCTAAAATTTCGTAACTAAATAGTTAAAATTTTCAAATAAAGAAGATACATTTTGAACAAAACATGGAGTAGTTAAATTTTTGTTCAAGGGAATTAATTTTCAATTAAAAAAAAAAAACAATTTTCTACAAACAGTTCAATTTTGTACCAAATAGTTGGATTTTTAAGGCAAAAATACGAATTTTCTACAAAAAAGTAAACTTTCAATTATTCTATGTAATTTAATACGAAATTTCGTGTTTTATAGAAATGTTATTTTTTTTTAAACTTCATGTTAGATTTGGCTGAATACGGAAACTCCCAGTTACAAGTCAAAATTGCATTCATTGCAGAATTAAATCTCGTTCCAAATTGAACCTTCAATGAAAATGATCATTTTTGTCTCAAATTCCAAATTGTGATTATTTACAGAAATTCCCGCTTTCAATTGCAAATTACATTTATTTCAGAAAATTCACTGTCCCAAGAAAAAATTATATTTATTATTTCAGATTTGAGGTTTAAATTCTGGCAAATTTTTAATTACGAACGAAAATAATTTTTCAATTCAAACAAATTCAAATCTGGATCCCAGAATCTTCCAAATCTGACGAATTCTGACTTAGAACACGAATTTTCTTTGTTAGCTCCCTTTTTATGAATGAAAATTAAAATTATTGTCCAATGTTTCTTGTTCCATGCCAAAAATGACCTGTTCCAATACAAAATTATAATTTTTTATCAAATTCCCAATTCTGTCTAAAAATTATGATACCTAGAAACTTCCTTGTCCCAAAGACAAAGTTATAATTCTTCTAAAAAATTCCCTGTTTCAAGTCAGGATAATTGTGATACTTTACCTGATTTTAAAAATATTTTTCTATTCACTTCCTTTCCCAACTCAGAACTATAAATATTTTATAACATTCCCAATCACAGAGTCGAAACTATAATTCTTTACTAAAATTCCCTGTCCTGACTCGGAATTATAATTCTTCAAAAAATTCAATGCGCCAAGTAACAATTGTAATTCTTTTAGAAAATTCCCTATTCAGAATAAGAATTATGATTTTTTTTCAAACTTTCTGATTTAACTCAAAATTCGGGTAGTAAAATATATGAAACCACATTAGTTCGCATATTAGTAAATTCGAGAGAGAAATCTCAGCCATTGAATCATATTCCCGGTCATTTCCTGGTTTTTCCGATTTCCCATCAGGCAGACACCCTGCTCACAATAAGTTTTTCCCTGTTCCCATATGGGGTATACCCAAGCGTGAAGTGTTCAAATCAGGAAAAAATTCCGGAACGGATCTTTCGGTTGAAGAAAAAAAAAGTTTCATATGTTCTTGATCTCGATTAGCGAGTAAAAAAACAGTCAGTAGGGTGAGGTGAAGTAAACGGATCGAAAGTGTTTGCTAAAAAACTTTCTTAATTACCGGGACGTGTTGGACACAGTATGGCCCGAGTCTGGATCCCCTTCGGCAACTGCAGGAAACTGCACAGGGCAACCGGAAACGTAAGACCTCGACCTTGTCGTATAGGGGAAACGAGGTTATCTAACCCGGCTGAAATTGGATTGTTAGTGGCACTAGCTAAGATTGTTAGTATCAGTAAACTACGTTCAGTGTTGATTTCCCTCTACTGATGTGATTTACCATAAAGCTGCAGTGAGTCTACTAGGGTGGTCAAAAAATGCATTGGAATTTTTTTTTAATTTTCATGCATATCTCCCGGAAGTTTGTTCGAATTCAAACAAAAATAAATGTTTTTTTGGAGACATTTAGAGGTTCCGCAAGCCCCATGAAGATTACCACGAATTTCTCTTGAGAAAAAAGGCTTTGTTTTTTACATTTTATTTAGAACGGTCAATGTTAGGTAAATCAAGTTGAAATTCAACATTTTCTTCACAATTAGCCATAGAATACGAATCAAAACTTATTTTTTAAATATCATCCTCATAAGTATGTTTTATAGGGTCTTCAAAAAACCCCCATTAGTGAAAAATTGGGTTCTGTGAGTTTTTGGTGCTAATCTTAATGTTTGTGGTTGTTTAAATGGAAATAGTTTCTAATACACAAAATATTACTTCTTACTGATAATTAGATGTTTAAATAAATTGTTTAAACGATTTATTCTTGTTTTTAGCGATTTTCTCTTAGAATGGAGTTAAAAATTGCAGTTTTCCTTTAATTTTTTACTTTTTGTCCAATTTTTAGTTAGATTGAGGTAAAAATTAATTGTAGTTAAAAAAATGATAGCCTGAACAATCTATTATTAGTTTTGATAATATTCTCCTCGAATTATTCTAGAAAACTGCGGTTTTTTCTGAAATTTAAAAATTTTGGTCTACTTTTCGCTGCCAGTTAGTAATTAATTAAAGAAATTTAACAAAAATAATTCTTCAAACAAATGATGATAGTTTATAACTATCTTCTCCTATAGTAATGCTAGATAGTTGCTGTTTTTTTTAATTCTCAATTTTTTGTCCACTTTTCAATGAGATTAAGGTAATAATTAATGCAAGCGAACAAAAATGATTGTTCAAACAATGTATTATTATTTTTAATGACATTGTCTTTGAATATTGCTAGATATTTGCGTTTTTTTCTGAAATTTTAAACCTTTTTTTATCCACTTTGTACTTAGAGTGATGTCAGAATTAAATTTTTTTTTTAATTAATATTTTTAAGACATAGGCAAAAGAGTACAAATTAATATACTAATGTAATGTAATGTAAAAATACAATAATATTTGAAAACTGATTCTTGTTGATCTTAATTTATTATTTGTTCTTAACTAAAAAGTCAAAGCAAAACTTGAGATTTCATAAATAAGCGCAACTGTCTATCATTACTCTAAGTGAAGATAATTATAAATATTATCAATTGTTTGAATAATTATATTTGTTAACTTGCATTAATTATTACCTCACTAAGTGAAAAGTGAACAAAAAGTTAAAGATATCAGAAGAAACGCAAATATCTAGCACTAATTTAGGAGAAGATAGTTATAAAAAATAGTTATTTGCTTAAACAATAATGTTTGATCAATTGAATTAATTGATAGCTCATACTGATTGAAAAGTGGATAAAAAGTGAAAAATTATAGAAAAAACTGCAACTTTCTAGCATTGTTCTAAGAACATATTGCGATAAATAATAATAAATTGTTTAAACAATTTATATAAAGATCTAATAATCAGTGGAAAGTAATATTGCATGTGTTATAAACAATTTGTATTGAAAAAGCCTAACAAAAATCATAATCAGCAACAAAAACTCGAAGAACCTAATTTTTCACTTAAAAGGTTTTTTTGGGACCCTATAAAACAGACTAATGGAGGTGATACTTAAAAAATAAATTTCAATTCGTATTCTATGGCTAATTTTAAAGAGACATGTTGAGTTTTAACTCGTTTCACCTAATATTGATAATTCTGAATTTGTGTTATCGTAAATATTATTATTATATTATTATAAAATAAATTCATTTTCTGTGTGGATTCGAATAAATTTCCGGGCGATATGCATGAAAATTCAAAAAATTTTGGACCACCCTAGTGCCTACTCACCTAAAAAACCTTGAATTGTCAGGGAATTCTTATATACCTGGTAAAACCGGAAAATGTCAGTGATTTTTTTTTGTCCAGATTTTTTCTTCACTCAGAGAAATTGCCTTTTGTGACAAAAGGATGTTTCTTGACGTAAATGGAATTTCCTTTTAAATTTAAGGTTGAGAGGATTTTCATTTGTCTCAGGAGGAATCCTTTTGCAGCAAAAGTGTTCACAATGCGACTAACTTCACCTAATCTTGCAGCCAAATAATTCTATTTGTCTAAAAAATATATTCATTTCGTTCAAAACAAAACAGGTAGGAGGACGATGCTTTTGTTTCAAGACAACTTTTTCTCTGAGTGTTTAGATTCTCCTCAAGTGTGTTTTAAATTGTAATCTAAAATTAAATAAAAATGTCTTCTCATTTGCAAAAGTAGGTTTGTATTACTAGATTGAACTATTTTGTTGAAAGTTTATTTTTTTGTTGTTGAAAATTAATTTTTTTGACCTAAAACTTAACTATTCTACTTTCGTTCGAAAATTTATGGTTTTCAGTTAAAAATTCAACTGTTTGGTTGAAAATTCATATATATCCAGCAGTAGATATACAGGGGGAGTTCTGGACAAATTAGTATTAGTGAGTATCGGTGTGTGTGTGTGTCCGTGTGTATCCGTGTGAGGCTGGCATGGACACCGTGCTGCTTAGCTTCTAGAACATTCTCGACGGATCCTGGAGCTTCTCGAACATTCTCGAACATTCTCGAAGCTTATGATGACGTCACAGAATATTTCGCAATTGTCAGAGCCGAATTGATGTAAACAGGTTCAAGAATGATCTATTGCTTCCTTATAGATAAAACAGTCATATTTAAGGCGCAAATATGCAAGTGTGTCTGTATGTGAAATTTGATGTGACATCCTGTTTTCACCCGTAGGAATTTGATTTATTCTCACGGATCAGGTTTCATCCGGTAGTTACACCAGTTTTTGAGAATTGTACGAACGGAATTCATGAATATAAAACGCATTTTGAATTTTACGTAAAATAGCTTCAAGGTTACATTTTTTTCATTTGCCCTTGAAGTTACATCGCAAAAATGTTTTCTGCTTAGGTATTAACCTTCATAATAATGATAATCCTCAGCTATATGAGGCGCGAGCTGCAAACAAATTTCCAGTGTATTACCAGATTCACCGTGCTAAGCTTCTCGAGCATTCTCGAAGCTTATGATGACGTTACAGAATATCACACAATTGTACGAGCTGAATTCATGTCAAGACACGTTCAAGGTTATTACGAGAAAAAAACAAGGCTGATTTATTGCTTTCTGGAAAGAATTTCTTTTGTCAACAACATCCAAGGTTATTGTACTGATACATTAGATTTTGCGTTGCAAAAATATATATTCCGAACGTGTCGATTGTAATGTTGGACGTTCTGGCCGAGAAGCTTCCAACCTGTAGTGGTTCATGTCCGTGCTAAGCTTCTAGAACCTTCTCGAAGCTCATGATGACGTCACAGAATATTGCGCAATTGTACGAGCCGAATTCATGTCAAGACACGTTCAAGGTTATTACGAGAAAAACAAGGATAATTTATTGCTTTCTGGAAAGAATTTTTGTCGTCAACAACTTTCAAGGTTATGGTATCCAAACGTGTTGATTATAATGTAGAACGTTCTGGCAATACGTGCAAGGTTATAACGAGAAAAAAGGATGATTTATTGCTTCCTTACAGACGAAAAATTCTAGAATATTCTTGATGGTATCGTCAAAATATACTACGCAATTTCTGGAAATAATTTCTTTCGTCAGCAGCTTCAAGGGTATTGTACTGACGCATCACATTTTGCGTCGCAAAAATTAAATCACGAACGTGTCGATTACAGTGTAGAACGTTCTAGAACATTGGTGCATTACATGATGCAATGTCGAGAATCGAATTTTACGTGTTTCCACATATGGAACATTGTTGCACCATATAATGCAATATTGCGCAATGTCAAGAAAACGAATTTTACGTGTTTCTAGGTATATCGGCTATACTGTAGAACTTTCTAGAACAATGTTGCAACATATGATGCAATACTGTGCAATTTTGAGAATACGAATTTTACGTGTTTCTAGGTGTATCGATTATAACGCTTCTTTATGCCACACAACAACACTTGAGATGAGGTCATATGGCTTTTTTCATTTACAGATATATGCTTCTTGTTTCAGCACCTCTTCTATCTCTTATTCAGAACAATCAGTTTTGCTTATTACACGTTGAAGATTTAAATTTTTTTTAAAATTAGCTCAATGAAAAATAAATATAATAAAATATTTCAAATTTTCAATCACCCACTAAAGCTGCTGTAATAGTAGATGAGTAAGGCTGGGTTCTGAACCAAAAAGTAAGACGGAGTCTGGATGCGCATTATAATACGGACTATGGATCTCACTTTTGAGCCAAGGTTATTTCTTATTCCAATTAAACAAAGATGATCATTCATTTAATATACAAATTATGCAGGTGTATAGGTGAAATTTCACATGGAGGGCTATGTATGACATCCTCTTTTGTCTATATGAATTTGATTTATTGCTTCCATATAGATATTACTTTTAACTAGAAATAGCTGTCTTTCTTTACTCAATGCACATTCAACTCATGAAGAACATTCTGCATTCTAGAAAACTTCTCGAACTTTAGGCTAAAATGACATATATATTATTAGAGAACATTTTACAGTTAAAGTGGTTCATGTCCGTGCTAA
>CAKNXH010000068.1:679281-744401 GCA_932178445.1 Andricus quercusramuli | reverse complement strand
CCCAAATAGAATTTCCTCTTAAATTTAAGGTGAAGAGGAATTTTATTTGTCTCAAATACGATGCTTTTGATCCAAGACAAATTTTTCTCTGAGTGTATTTTTTATTTTGTTGAAAAATATTCTCGAAAATATTAACATTGTGAACCAGAAATAAAAAAATTAATGTTTGAGTATTTTGGTAAAGACCAAGTGATCTTAGTGCATAATATTTAAAATCCCGAAAAAGAGTCTTAATGAAGTGGTACATGAATAAAACGCATAAAAAATATGATGCTTTTGCCTTTAGTAAGAAAAATAAAATTGTAGCAAAGCTGAATATCGTTGCTACACTCTGCTTTTGGAAACTTATGTTGGATTACGTTCATTGGGACGTAGTCCATGTAATTTTAGAGGGGGTTAGGAACAATCCATAAAGGTAGAAAAGTATCGAAATTCGATAGGAGAAAGATGATCTCCACCGGTATATCTGATTGAGCTTACCAGAAAATCTGATTAAATTGACCAGAATATCTGTTCATGTTGACCAGAACGATGTATTCCTAAGATACCAGAAAGCTTTCTGGTGAAGGTTTCCGATTATTCTCACCAGAAAATCTCGTTAAAGTATTTACTTTAAATCAGAATTTATATTAAGGACATGTTAAACATTCTATTCTGGTACTTGCTACGAGATTCTTTTTTGACAATGTATATTAATAATAAAAGATATTTTTATACAATATAATTATTAATCTGAAGAAAAAAATAACATTTTTTTCCTTACTTTTTTAGTATCACGAAAATAACAGATACTTAAATATTTTGTAGGAACATGACGTGGATACCAGCAAATTTTTCAGCATCATGTTCTCCCAACTCATCTGCCTCGGCGTGCCAGCCATCAACAATAATGTTCATGGCTTTTGTTGCTAATTTATTTTCATCCTCGAGGGACAGTAATTCTAACACTCAACCTGAACCAGAAGAATATGACTTCGTAATCGTAGGTGCTGGCTCGGCTGGATGTGTTCTTGCTAATCGATTAACTGAAATCAAGAACTGGAATGTGAGTTGCAATATATTATTGATGTTGTAATTGTGATTTTTTTTATATTTGAAAGAAAATTCTGAGAAAACTCTATTTTGGGATAATAATTTGAATCACAATTTTTCTACAAAATACGAAATTACAAAACTTTTTCTAATTAGGACGCATTACTTTTATAAAAATTTAGTTTAAATTTCTTCTTTGGAGGTTTCGCTAGGCTGTTTCAGGTCTGCAAATGCATTTTCTTGGTTTTCGATTTTTTTCAAATAAATATTGAGGGCAGACAAATTCTTTGGCCCCTGATAATTACTATTTATTTATTGAGGAAAAAGTCCTGTATTTTTTTTAACAAATGAAATGTTCTGAAGTTATCATCGGCCTCGGAATACGAAAACTTGTAATTTCTTCACACATTCAATGGCCTGAAATGAGAAATGGCTCCTGAATATTTTTTCAAACCAAATCCGCAGGATATCCTTTTAAATATATAGAGAAATTCCTCCTTAAGGAATAAATTAAATTATTTACACATACTAGATTTTATGAAATAAACCACATTAGAAAAATTTTCTATTTTGCCAGACTCTTTTTTGTTAGCTAAGGATATTTTTTTTTGTCAGTTTTTTGTAATCTTCTAAGCATTTTTTATGGTTTTTGTCTATGATGGAATTATTGAATATTTCATGAATATGTTCTATATTGATATTCTCTATTAACGGCAATGGATAATTGTTTAATTTTAAGGTGGTATTGACTTGGCCTAAATTTCCTTTCCTATATTTCATATAACTCAATTTAATACATCTGCCGATAAAACGATTTATCAAACCGATCTTTTGACTAAACAAGTAATGAGATTCATAATTTTTGCAACAACCGGACCAAGGTAATTTTTTTAAACCAGCTGTTAAGTATATTTCCGTTAGGCATTTTCTGAATCTCAAAATCTAAGAAATTTAAAGTGTTGTTTTTTTCGTTTTCAAGTGTATATTGAATGAATTCATCAATACAATTATAGACATTTAAAAGTTCTATAATTGCATTAGTTGGGACAATTGTAAATACCTTCTCTTCATACCGTTTCTGTAGAATCGATTTGAAAGATAATTTAGATAAGGCTCTTTTCCAACATCTTCCATAACTAAGCTTGATCCCGAATGAAAAACTATCTTCTATTTTCTCGTCTAGAAAAAATATCACAGCATTTCTTCTCAACTGTTGGAACTAAATTAGTCTTTTCATTGTTATATCAATTATTATTTTTGTAAATGTTTCCTATCGTAAAATTATAATCATTCCTATTCACTGCTACCATGATATTGCCCTCATTGGCTTCAATAAGTGACAAATCTTTGTGTTTTTTCTTTCTCTTTGTTGAAAATTTTAAATAGTCTCATTTTGGTATTTTGTATTCTGCAATTTAAATTTGACTTTATAGTGCAAGTTTCGACATTTCATTAAAAAAGGTAATGAGAAGTATGTTTCTCATAAATTCCGTTAAAATATATGACTGCAATTCTAGTATTTCAATTAAAATACCGAGTTGATACACAATACAAATATGTTAAATAGGATTTCTATTTTATAAATGGAAACTTTGTTCCATGATCCTATATCAGCCTCAAATGAAGTCACCTCAAAATTATTTTTGATTTTAGCAAAAATTTATTTTTCCTACATTGATAGATATATTAGGAATTGAAAAAAGATAGTTTCACTCTTGGATAGATATTTTCTTATGTTTAAAGTTCGTTTAAAATCTGTTTTTTCAAGAAAATTATACATTTTTCATGTCTTACAATCGACCTAAAAAATAAAAGATATGAGATAAACACAGAATTCTAATATTTTATCATATTCACGTTTTAGTCTTATCAATTCTTATAGCTACTAAAAAATAAGAAGTTTCAGGTCAGAAAATTGAAGTAGTGATTTTTAGTGGTCAAAATATGTCTTATTTAATTTAGAGCATTCTATAAGGTAATAATTTTCATCAAACGCTTTGCATTTGTACATTTCTATGAATTTTTATTTTGTATACAATTATTTCTATAAAATCAAGTCAGAAAAACAGTAATACACTAATATACGTACGTGTATATTGTTTTTTCTTCTACATTAAAAAAGCATAGGGAAGATCTCAAAATTTGGCTACAAAGTATATTATTTAGTGCATTTTGAAGGATAGGAAGAATTAAAAATTTTGGAATAACGCATTTGATCTTTCTACATTCTCATCTTAATGAGAAGGTATTGGTTTTATGTGAAAAATCGTTAAAAAATCAGAAGAAGTGAAATCTAGAAAAAAAATTAAAATGTTAGACGAACGACATAAGCTATGAGAAAATAAATGAACAAAGTTGCTTAGCCAAAAAAGAGCTACAAATTCATCATCCATATTTCTTCGATAGGACGCGTAGTTTTCGTTTCAATCGTAAAAAATAATGTCAAAAATATAAAACAGAAAATGTTGGAAAACGACACAAGATACGAAAAACAATAATTGACAAAAGTGGCTCACGTAAAAGATCTAAAAATTTATTATCAATCAGTTTTAGATAGGACGAGCAGATTTTATTTTGAAGTAAGATTAAGAAAATAGAAAATTGAATTTTGAAAAACGACACAAGGCATGAAAAAAATGAAAAGACAAAAGTTGTTCACGCAAAAGATTTGCAAATTTTTTATAAACCTTTGTTATGAGGATACATTCCCAATAAAAAAATTAACTTCTTTCAAAAAAGACACAAAATACAATAACATTTGATTTGATAACATTTTTTGCCTAAATTAGATATACAAATTTTCATAGAACCACCACTTTACGCTAGGATGTGAAAGAAACTGCCAAATTCACGTTAAATGAGCAACTCCAGACCATCAATTGTAATGAAATTACAAATGAAAAACTTGGTTTTCCTTCAATTCTTTTTGAAATTTATAAGAAAGCATTTGTAGACCTAAAACGGCCTTTTCCAACCTCTGAAAAATTTTTTTAAATGAAGAAGAAATTAATGTATTTTTTCACCAAAAAGGAGAAGCTTAGGGAATAAAGTTTGCAGGGTGGCCGAACAACCTATAGCTTTTAAATTCCCTGATTTATCCCTGACCAATTTTTCATTTTTTCTGACCATTAATATTCAAATACTAGCATTTTATTACTGTAACATTTTCAATATAAAACCTCTTTTAAAGGCAATGAAACAATTAGTCAAATTTATTTATTCATTCATTTTACCAAAAAAGATGACTTTTCTAACAAAAAAGATTAATTTTCAAGCCGAATTTTCAACAAAACAGTTGAATCTTTGACCAACAAATATGAACTTTTACCAAATAGTTACACATCTGTCCAAACCAATAAATGTTTAAGAAAACAGTTGAATTTCCGACCAAAAAGTATGACTTCGCAATAAAATGCTTGCATTTTCATCAAATGATTGAATTTTCAAGAAAATAATTAACTCATAAACAAATTATTAAATTTTCTACATACTTTTAACAAAATAGCCGAATTTTCAAATCGAAAAAGATTCAACTTCAACGGACAGCAGTTGTCGTTTCAACAAACAAAAATGAATTTAGAATTAAACAATTGCATTTTCAATCAAATAGTAGAACTTTAAAGCAAAATATATGAATTTTCATCAAAATAGATGAACTTTTAATCAAGTAGTTGAATTTTCCATCTGCAGAGATGATTTTTCAATCATATGTTCAAGCCAGAAGACGAATTTTTCAGGAGTCAGTTTAATTTTAAACCCGAAATGTTGAATTATCAACCAAAAAGTGAATCCTTAACGAAAAATGTATAGGCCGATATTTCAACCAACTGAAAACGAATTTTCAACAAACTAGTTTACTTACAGCCAAATAGTTGAACTTTTAATGAACTTAATGAAACTTTCATCAAAATAGTTGAATTTTTCACCTAAGGAAATGATTCATCAACAAAAAAAATTAAAAGTTGATAATTAAACGGAAAAATATGAAATTTTTACTCAAAGAAATAAATTTTAAAACCTAAAAGATGCATTTTTGAGCAAGAAGATCAAATTTCAACCAGAAATGGAAAAGTGAAGTTTTCTTGAACAAAAATTAATTTTTGACAGAAAATGCGAATTTTTAACTAGAAAAGTTCAATTTACAACAAAAATCAAAAGATACGTCTCCAATCAGAAAAATTAACTTAAAAAAGAATTTCCAACAAAATTGTTAAATATTGGACTGAAAGGGATTAATTTCCAATAAAAGGGTTGAATTTCTATCGAAAAAAGATTAATTTTTAACCAAGAGACGAATTCAAATAAAGTAGTTGAGTTTTCAATGAAAAAGCTGTTTTTCAACCTAGAAAGATGTATTTTTAACAGAATTGTTGAATTTGCAATAAAAAATGGTTTGTTTTCAACAAACTTGTTAAATTTTCAACTCAATAATAATATTTTCAACTGAAAATATAATCGCCGGGAGGAAGCAACTGAAGCTAAGCGAAAAAGACGACTTTTTTCGTTTGAAAATAGCAACACGAGGACGAGTCATGGATGTACATTAGGGTGGTCCGAAAATTTTTTTTTCGAATTTTTATGGGGACACCCCTCAAATTTGTTCGAATCCGCACAAAAATAAATGCGTTTTTTTTGTTTTGAAAAAAAATTATATTTAGGGGTGGCGCAAGCCCCATGAAGTTTAACATGTATTTCCCATAAGAAAAAAATACGTTTTTGGAAATCTTATTCAGAATCCTCAATATTATCTCAATCGAGTCGAAACTCAACATTTTTCTTCACAATTAGCCATAGAATACGAATAAAATATCACTTTTCAAATATCACCCCCATAAGTCTGTTTTATAGGGTCCCAAAGAAACCCCATAAGTGAAAAAATGGGTTTTGCGAGTTTTTGGCGCTAATTATGATTTTTTTGCGGTTTTTTTTAATGCGAATTGTTTTTAATACATGAAATATGACTTTATACTGAATATTATATATTTTCATTAATTGTTTAAACAATTTATTATTGTTTTTAGCAATTTTCTCATGGAATGGAGTTAGAAAGACGCGGTTTTTTCACAAATATTCCATTTTTTGTCCAATTTTCAATTAGAGGGAAGGGATAGTTCATCAATGTTAACAATAGTGATTGTTTAAACAATTTATTATAATTAAAAATAATATTATATTTGAATAATGCTAGAAAGATGCGGGTTTTTTTCTGGCTTTTTGTCCAATTTTCATCTGTAGTAAAGTAATAATGAATTTAAGTTAACAAAATAATTGTTTAAACAATTTGTGAAAATTATTAATAATATTATATTTGAATAATGCTAGAAAGATGCGGTTTTTTTTTAAATTTCTGGCTTTTTGTCCAATTTTCATTTAAAGTGAAGTAATAATAAATTCAAGTTAACACAATAATTGTTTGAACAATTTATTATAATTATTAATAATATTATATTTGAATAATGCTAGAAAGATGCGTTTTTTTTAATTTCTGGCTTTTTGTTTAATTTTCATATGGAGTAAAGTGATAATGAATTCAAGTTAACAAAATAATTGTTTAAACAATTTATTATCATTGTTGATAGTATTCTCATTGCTTAATTGGTAGAATGTTGCAGTTTTTTTCTGAAATTTTCCACTGTTTGTCTATTTTCTATTAGGCGTATCTTGATAATTAATTATATTTAGCAAAAATAATTGTTTAAACAAATTATTATTGTTTATGAATATCTTCATGTATATCGATTGCGCCTGATAGTTGCGGTTTTCCGGCAATTTTCACCTTTACGTCTTTTTTTCACTCAGTGAGGTAGTAATTAATTAAAGTCAACAAAAAAGTTGTTCAAACAATTTAATATTGTTAATAACAAACTTTTCTTAGATAAGTGCTAGAAAGTGGAGGTTTTTTCTAAAATCATTCACTTTGCATCGCCTTTTTATTTATGAACAAGTAATAAGTCGGCCACAACAAAAATGATTTTCCGAAAGGTATTGTTGTTTTAAGTGAATTATTTTTCCTCTTTTCACAATGCTTAAAAAAATTAATTCAAAAAAAAAATCTATTTTACACGAAAGGCAGAAATCAATATTAAATTGTTCAAACAACTTTTTTGTTGACTTTAATTAATTATTACCTCACCAAGTGAAAAAAGGACAGAAAAGTAAACATAGCCGAAAAACCGTAACTATCAGGCGCAATTGATATAGATGAAGATAGTCATAAACAATAATAATTTGTTTGAACAATTATTTTTGCTCAATATAATTAATTATTAAGACACGCCTAATGAAAAATAAACAAACAGTTGAAAATTTCAGAAAAAAACGCAACATTCTACCAATTGAGCAAAGAGAATATTATCAACAATGATAATAAATTGTTTAAACAATTATTTTGTTGACTTGAATTCATTATTAATTCACTCCAAATGGAAATTAAACAAAAAGCCAGAAATTTGAAAAAAAAACCGCATCTTTCTAGCATTATTCAATTATAATATTATCAATGAGTATAATAAATTGTTTAAACAATTATTTTGTTAACTTGAATTCATTATTACTTCACTCCGAATGAAAAGTGGACAAAAAGCCAGAAACTAAAAAAAAATCCGCATCTTTCTAGCATTATTCACATATAATATTATTTATAATCATAATAAATTGTTTAAACAATCACTATTGTTAACATTAAAGAAATATCACTTCCCTCTAATTGAAAATTGGACAACAAATGAAAAATTTGTGAAAAACCCGCGTCTTTCTAACTGCATTCTATGAGAAAATTGCTAAAAACAATAATAAATTGTTTAAACAATTCATTAAAATATCTAATTTTCAGTATAAAGTCATATTTTATGTATTAAAAACAATTCGCATTAAAAAAAACCGCAAAAAAATCATAATTAGCGCCAAAAAACTCGCAAAACCCATTTTTTCACTTATGGGGTTTCTTTGGGACCCTATAAAACAGACTTATGGGGGTGATATTTGAAAAGTGATATTTTATTCGTATTCTATGGCTAATTGTGAAGAAAAATGTTGAGTTTCAACTCGATTGAGATAATATTGAGGATTCTGAATAAGATTTACAAAAACGTATTTTTTTCTTATGGGAAATACATGTTAAACTTCATGGGGCTTGCGCCACCCCTAAATATCATTTTTTTTTTCAAAACAAAAAAAAACGCATTTATTTTTGTGCGGATTCGAATAAATTTGGGGGGTGTCCCGATAAAAATTCGAAAAAAAATTTTTCCAATGCATTTTTGGACCACCCTAATGTACATTGACTCTCCTGCAAAACGCTCATCTGAGTTGTAGATGGCGCCACGTGATGGCTTATTCAATTATACATTCACGTCAGAGCATCGTCACGTATTTTTTTCCACTCTTCAGGAAACTTTTCTTCACTAGTGAAAAAAACATCATATTTTTCAACGCTAACGTCAACGATTGCGAATATTATTTTAGGGTGGTTGTTTAACATAATTTTCAAAATTTCCTTATTTTTCATTTCTCCTGACCATTAATATTCAAAGAACATTCTAATGTTGTAACATTTTTCACACAGGTTCATTCATAAACAGAATATGAGAATTTTAAAACTAAATTGCAAAGTTCCAACTTTACTTTCCTTGACTGTTGAGCTACTAGAACAAAGACAAGAGCTTCTAGACAAAGTTCATGTTTTGGAAGTCACCTGACATTTTCAAGATTTTTAAAAATCTCTGACTTTTCCCTGACTTTTCCGGACCAATCAAATTCCCTGGCTCGTGAAGGGAATATGGAGTGTGATGAAAAGGGAAGAGTTTCAAAGGGGTAGGGGTAAGGAATAGGTCAGGGTAATGATAAATGGAAGGTGTGATGAAAAAAGTGAAGGGGCGATGAGAAAAAATAAGTGGAAGAGTTGAGGTGGGAAAGGGAGTGAAAGTTGTGAGCAAAAGCAGTGAGGAGAAGGAATTTTCTTTGACCATTATATTTCATTTTTGCTTAATCAATTTTTTATGATATTAGGTACTTTTATTGGAAGCTGGTGTCGAGGAACCACAAGTAACCGAGGTTCCAGCTTTTAGGTCACTCCTTCCAAGAAGTAATATTGAATATAAATATCAGATACAATCAGAGAAGATGGCGTGTAAATCTAAATCATGCTCGTTAACTCCAGGAAAGTTAAGTATTAATTAGGCCAATTTTTATCTCTTATATGCCCTTAAAAAAAAATTCAAAATTATATTTTTGATGAATGAATTTACAGGTGATGGGTGGTTCGAGTGCAGTAAACGGCATGGCTTACTCTAGAGGGAATCGAGAGGATTATGACAATTGGGAAAGACTGGGAAATACTGGTTGGAGCTACGACGAAGTACTCCCCTATTTTAAAAAATCGGAAGACAATCGAGACAAGGATGTAATATTTTAATTCTTCCGTTCGTTTATATTTTTTGGTCACATGGCGTCTGGATATAATATGATAATTGCAGTATGCCTAATTCTCTAGAAATCCGTTGGTGTCCCTCGAATTCTCTTAAATAGTATCCTGAATACTTTTATAAAAATGATTTGATATGTTCCGGAGTTCTTTAAAAAACCATGACAATTTTGAGATGTCGTTATTATTATTACTTGAAATTAAAAAAAAAAAGTAAAGCATTTCAAATCCCTTGAAGTTAATCAGATCCCTTAAATCATGTAAAATCCCTAAAAATCCCATAAAAATGAAGAAACAAAATCCCGCAAAACATCTTGAAATCTGTAATGTATTTCACAATTTCTTAAAACCGGATGAAAAATTTCAAATACTCGGACATGCCGTAAAATTCGATAAAATCTGATAAAGGCCCTTGGAATCCCTTGAAAAATTTTACAATATCCTAAAAGCTTTGAAATCCACTGAAAAATATTAAAACCCCTTCAATTGTGTTGAAATTCTCTGAAATCTCTTGAAAAATCTTTAAAAATCCTTTGAAATCTTTAGAAATTCCGCATAACGTTATGCAATCTTTTAATTTCTTTTAAGATCCTATCAATTCCTTAAATATTGTAAAATTACTTGAAATCCTCTTGTAAATACCTCAGTAATTCGCAATCTTTTCGAATTGACGAAAAAATAAGTAATGTTACTTGCTACGAATTCCGAAGGAAAAATCTAAACGTGCTTTAAAAAAATGGTTTTGAAATTTATTGTTTATTTAACAAAATTCATATTGATTTTTGTCTTTCAGTTACAATTTTAGATAACAGCTACAATTCTTATCCAATTCTATTGTTCGAGGGTTGATTTCCATCCTTGAAAGATTCATTACAATTTTGTTTGATTGGGTTTCATTAAAATTGAAATTATTTAGGCAAAATTTTGTTTAAAAAAAACTTACCAAACAAGATTTTTAAGAATCTTTCAAGGAAGAAAATCAGCTCATACACATTAAAATTTGATAAAAATTGCTATTTTTATAAAAAATTGAAGCTAAAACAGAAAAATGCATATAAAATTTGTTGGATAAAGAATTCCTACCTGAACAATTTTTTTCTCAAGGGCGCTTCAGAATGCCTTGCCTTCAAAATTCGCAGCGATTGATTTTAAGTTTATTTTCGTCGATTTTTCAAATTATTGAAATGTTATATATTATTTCAGATTAACGGATACGTCCAGTACAACGATAAAATCTTGAAATTTTCTAAATACTTTCAGTCTTGTGATATGCCTAAAAATCTTATAAAATCCAGTATAACATCTAGAAACCTTTAATATCTTTTGAAATTTCTTTAGAAATGTTAAAATTTTTGTGATCCTCTAGGACCCCATGAAATTTTGTGAAAACCCTAGATGTCCCTTAAGATTTCAACCCATTTCGATGAATCCGTAAAGTTCTCTAAAAAATTATTTGAAATTCTCTCGAATTCCTTGAAATGTTTAAAATTCTTTAAAACCCTCGATACTATTTTAAAATTCCTTCACATTTTTGTATCACTTCACAATTCTTTTCAATTTTTTGGGGGTCCTAAGGAATACCCTAATACCTTTGAAATTCTTTGAAATACATTGGAATTTTTAGAATCTGTAAAGTTCTTGAATCACTCAAAAAAACCCTTAGGGTCTAGTGAAATCCCTGCAAATTCCTGGAAACACTTGAAAATCACGATAATTATCTTAGAAAATCGCTTAAAAATTTATCTAAAATTGTTAAAACTCTGAAATAAGATAAAACTTTCTAAAATCTCTAGAAATCCCTTGAAATCTTGGAAATTCTTCGAAATTCCTTGAGGATTTCACCGATAGAATTTCGTTTGGCCAGACAAAAATCGTTCTTTTGGCTGATCTTGCACGATTAACCGTTCAAACGTTTGGCCACATAGCCGTTCGGCATTGGTTAAACTTCTGAACGATTTAGACGTAATGTGCTGATTGTTTCAATGGATTATACATAATCGTTTTCCTTATTTTTAGATCGTAAAAAATAATCCAGGGTATCACGGAATAGGAGGATATCAAGGCATCCAACGACTGCCCTATACGGATTCAAACGCAAAAATTATAACCGAAGCTCTTCAAGAAATTGGACATGAAAAAATAGATACTAGTGGCGAGAAACAAATAGGTGTTATGGACTTACAGTATACCAGTAAAGACGGAATGCGTCAGAGTACGAATGCCGCTTTTATCCGACCAATCAGGAAAAAGAGACCCAACCTTTTTATAAAAACTGAGTCGACTGCAACGAGAGTCCTAATCGATCCAAAAACAAAAAAAGCTTATGGCGTTGAATATACCTCTGACGGAAATTCTAAATTTGCCTATGTCAAGAAAGAAGTTATTCTATCAGCAAGTACTTTCGAGTCACCAAAACTTCTGATGCTTTCTGGAATAGGACCGGCAGAAGATTTGAAAAAACACAATATCAAGATCATCCATGAATTGCCAGTTGGTCGTCACATGCACAATCATATAAAAGTAGGTGGACTGGACTTTTCCTTCCCGAATGAAAGTTATTGGACTTTGGCTACCTTGGAGAAAATGAAAGAAGACGTGAACTATTATTTAAAATCGCACAGTGGTCCACTGTCTTCAAGAGGTCCTGCAGAAACAATGGCTTTTATGAATACCAAATACGAAAAAAATAAAAAAGTTCCAGATATACAATTGCAATTCGGTTCCCACGCCCCTCAGTATATTCCACAAACCTATTATGATGCCTTCGGTGTTTCTGTATTTCTGTTGACTCCTAAAAGTAGAGGATATATGACACTTAATGATACCGATCCAATTTGGGGAAATCCGTTGATTTATTCTGGTTACTTTTCGGTTGAGTCCGATTTGGATGTTATGGTTGAAGGTATTCGAACGGCCTTAAAAATAACAGATACTGAAGCTTTTAAGAAAAATGGCTTCAAACTTAATAAGACTCCTCCAGAGGCTTGTAGAAAGTTCACCTTCGGCACAGATGAATATTGGAAATGTCATTCAATAGAGAATGCAAGGATTGTTCATCACCATGTGAGCACATGTAAAATGGGACCAAAAAGTGATCCCGAAGCAGTTGTTGATCCAAGATTACGAGTTCATGGTGTATATGGACTTAGAGTTGTAGATGCGTCAATTATGCCACTTGTTATTCGAGGCAATCCTAATGGACCAGTAATTATGATTGCTGAGAAAGCTAGTGATATGATTAAGAAAGATTGGCTTTTTCAGTAAACTATCAAATATTTTTTGCTGTTTGCCTCGTTTGTATTTTATATGTACAATTTGAAAAACATTAATTTCTTTTCATGCAATAAAAAGATAACTGATATATCTTATTTCACCTTTTGGAATCAAATTTTAGAGCGTGTCACAAATTGGTCCTTCCAATGTTATTTACTTTTTCAAGGTTTTCTAGGAGAACCTTATAATCTTGTGGTAGTGTCTGCCGATTTTTTACCTCACCCGAAAAAAACTTTTTAAACCACAACCCTGAGGTTTGTATGTTGTGTTATTTTTGATACGATTCGATTTCGAAGAATATTGCTTCAGAATTTTGAAAATATCCCAGGCTAAGTAGTAACAGTAGTTAGGCTAAAAGCCGGGTTAATTCTAAAAATGAAAAAAAAAAGAAGTTTTTCTATTGATATGCATGACGATAATTTTCTCTAGGAGTTATATTATTACATACCTATCCTCAAACTGGAAAGATGAACTACATAAGTGAAAATAGTAGGTCTTTATAAGACGCATTATTATATTTTCTCTCGTTGGCACAGTTATTTTTAGTGTGTGTGTTTTTTCACACAAGTAAATTTTAAAGAATATTACTTTAAAATTTAATAAATATCCTAGGCTAAGTTGAAACCATAGTTATGGAAAGACGCTCGGTCCATTCTGAAAATATCAAAACAAGGACCTAAAATGAGTGTTTCTATTGACATGTATAATGTTTATTTTCTCCATAAGGTCAATTATTACATACCTATCCTCAAACAAGAAAGTGGAACTACACATATAGAAACGGCAGAACGTGATCAAACACATTTTTTTAATTTTCCAAAAAGATTTAAAATATAGCGAGATTCACAACGTTCTGAATCCAAATGAATGTCGTTTACTTCCGCTAACGTTTTAGTTCATATGAAAATCAAATATTTGCGTCTCAAGAGGGTAAGAACTGAAGGCAAGTTTATGCTGAAATCAAATCAATGCTGTTCTTTGCCATATTTAAAATCATTTTAATCCAATTCAATACACACCTTCTTACCGGAAATATTACTTGAGAATTTCATAAACTCAATTTCGTAAATATCCCAGGCTAAGCAGGAACAATAATTACTCACCTAAAATAAGTTATTTCACAGATACATATTATTCTTATTTTCTCAAAAATTTAAATTACTATACATACCTATTTTTAAACTAGCAAGATAACTTGACAAGCAGAAATGGTAGGTCCTATTAAGACTCATTATTTGAGCTTTCCTTGCGGGTAAAATTATTTATATTGTATGTGTTTTTTAATACAATTGCATTTTGAAGGATATTATTTCAGAATTGAAAACATATCTCAGGTTGTAGAAAAAGTCATCCCTACAGTAGAGAATGACTCAACAGTATATAATCATTAATTATAACAACAAGTAAAGGTGAAATTGTCAATTCTAATTTAAATATATCTTCACGTATACACTGTAAAAAAAAAGTATCATTTCAAGGCTAGTTTTCGGTATTGAAACAGTCCTCCAAAAATATAGTCTCGAGTGGATCTATTTTAATGCCACTTTATTTTGATGCCACTAAATGACGTTTTAGTACAACTCTTTTTGATCGAGACAGGACCAAAGTGAGAATGAACTTTTTTCCGTTTCAAATGTTTTCTGTTTCTCTTAAGGCCATGTGACGAGTGGGTTACGTGACCGAATTCCTACCTTACCGAAACTTTTTTTATTTGTAAACTTATATTCACGAATAGCCACATCGAGTTGAAAATCCCACAGTGCTGTGATTGATCACAAAAATAATATTCGTCACACCCCTCACCCGTTCCGTTTCGTGAGGATCAGAAAGACACCCTGTGACTGCTCACAGAAACACTGTTCACCACACTCCTAACGCGTTCCAACGTCTCGTTAGGGGGGGGGGGGCAAGAAGATAACCCTGTGACTGATCACAGAAATAATGTTCTTCACACCCTCAACTCATTCCAACGTCTCTCGTGGAGGACGGAATAGCAGCCCTGTAACTGATCACCCTTCTGAATGGCCACAGAAATAATCTTCGGCATATAACTAAGCTTCTCCAAAGCCTTCGTTTGAGGCAAGAAGGCACCCCTGATTGGTTAAAGAAATAATATTGGAGACACAGCCCCAACTCTTTTCAACATCTCGTGGAGGTGGAATGGCACCCCTCTGACTGGACAGAGAAATAATGTTCGTCACACCTCTACCGTTTTCTAATGTTTCCATGATTTTTCATCTGTGATTAATCATCGAAATACTTCCGGTTACACCCCTAACTTATTCCAACGTGTTTCAGACTTTGCACAGATAAAACTGAAGTTAAATTTTGTTGCATGTAAAATGTTCAGCTGTTAAAGATTACATTATATTTGGCGAAAGTTTATCTTACGATGGAATAAAAGCTGTCGTCTGCTACGTCCTTCGGAGCAATGGAAAAATGGCAAAGTATACGTGAAAAGCTATAAATCAGTACACTAGATTTAGAACAACTTTTTACTTACCTAATTGTTATTTTAAAAATAATTAGACATTATATATACTTCCTGCCACAGTCGTTATTGTAGTTTAGGAACAAAACCAAAAAGTAGGAATCGAATTATATTTGAAGTGGGAACATTCAGTGGCGGATCCAGGTTCCCGAATTGGGAAATTCCCGAATAATACAATTTTCGAATATGTAATAAAATTTCTGATTAATAAAATTCCCGAATAACGAAATTGCCGAACAGTTTATGATATCACCGAAACGGATAATTCCCAGTAGTTCATAATATTACCGAAGTTAAAACTTCCCGACAGAAAATTGCCAAATTATAAAATTTCCGAATTTAAACAAATATAATAATGAAATATTTTTATCAAGAAAACAATTATTTTTCCATTGTTTTGGGGGTTTTATAGTTCAGGCATTTTCCAGTTAGGATAACTTATAATTCGGCAATTTTCTATCGGGAATTTTCAAATTCGGTAATATTATAAACTAGCTGTGAATTCGATCTCGAGTGTTTCCATTTTGTTTGTATTTGTAATTATATGGTGCTCATTTCACGAGCACTCTGCTTCCCGTTAGCAAATGTATTTGCTTCCTCATAGAGGAAGCATTAGTTATTTTTTTCAATAATAGACAAACCAAAGTCTTCATTTTGCTCAATTTCAAAATAGAAATTTACCAAAAATGAAAAATTACAGAATAATACAAAAAAGGTTTTAAATACAAAGACAAATCAGACAAATCAAATATTGCGTTCGAAATAATAATTTTTTGAGCTGGAAAAGGGAAAGGAAAAGTTCTGTCGCACCCTATCCCTTTCCCAGCTTTATGATTCCTTCACAAAAATTGTCATAATATTACTCTATTTGAAAATTTATGATCAAAAAGTCTTTTCTATTCATGCATCAACTTTAAATTATGTCGATGAAAAAAGTTTTTCTGTTTGAAACTGATGATTGAGATATTATAAATGAGCAGAACTTCCCCAATCTTCAATAAAGTGTATTATTATTATTGTTATAGATCAATCGATTTGCCTCGAATCAAGAGATTTTTTCCGTTCTTGCATCAATTTTGAATTATGTTACTGAAAAAAGTTTTACTATGAGAAACCGTGTTTTCAAATATTATGCAATTACACAATTTCCATACTCTTCAATAAAATGTATCAATATTAAAGGTCAATCGATTCGTTTCAAATCAACACATCTTTTCTGTTCTTGCATCAACTTTGAATTATGTTAATGGAAAAAGTTTTACTGTAAAAACACGATTTTCAAAATATGTAAATTACCATAACTTCCCTACTCTTTGATAAAATGCGTTATTATTATAGGTCAATCGATTCGTTTCGAACCAAGGAATCTTTTATATTTGTGCATCAACTCTGAATTATGCTAGTGAAAAAAGTTTTATTATAAAAACTGATTTTCAAAATATATAAATTACCATAACTTCCCTACTCTTCAATAAAATGGCTTAATATTATAGGTCAATCGATTCGTCCCGAACCAAGGGAACTTTTATATTCTTGCATCAACTTTGAATTATGCGAATGAAAAAAATTTTACTATAAAAAACCGATTTTTAAAATAATATTGAGTGCTAGAAAAAAATGCAATAAATATTTTTAGAAATCCTTCGGTCAGTTTCAAGATATTAGTGAGAAAAATAAGCTCTTCAAATTTCATCAATTTATCTGCAACCGTTTTCTAGTTATCGTGTTCACAAAAAAGCGTGACATCCACACATCGACACACACACACACATCCGGACAATTGCTTAGAACATTCCCAGATAGCAAGCGTGCGACGCACGTTACTCGCACTGCATGTGAGGCACGCCGTGCGTGCCGAAACGCAGCGTTACCGCTCGCACTTCGTGCAGGCACATATGTGCGAGGCATATGAGTCACATATCGTGATACCGCCTGATCACGTGGCAAGAAAAATCCATATAACATGGTGTTCCTTTCGGTTGCGGTGGTTAGGCTAGGTCGTTTATCGATTCGTTATTGAATGTTGACAATTTGCAGTCTTCTTGTTAGTGGGCACTTAGATATATTTCATAATTTATATGTACGTACAATTTATTTCGGAGTGCAAACGGTTTTCATGTTCAGTTTATTTTATATTTCATTTGATATTTTAATACTTATATTTTGTAATGTATCGTTTAGATCATTTTGACTCGCAATGTATTTTTTTTTTAAGTGAAAAGAGAGAAATGATTTTTAAACATTGTCATATGTTTATCCAAACGTGTATAGCAAATAAGAGAACACTTTATTTCATAATTGACACAAATCCAGTCAGAGTTACGTGAAATTCTGAAAATATTCATTAAATAGTGGCACATAACCTCAATTTCTTGTGCGGTAAACAAAACACCGCCGTAGATTGCACTTTCAAAAATCAAAATAAGTAGAAAATATACATTGAACATACTGAAAAATTTCCCTACCATACATTCTCCCGATTATTATAGTAGAGAACGCGCAGTTTTCGAAATTATGAAGAGATTCAAGACAAGGTAGATAAAGAATATTTTGTTTTTTCCCATTCCTCCCGCAGCAAAATTTTTGTTTCAGAACGTTTTCGCAAGAAACTTTTTTTGTTTATCCTGTTACCTGCCTTTTATTCAACAATCTATATTTAAATATTGTACATATATATATACCGTCCGCAAGAACCTGCAACGTGTACTCGCATTATACCAGCACGACGTGATATGCGCACGACGTGCGACGCACCTGTCACGCATATGAGGACGCATCTGCGTCATTGCTTGCGTGCACGCCGTGCGACAAAATCCGCACGCGTGCGACGCATGTGCGTCGCACTATGCGCGCATATTGCTATGTGGGTTGTATTAGACATTTTTAAATTAGGGAGGGTTCAATTAAATGAATTTAAAAATTTTGAAAAATGTTACCATTACAAAGCTTCCTCTATAAGGAAGCAAAACTGTCGGGAATTTCCTATTTTGGTAATATCATAAGCTGTTCGGAAATTCTTTATTCGGGAATTTTCCCGTTAGGGAAGCTTATTACATATTCAAAAATTGTATTATTCGGGAAATTCCCAAATCGGGAATTTGAAAGAGTCATGAATTTTATTTTCTAGAATTTTTCAGTCGTCCAAAAATTTTCATCCAAAAATATATGTTTTCAATAATTGTTGTTTAAGATTCACGCAGTAATTTCAGAAACTTTAAGCATCTCAATTTTTTTGATAAAAATATTTGATCATTGTATTTTTAATAAATAAATAATATTCATGGAAATTTTTTTTATTTGTCTAAATTCGGGAATTTTATAATTGGGGAATTTTCTAGTTATTTGGATATTCTAGAATTCGGCAATTTCATCTCGGGAATTCTATTTTTCAGGAATTTCCCAATTCGGTGATATCATAAACTGTCGGGAATTTCATCATTCGGGGGTTTTCATTTCGGCAATATTATAAACTGTCCGGGAATTTTACTATTATGAAATTTTCCTATTCGGGAATTTCATTATTCAGAGATTTTCTAATTCAGGAATTTTACAGTCTCGAGCATTTTTCAGTATTCCCGATTTTTCAAGTTAAGTGTATTCGGATATTATTTTTCATTTCGAGAAAGCTATTTAATTAAATAATAAAATCATTACACATTTTTTATGGATTTTATAATTTAATCGAATAGTTTTCAGAAAATAAAGAATAATATGCAAATACACTCATGGTGAAAAACCATTTTTTTCTGAGTTTTGAAAAAAATAATGTTTTGTCCCAATGCAATTGGTATATTGTTCATACCTCAGCTTGCAGACATTTTTGATTTCACCTACCTAACCTGAAATATCTGATAGAATATACTTAAATTTCCATCAATATTGTCTTAATATAAAATTTTATCTACAGTACAAAATTAAGATTTTTAATTTATATTCAATATTCTTGATAACTATTTATTTAATAACTTTTAAAATGAAATTTTACGACATAGGGTGCCCTCATACATAACAAAAATTCTGAGTTGAAAAAATTATTCAAAGAATGAAATGTTGAATAATAATAATTTGAAGCATGAAATAAGGTCGACAGGAGTTGTAGTTGTTCAGAAATCATCTTTTAGCTTTAAAATTTTACTTCGTAAAAAGGCTCTTATATTGAACTGCAATGCCGACGAATCTCGAAACTTTCAAAACAGAAATTCATATCTCATAACTTGTGAAGTATGGTTAAGATCATAGTAAATATGGCGAGTTTTTCGAATGCTGTCGAGTGCCTTATTGACAGTCATCAAAAATATATAACCATTCGTCCGCGATAAGTGCAGTTATTTTTAAAATAGAATGGTAATAAGTGCAATGTTTTTAAAAATCTCGTGTCCTAATTTCCAGACCAATTCCATCCATACTTTACACTGTTCTTTGTACTGCTGTGAACTACATAGCAGAAGACGCTTTTTTACTGACAAACAACTGACAAATTATTCCGAGATGGTTTAAAAACACGGAATTACCTTAATTTCATGTAAAGTTTATTCGACAAGGTTAATTTTTGTTGCAGCGAAACTTTCTTCGTAAATCGAAGTGAAGTTTATCTTCTGTTTTTTCTGTGTGACGTCAACTAACAGGATAAACGATGACGAGGGACATATTCTTAATAAATGCATCAAAATACAATAACTTACGCTTTTCCTGCTTTTCGCAAAAAACAGCTGACAAAAGGCTTCCTTGCCGGCGCTGGCAGTCCAGATTTCACATAGAAGTTTTTTAATGTTGTGTTTATTAACATAATTTTTTTTCAGTTTTAAAGAATGTTACTTATAAATTAAGAAAATACTCATGCTAAGTAGAAAGATCGGGTATGCTAAGACGCTGGTTGACTTCGAGACATATAAAAATGAGGACCTGAAATAAGTTTTTCTATAGATATGCATGATGTTTATTTTCTCGAGAAGATAAATGTTCACATACCCATCCTGAACCTAGAAAGAGAAACTATATAAGTAGAAAGTACGATTCTGGGTGACTATGAGAAATATAAATGAGAACCTGAAATATGTTTTTCTATCGAGATGCATTGTGTTTATTTCTTTGAGAAGTTAAATTTTTACTTACCAGCCCTCAAACTACAAATATAAACTTAATAAATAGAAAGGGTAGGTCTTGGCAACAAATATTATATGAATTTTCCTTGCTGATAAAATTTTTTCAATGCTGTGTTTAATTTTAATATAATTCAATGTTTGAAAAATTTAATTAGGAATTCAAAAATCTCCTAGACTAAGTAGAAACTGTAATTTTGGTAAGTCTCTTAGTGACTCCGAGATATATCAGTAAGGAACTAAAATAAGTTTTTCTATACATACGTGCGATAATTATTTTCTTGAGAAGGTAAGTTACTACATACCTAGCCTCAAACGAAAAGGACGAATGATTAATTTTTAAATCTTATGTTATTTTTAATGCGATAGAATTTCGAAGCATATTACTTTAGAATTTCATAAATTTCCCAGTCAATACTGTTTTTTACAAATAGAACAAAAACTACGTGTCACATCAAAAAGAGAATGATAACAAATTTGTAGATATTTTTTAGCTGCACAATTTTGGTCAATTCGTCTTTCATCTTATCTCACATAGTTTGACAGCAAAATGGAATTTTTTATTATTTTTTTGTGCGATCAAAATTTGAATGTTCGATTAAAAAAAAAATTTAAAAAATTGTTATGAAAATATTGTAGGGTGTTCAAAAAGCAACATTTTTCTAATTTGGACTTTTTTTCATATCGTGCGTTTTTCGGGTTAAAATGTTAATTTTCGTTCGTTTTTTTGGAATATTGAAAATGCTATAACTCCGGTAATTTTTTTTATCCGAAAAAGTCATTAGGATAAATTGTTCGAGTTTTTGAGTACTATGAATAACCGCACATAGAATTTTCAAATGTTGAAAAAAATTGTCTCAAAAATTTTCAAAATGCTCTAACTTTTTGAATCTTGATCCTAAATAGCTGGTTAACGAACTTGTTCTTTCTTTTCAGGCCTTAGAAAAGTGTGCCAAAGCACAATCCAATCTGATTATTTTTTCGAAAGTTATTATGCCTCCAAACTACAGACTACAGACAGACAGACAGACTGACTGACTGTCAGGCAACTTCGTGAAAATTGTTTTTGCTGACGCAGGGGGTCTCAAAACGTGCAGATTTGATGAAAACCGACTAAGTCAAATTTTACATAAAACCTTCTCATTATGATGAGAATGTAACTAGAAAGAGAAACTATACAAGTACAAACAGTAGGTCTTGGTAATGCTCATTATGTGAATTTTCCTGATTGATACATTCCTTTTAATGTTGCGTTTAGTTCTAATACAATTTAGGTCTTAAATTACTTAAGAATTTTAAAAAACTCTCAGATTAAGCAGAAACAGTAATTTCAGTAAGATTCTGGGTGACTGAGAAATATAAATCAAAACTTGAAATAAGTTTTTCTATCGATTACTTTCTTGAGAAGGTGTGTGTAGTGTATGCATAAATAGGGGTTGGCATTGTCTCGAGCGTGTACGTCACAGAGGTTGGTGGGGAGCCGGTCGCAGTCAGTTGGGACTGAACGGCTGGGGAGCCAGCAAGTGTGGTGGTGCGTTGGCGAGCCAAGTTATAACAAAGTGAGTGAACATTACAAATGGCGACGAGGATGAAAGTATGAAGGAACAAGGGAGGCATTTTTCGTGAAAAAAGAAAAGAAAAAAGATATAGATATATATATATATATATATATATATATATATATATAACAAGCAGGTATGGTGATAATTATTTTCAAGTTTTGAGGTATTATCAGTTTTGTATGTTGGTTTTTCTGTGTTGGGTGGAGTGAGTGAATTAATGTTTCGGGTGAGATGTTTAAGGGAGGGCATATGTATACAGTGAGGCCGGATTCATGGTGGTCATAGCCATAAGTGCGAAAGAGATGCTCTTATGCGCTATCTACTAGTGTCTCACTTGCACTCACGCTTCTCTATGACTGCTATGAGGTTGACCTTACGGTATATGTGTATGTGTATAATTTTTATTAGGATAATTTTGAGTGCAGTTATAATATATGCAATAATTTCGATTGGTATATTAAGATTTGTTGAATATAATCATGAAATTTGGTTGGCCATTCTATTGATGTGTGTATGTTGGTATATGTATATGCTGTTTGGTATTATTGATGTGTAATTATTGGTTCATTATTATTGTTGAATGGTTGCACATTAATGCTGGATTGTTGGAAGGTGGATATTATTGAGATGTGTTAAGGCAGGCTGTGTGATAATTGTAAGGTTGGCCTTGAATATAATAAATAAACGAGGACTCTATTTTCAATTCACTTCTCTACCTAACCTTGAGTAACTATATATACAAGTCAGATACATTCTGTTCATTGAATTGATATTGGGAAAACAATGCCCAGTCGTTAAATTGACGAATCATTTAATTGATATTAGCCAGACAAATTCTGACCTTCAAACTGAATCTCACAGCAGACGAGTTCTGATCATTAAATTGATATTGGGCAAACAATGCCGGGTCATTAAATTGACGAATCATTTAATTGATATTAGGCAGACAAAGTCTGACTCACAAAGTGAATCTCACAGTAGACATGTTCTGATCATTAAATTGATATTGGGCAAACAATGCCGGGTCATTAAATTGACGAATCATTAAATTGATAATATGCAGACAAAAGTCTGACCTATAGAGTAAACCTCATAACAGACAAGTTCTGACCATTAAATTTATTGACTTTCAGGTAACCAAAATAAAAGCAAAATGTCACTGACGCTAAAAAAATTCGAATGTGAAGGCGACCCAACTTCTGTAGGAATAAGATGGGAACGATGGAAAAGAGCACTTTTGATCTACATTGAAGCTTCAGAAATAAAAACGAATGAGAGAAAGAGAGCAAGTTTATTGCACTTTGGAGGACTTGAACTCCAAAAATACTTTACAATATCCTAGATGCTAATTTAGACCCTGCAGATGGCATAGACGTCTTTGACGTAGCTATAAAGAAGCTCGATGCATACTTCGCACCTAAGCAAAGTAAAGTTTATGAACGTTACCAATTTCGACTACTTAAACAAGAATCAAACGAAAAATTTGAGAAGTTTCTGGTACGTTTAAGGCAACAGGCAGATAAATGTCAATTTCATGATAAGAACGAACACCTTATCGACCAGATAGCTGAAAAATGTTCGTCCAATGACTTACGAAAAAGGATTCTGCAAATTGGTGACGCAATTACCCTGGATAAAATTACAGCGGAAGCAAATACTCTTGAGGCTGTAACGCGCCAAATGAAACAATTTGAGAACAAAAATGAAAGCACACATCAGGTCGTAAATAAAATAGAAAGCGGAACACAGAAGAAAAAGTGGGTGGATAAGAAAACAGGAAACTTTTGGGCAAGATAACTGCCATGTCACTAGCAATACTTCAAATAGGAATTGACATCAACCAAATTGCAGAGAAGGCATTCCAGAAAATTAAGGATGTCTTAATTGAGATACCCATAGACAATCCTGTCCCACCGGTTTCACAACCCTATCGAAGAATTCCTATACCCTTGGAAGAAAAAGTAGAAGCTAAAATAACGCAATTAGTCCAACGAGATATAATAGAGGAAGTTCGAAGCTCTTCTAAATGGATATCACCAATGGTGCCATTACCAAAAGAGAATGGCAAGGTGCGTATTTGCGTGGAGATGAGACGAGCAAATACAGCAATGATGCGTGAAAATCATCCACTCCCAACAATGGATAAATTATTGCCAAAGGTGCGGAGTGCAAAATACTTCAGAAAATTGGATACTCGTGACGCATTCCATCAAATCGAAATTCATCCCGATTCTCGACACATAACAACATTTATTACAAGTAAAGGTTTGTTTAGATATAAACGTTTAATGTTCGGAATCACATGTGCTCCGGAGATATATCAAAGAACTATGAAACGAATATTATTAGGGTGTGAAGGAGTCGTCAATTTTATTTATGACATATTAGTTTATGGAAAAGATATAGCAGAACATGACAAGAGGTTAAAAAAGGTACTGCAAGCATTAGCCGAAAACAATGTGGTTTTGAAAGAAGAAAAGTGTACTTACAGAGTGACTAAGGTACAGTTCTTAGGTCATGAGCTGACTGGAGAAGGAATCAAACCATTAGAAAAATATATTTGTACCATTCAAGAGTTTAGACCTCCTAAAACTATGCGGGAATTACAAAGTTTTCTGGGATTGGTTAACTTCGTGGGAAAATGGATCCCAAATCTGGCTACTATAGCGGAACCCCTGAAAGAATTACTTCGAAATAAACAAAGCAAAGGATTTAACATCCAGAAATGCTGGAGTGTTAACCAGCAGACAGCCTTCGACTCCCTAAAGTCAGCATTAACAAAGATTCGTACTTTGGGATATTATGACGTAAATAAAAAGACCATAGTGATTGCTGACGCTAGTCCCGTTGGACTGAGAGGAGTATTAATCCAAATTCATGAGTCCGGACCTAGAATAATTGCATATGGGAACAAAACCTTGACTGATTGTGAACGGCGACATTGTCAGACAGAAAAAGAAGTCCTGGCACTTGTCTGGGCTGTCGAACACTTTCACATTTTTCTCTATGGTAAAGAGTTTGAACTGGTGACCGACCACAAGCCATTAGAGGTAATATTTGGTCCAAAATCCAAGCCTTGTGCTCGAATAGAAAGATGGATCTTGCGTCTTCAATCGTATAAATTCAAGGTAGTATATCGTCCTGGGAAGACTAATATTGCGGACCCCTTGTCGAAACTCTGCGCTGCATTCGATGATAGATCATCAACAACAAATGAAAGTTATATTCATCAAATTGTTGAATTTACCAGACCGACAGCTGTGAAAATGCGAGAGATTAGAGATTGTTCCGAAGATGATGCGGAGATATTAAAAGTTAAAGATGGTCTATACAACAATAAATGGGCTGACGAAGTGAAAAATTTCAAAATTTTTTTAAATGAACTATGTTTCTATGATGTTATATTGCTAAGAGGAACAAAAATAGTAATTCCAAAAAGTCTACGAAATCAAGTTTTGAGAGCCGCTCATGAAGGCCACCCCGGTATCGTCGCAATGAAGGCACGCCTCAGAACCAAAGTTTGGTGGCCAAGATACGACAGAGATGCTGAGAGTATTGTTAAATCATGCAAAGGATGCACTTTAGCGTCAGCACCAAACTCGCCAAACCCATTAAAACGGCGAGAATTACCGGACGGACCCTGGATTGATGTAGCTATGGATTTGATGGGAACATTGCCCAGTAGCGATTACATTTTAGTAGTAGTCGACTACTTCAGCAGATATAAAGAAGTCAAAATATGTCGCAAGATCACCAGCTCAGAGATAATTAATCTTCTGAAGGAAATTTTCAGCAGGCTTGCTATTCTGTTTCAATAACGTACGATAATGGGAAACAATTCTCTAGTGAAGAGTTCAAAGTATTTTGTAGAGAAAGGAATATAACTGTCCACAACACAATACCATACTGGCCACAACAAAATGGAGAGGTCGAGCGCCAGAACCGTGACATTTTAAAACGGTTGAAAATCAGCCAAGCTGAAAGAATAGATTGGAAAGAGAGCCTCCTAGAATATTTGATCATGTATAATAGCACACCGCACAGTGTGACTGGAAAAACACCATCAGAATTGTCTTTTAGAAGGCAGTTTTGTGACAAAATTCCTATGGTTGGTGATATTAGTGAAAAACAGGAGGATGTGGAAGTCAGAGACAGAGACCAGGAAAAGAAAGAAAGAGGAAAGGAATATACAGATCGGAAAAGAAAGGCAAAGGACGGTGGAGAGAAGCAAAGGAGGAGACATCGAAGTTCGAAATGATGAAACAGGGCAGATATACTGAAGAAATGTTGTGCACCTAAAGAAAATCGAGGGACAGTGGAAAGCCCTCGATAATCATGAGAAAGAGAAAACTGGGGATGTCGATTTGTTTGAAGAAAATGACGCAAATGAGGATAATTATTGAAAAAAGGACATACATTTATTAGTAATAATTTGAGTGCTTGCAAAGGAAAATGAAAAATGAGTCTAGGTTTTCTTTATTGTAAGAATTAGATAGTTATTGAAAAAAAAAGAGAAATTATTCATTATCTTAGTACTTAAAAAATGGAAAAAATAAAATAAGTCTACGTTTTGTTTATTAGAAAAAATGTACAATAAATTGCTGTAATCATAACATGGTGTCTTTCATTGAAAAAAAATAAATAAAAAATTTAAACAGCAAGGGAGAGATGTAGTGTATGCATAAATAGGGGATGCCATTGTCTCGAGCGTATACGTCACAGAGGTTTGTGGGGAGCCGATCGCAGTCAGTTGGGACTGAACGGCTGGGGAGCCAGCAAGTGTGGTGGTGCGTTGGCGAGCCAAGTTATAACAAAGTGAGTAAACATTACTGTGTGTTACTACAGACAGAATTTTATTTTATTCTGAATGTGATAGAATGTCGAAGTATATTACTTCAGAATTTCATCAATTTGCCAGGCTAAGTGGAAATAGTATTTTTGATAAGACGCGGAGTGACATTAAAAAAATATAGGTAAGGACCTGAAATAAGTTCGTCTATCGATATGTATAATGATTATTTTCTCGAGAAGGTAAATTATTACATACCTATACTCAAACTAGCAAAAGACTTTATATTAGTAGAAACAGGAGGTATTGGTAATATGTATTGGTTAATATTCTCAAACCAGTAAGAGAATCTACATGAGTAGAAACAGGAAGTATTGGTGAGACACATTACATGAATTTTCCTTATTGATAAAATGTTTTAGTTGTCGTTTTTTTATACGTTTCATCTTCGTAGAATATTACATATTTATCGCACAAAATAATCCAGTTAAAAACGTCAGTGAAGATTTTAATTAATCTTTTAATCCATGTCTATCCGTGATAGTATCTGCAAATTTTTGAATTGATTGTCGTGTTATATACTAACGCTACTGTCGATCTACTCTCGTTCTTCCACCTTTATGAAGGTTAAGGTTACTGCGTACCAGTTTTCCTCGTATGATTAAATCACAATTTGCGTGATGCACAATAGCAAGTTGAAGTTTCCCTCAGACACCAGAAAACAATTTAATAATGAACTTGTATAAGGCACAGTCTGCTATTACCGAATTTTCCATTGGACTAAACTATTTCCAGCTCATCCAGGTGGACGCTGGAAAATCCCCCCCCCCCCCCTTCCTAAACAAAGGAAAATTTTCTGCATACACAAGTTCTGCTTTTTTGCATTTTTTTTTGCATTTAGATCAAAGAAACAGGACCTTATAAAAAAACGAATGAAATATTAGAATATAATTCCAGTGTATTGTTATTTGACTAAGTGTATGCAATTTTGTTATTGCAATAACATACGTATCATGGAAGAACTCTCAAGTAGGGAAGGGGTATTTATGGCGAAAAATAATATTTTTTATTTGTTAAATTGAAAATGTTATACAAGTAGTTAAACTTTTTGGTTATAATTCTATTTATTTATTTGAGTAAGTTTTACCTTTAGAAAATTGCGTGAAAATGTAATACAACTTAAGAAAATTACGTACATATATTGATTGAAACTATGCAAATCTAATGTTTTCATTTTTTCCGCTGTATAGAATTTTGAAATATTGTATCGGCGTCAGCAGAAACAATTTCGTCTTCGGAAAAAGACTGCAGTTATTGATAAAAGCATCTACCGTTGATTAAATGCTGTCGATAATCCCCTAAGACTATATAATACCAAGTGTTTCAGTGATTAATAGACATCCGATATTTTGAGCTTCAATACAACATTCAGAATTACTGGTTAGGTGAGTTAAGTGCAACAATTTGATTTACAATAAAACACTAATAGTATTATATTAATTATGGTGATATTTTTCAAATAAGAAAAAAATACCTTAAATTCAATACTGGTTAATTAAGATCTGCGTAATAAATATTGGAAGAATAGTGCGTAGAACAACAATCTTATTTGATTGTTAATAAACAAATATATCGAATGTAAATTATGAGATTTCGAAGTTTTTAATTATGTAAAGAAAACATTTTCATTAATCCTGCATATTTGGTGTATGTTTATATAAATAATTCGTATTTTATTCATTGTATTACTTTCTTCAAGTGAATCTACAAAATATAATTATAATTTTCTCAAATAAAGTTGCTCTTTCAAACTTTTCAATTGAAATGCTTTATGATCTATCAATAAGGATTTTACTTACATCATGTATTTAACTGCACATACTTTTTTTTAGTAGTTCTTATTTGAACGACTTTTGAATCCTCAATAATTAACACCTATTGTTAAATTCCGGTGCTATTATTAATTTATGAAACCTGTATTAATTTTTTGTAGATTATTTTTGTTGTTGTTATTGTAAATGCTTTCAAAGCAACATATTAATCAAAAATGTAATCACATATTAAACATCAACCTATTTTTCAGGATCATGACTTGGATATCTGCCAATATTTCAGCATCATGTATTTCAAATCCAAGTGGCCCAGCCTGTGAACCGTCGACAATTATGTTTATGACTTTTATTGCCAATTTATTTTCAAATTCGGTGGACAGTAATTCCAGAATAAAGCCTGAACCTGAACAATTTGACTTCATAGTCGTAGGGGCTGGCTCAGGTGGTTGTGTGATTGCTAATCGATTGACTGAAATCAAGGAGTGGAATGTAAGTTGCTCATTTATAATATAACACTACCAAGTGAAAAATGATTTTTTTACGTATATATTTTCGTAACGCAAACAAATATTGCAAAAATACCAAAATAAAACAATCAGGAAAATGCAAGCATAATATTTTATTTATAGAAATAATTTAAAAAATCACATGCACGAGTGAAATATTTGATACTATTTATTTCCATACATGATAAACTATAGCAAACAGGGTGGCCGCGAAAGTTCATTTTGAAAATTCCCTAATTTTTCCCTGTCCATTGATATGTAAAGACCAGCATTTGACATTCTTAATACAGAATCTCTTATAAACAGAATGAAACAGTTCAAGATTAAATTTTTTTTCATTTATCTAATTCAATAAAAAGACGGCTTGTCTACCATAAAAGATGAATTTTCAATCGGCCTGGACGCATTTTCAACGAAAAAGTTGAGCTTTGAAGCAAGGTGATGAATTTTCAATAAAATAATTAAATTTTTAACCAAATAATTAATTTTTCAACAAAATAGTAAAATATTTAACCCAATAGGTGAATTGTCAACCTACAAAGATGAATTCTCAACAAAGAATAAAAAAGTTGATGCCTAAACCAAAAATATTCTGAAAAATTAGTTTTCCACCGAAAGAAGTCTATTCTTTAACTAAAAGAGATTAACTTTCAGCCAAAAATGGAAATGTTGAATTTCCAGTTAATTTGGAAAAAAATCCAAACAAGTAGTTCAACTTTCTACCAGAGGGATTAATTTTCAACTAAAATGATGAATTTGGAAACAAGTTGTATTCTAATTCAAAAACAATTGAATAAAAAAAAATTAATTTGCACTAAAATAGTTTAATCCTTATCCAAATAAGAATAATTTTCTTCCGAAAGATTTAAGTTGCAAAATCAACACCAAAATATGAATTTTCCATCTTCCTTGAATTTTCATTTTGAACCATTCATTATCATTAAAACATTATTTGTTATTTAGAATCTTCTGGTGTAAAATTATAAAATCTGTTATAGATCAGCCCAATCATTTTGCTACATCAATTTCTGATTGATTTTAGGTACTTTTGTTGGAAGCAGGTGTGGAGGAACCAGAGATAATGAAGGTACCCGCTCTGAGGAGCATGATAGCGGGAAGTAATCTTGAATATAAATATCAGTTGCAATCAGAGAAAAACGTTTGTAAATCATACCCCTGCTCATTTTCTCCTGGAAAGGTAAAGTTATTTTTTCATATTTTTCAGTAAATCGGACTAATTGGAATCGTTAAGCCTGGTCTAAATATAATTAACCTACCAAAAACATCTGCGATGTAAAAAATCTGCCAAGTACAACTATATATGAATTTGTTAAATCAAAGTTGGCCAAGAAATTTGGGAAAAAATATTCATAATAAAATATATAAAGAAAGTTTTTCATAAGATTACCCTATTCAATTTTTTTATGAAGCCACGTTAGACATTATGCAATTTGGCAGAATTGTATTATACCATAAATATCCGACATTCAGCAATCTTTTATTCAGCATATTTTGCTCATAACATCCAATTCTATCAGATTTTATCATTTCTAATATGATTTTTTAAAATGGTCTTAAAAACATTTATGTAAAGCTATTTATGAAAAACTTTTTTATATATTTTATTATGAATGAATCTTCCCAAATCATTTGGCCAACCTGGATTTCACAAATTCATATCGTTGTACGAAGCCGATTTTTTGCAGTCCGAATAATTTTGGTGGAACTTCACGTATTTTTGCGAATGTAAAAAAATATAATAGGGATGCTTAATTAATTGAAATTAAATTAGGGCAATTATACGTCAGAAATATTAGGATCTACAAGTGATCGTATGATTCTGATAAAAGTTCTAGAAATTATAGTGTTATATGGAAGACATTTTTTGTCTAGAGTATTTAAAAAAAAAAATTTAATCACGGGACTTACGCCATGTTAAATTGTAGCATTACATTTTTTTCATTTATCGATATTTCTGAAACTAGCTAAGGAATTTAAATGACGCTTCAACATCGTAATACAGAATATTTTCTTAAAATTTAGACCAAAAAAGAGTCCAAAAAATATTTGAATTAAGTTTTTGTCAATAATACACATTTTTATTTTATCTATATGCTAACGAATGGAAATTTCTTTTGATATTTACATTATTCTTAAGATCAGAAGAAGCTAATCTGTCAAAAAAAAGGATTTGATAATTATGTTGTAAAATGTACATTTTTATAATAATTGTTGATAACAATCACAAGTGTTGTTAGATTGCAATTTTCTCAATTCATTTTTTAATTTATTCTTCAATGGTTGGTCATTCAGCTGCCAAGTTTCGTTTTACATCGGATGAAAATTACGCTGATAGTCCACAAAAGTTCAAAAATACATGATTATTCCCGATAAGGATTATTGTTACTTTTTTATACTGGGCCACGATTCGCGACCACAAATCTTGATGAATTCATTGTAACTTGAATAATTGTAATTGATATTTTATGTTAATAAACTTATAGGTAATGGGTGGTACAAGTACGACCAATGGTATGGTTTACACCAGAGGAAACCGTGAGGATTATGACAATTGGGCCAAGCTGAGAAATACAGGCTGGAGTTATGAGGAAGTATTGCCATACTTCAAAAAATCCGAAAACAACTTAGACGAAGATGTAATAATACTTTCGAGACATTTTTATTTTATATAGGTTAGATAGTTTTATTAATTTCCCTATTGAAGAGGAAATATGAAAAATGCTATCGTTTTCATCGCTGTTCCTTTTTTCTTTCATACAAATCTATTTCATTTCCACCCAAGTTATTCAATTTAATCATGCAATAGAAATTTATGTTCCATTCTTTTCTATCTCTATGTTAGCAGTATCACTTTCTATCTCATTATAAGAATAAAATTTATGAAAAGGGCAAAAGAATACGAATTAATAAAACCGAATAGAAGTGTATGGAATTAATATAGAGGAAAGTGGGACCAAATAGGGAAAAGAAATTAAAGAGGAATAGGGTCAGAAAATACACCATAGAGAGATGTATATAGGCTTGTGAAATAGAAGAATAGAATAAAACAGGACAGAAGTAATATTGAAAGGAATATTTACACAGAGGAATACAGTGAAGAATGATGAGACATATATGAAGGGGCTAAAATATTTAGAAAGAACAATAAGATAATGAAAGAAGTGCTAGAAAACGGATAGAAACTGATAGAACGAGACAGAAAATATTATAATTTCGAATATATGACTGGATTAAAAGGTGATTAAAATAGCAGTGTGGCCATAGGTCACGGAAAACCTAGCTTTGTGGCCACGCTGTAAATCAGGAGAAACAGGATAGCCTAATAAAATAAGTTAGAAACGGATAGATGCTTATTAAATGTTTGGAATGCAAATTCCTATCAATTCATGTTTTATGTTTTCTCTCCCTATTTATTCATTCTACTTGGAACTCATTTCTTTTATAGATTGTTAGAAATCATCCCGAATACCATGCGACTGGAGGATACCAAAGTGTACAACGGTTTCCACATTTGGATTTGAATACAAAAATAATAATCGATGCCCTGCAAGAACTGGGATATAATAAAATAGACGCAAATGGAGAAAATCAATTAGGCGCAATGGACCATCAGTGGACCAGTAGAAACGGAGTGCGTCAGAGTACAAACGCTGCTTTCATTCGACCAATCAGAAACAAGAGATCCAACATTTTTATCAAAACTGAGGCTTATGCAACGAGAGTGCTAATCGATTCAGAAACAAAAAGGGCTTATGGCGTTGAATATACCCTCAATGGAGTTTCTAAAGTCGTTTATGCAAAGAAAGAAGTTATTGTTTCGGGTGGTGCTCTTGAGTCACCAAAACTTTTGATGCTCTCTGGAATTGGACCAGCAGAAGATTTGGAGAAACACAAAATCCCAGTCATAAGTGACTTACCAGTTGGACGTAGTATGCATAATCACATAAGAATAAGTGAACTCGATTTTTCTTTGACAAATGAAAGTTATTGGACTTTGAAACCCTTGGACAAGATGATAGAGGATGTTAACTATTATTTAGAAACAAATAAAGGCCCACTTTCCGGATGGGGCCCTGCAGCCGCCAATGCTTTTGTAAAAAGCAAATTCGAAAGGAGTGAAAGGGCTCCCGATCTGCAATTGCAATTTCAGCCCCATTCTCCTGCATACACACCAGTTTCTTACTACAAATCTTTTGGGCTCTCTGTATTTCATCTGGCACCTAAAAGTCGTGGTTATATTACACTCAATGATACCGATCCAATTTGGGGAAATCCTTTAATCTATACTGGTTACTTTACAGTCGAGTCTGACATGGATGTTATGTTGGAGGGTATTCGAATGGCCCTGAAAGTAGCTGATACTAAAATTTTCAAAGAAAATGGGTTTAAGCTAAATGAAATTCCTCAACCGGTTTGCAAACACTTTGCTTTTCGCAGTGACGAATATTTCAAATGCCTTTTAGCAGAGCACTCAACGACGGTTAATCACTATGTTAGCACGTGTAAAATGGGACCCGAAAGTGATTCTCAAGCAGTTGTTGATCCGAGATTACGAGTTTATGGGGTAAACGGACTTAGGGTTGTAGATGCATCAATTATGCCAGTTGTCATTCGAGGAAATACGAATGCACCGACAATTATGATTGCTGAAAAAGCCGGTGACATGATCAAGGAAGATTGGGATAAGAAATTGCATAGGAAATAATTAGCCTGTTAGCTTGTTTTGATACTTTTATAATATAATAAATTTTTGCAAATAAAACGAATTTCATTGTACTTTATTCACATCCATTTGTACAATACGGTAAAAAATCAATTTCTTCGCAATATTGTTCTGAAGAGTTTAAATGCTTGGAGAAATTCTCATGAGAATTTAAAAAATCGTATTTTCTATCTTTATTAATAATAATCATAATATTCAAATTTTGCGGGAAAATGTATAAATTCAAATTGGAAAGGGCGCTAAATTTGAATGATAAAATAAATTAAAGTGATCAAAAATATATTATTTTTGCATTAAACAGTGCCTTATTCAGGGTTGCTGCAATACCCCATTTCTAAATTCTTCGAGGTATAGAACTAATCATACACCTAAAAATGTTTTTCCTAACTATACTTTAAGCATTTTTGAGTTGTGTTCCCAAGTAAAAAAAAAAATTTCAACCAAAGAAATGAATTTTCAAATAAAAGGGTGAATCTTCAATCAAAAATATCAATTTTTAACCAAACATTTAGTTGAATTTTCAACCCAAAGCATTAATTTTCTGCCGAAACAGACACATTTTCAACAAAATAATTTGTTTTTTTCATCCAAGAAAATGATTTTAAAAAAACAGAAGAATTCAATTTTCAGTCAAAAAAACAAATTTTCAAACAAAAAATTAAGTTCTCAAACAAATAATACAATTTTACATCCAAAAGATTAATATTCTTCCAAAAGAAGATATAGTTTAAATAAAATATATGCATTTTCAACTAAAAAAGATGACTTTGCTAACCAAGAATATAATAGTTCAATTTGCAGTTAGAAAAGTAAATTTTGAACAAAGAAAAGAAAAGAAATAAATTTTCAACCAAAGATCGAAGTATCGAAAGGTAGTAAATTTCACAAAGAGGATAAAAATGTATTTCGACTATTTTCATGGTCTTGGGGCTACTTGAATATTGAAGTAGGCTGTGAAAAACTTAACGAAAATTTTCTTTACAAAGTTGTACCTTGAAAACAAATTCACATCGTTTAATTTTCTCTGAAGCAGCTTGTCGTACAATCTACACTCTTCGAAATTGCATGAAGAAACTTGCAAATTTTCTAAAAATCAATGAAATGGCGTACATTTTTCGACAAAACTAAAACGTGATTTTTCTCAAAAAGGCCACCTTTCATTTTTCTTGATTTTTTTAGATTCATAGAAACATCAGATAGATATCCTGTTACTTTCATCCTCGCTAAACAAATCCTTCATATAGAAAAACAAATTTTCTATGATATGGAATAAATTTTTTGAAAATTAACAAAATTTGTAAATGAATTGCCCCGAAATTTTCATAAAATTGCGAAATTGCAACGAACTTTCTAAAAATGTATCCTAAATTACGGAAACAGTTTCGTAATTTGCTGTTACATGTAACGGTACGAAACTTCCCTTACTCAAAACTTTAAACATTTTGGTTTCAAGTTTCGGAATTTCAAAATACATTGTATCAATATTATCAATATTATCAATATTATTCTGTGATATTCCCTAATTATGATTGTAACTTACGGTATTTTCCACTGAATTTTCCAAAAATTATCTTAAATTTACAAAACTTATAACCTTTTTTTAACCAAGGATGACATAATTTTGCCAAAAAAAGGAAGATCTCGAAAATGTACAATTAAGAAATTAAAATATTCGGAAAATATGAAATTCCAGAAATTACATGATTTTGAAAATCCCAAAAATTTCAAATTTCTGAAATGAGACAATTCTCGGAATAAGTAAATTCTCAAAATTCCAAATACGTGCACAGTTTAATATTTATAGGTGCCCTTTCAAATTTAAATCTATGCAGCAAGCAGTATGCATGATGTAAAATAAAATATTATTCTAACAAATATTACAAATTTTGAATATGAATATTTTTATTTGTCGAGAATTTTGAATTGAAGCAATTAGAAATTTGGGGAATTCACTCATTTCAAGAATTTGTTCATTCCGTGACGCGGAAATTCAGAGATTCTGAAAATTCTGGTTTCAAAGTTTCATAAATTTTAAATTTCTGAATTTTTCTAGTTTCATTAACTTCTACTTCCGGAATATTTCAATTTGCTGACTGAATATTTTCGATAATTTAATTTTTCTCTTGAATTTAAAATTTTGGTGATTATAGTTTTGGTATTTTTCAAAATTCGTGATTTTTATTTTTGGGCAAAATTATGTCAATCCGTATAATTTCAGATTCATTGAGACATAAACTATGGATGTTAAAAAAAAGAATTGATATTTCGTAAAATTTATTTTATATTATTGTATATAGATCAGTTTCTCTACATGAAGGGATAGCTTAGCGAGGGCGATACTCACCGCATATCTCTAGCATAAACCTATATTGGATATGTCGTCTAGGTGAACACTTTAATTTTTTTAAATAGAATAAACGTGTGTAAATGACAATACTGAAAACAATGGAAAAGGGTCACATGCGTGCTCAGCATGAAAAAATATATCAAATTTGTTCATCGATTTGACATCGAAAATCATGTCACGAGGATCAACAAATTTTTAAATAAGACTTAGAATTTGAAAGAAATGCAAAAAACACTTCTGAGATATCGCTGTGCCAAACTGAATCATAGAAAAAACTGATTCGAAAATCGTTTGTCTTACGGAAAATTGCATAACGGTAGACAGATCGTTAACTTGATTTTTCTAAGAATTATGTGGCATTAATTTAATATTTCTGAAGGTAAGAAAAATTTTGTACGGCACGTATTTTCAAGGTTGGATATTAAACAAGAAAAAAAAGATTGATGAAATACAAATATTTGTGTAGAATGATTTCCGCATCTCCAGTACATCTCGTAAATATGTGATCTAGCTTAGAAGGAATAATGCAATAGCGATCAGCATATATATTTGCTCTAATGGAATAGCAGAATATTCAGTTGCCCAAAAAATTGTCGATTAAGTAGTTTTCACTATATCTAGAAGCAATGAATTTTGCTATCATCCTGCTCTTAAGCTCTGCGGCTTTTCTTACTTTTTTTGGTCAGTATGATAATATAATATCCTGATATATCACAGAAAAAACTACGAATAAAATTTGTTGCAGGAAATTTTTTGGGGCGATAAAGTTTTGTTCAGACAACTTCGCGTCTTTCAAAATACATGTGTTTGTCATGGAAAAACAAAAGAAAGTTTCACCGATATTTGTGTAAAGTTTATCCTGTGAAGTTAATTTTTGTTGCAGAGAATCTTTCGTCGGAAATCGATGTAAAGTTTATCTTCCGTTTTTTCTGTGATTATATTTATTGGTTTTAATATACTGCTAATTGTTCCGTATCTACCTCCCTTTCGGAATTGATTAATCTAAAACCCCTGTTCCTCCTAATATATAATTTAATTTTACGCCTCTCGTGAAGGAAAACTTTCACAATAAATATTTTTCTCTGAAGAAAGAAGAATAAAATCAAGTGTGTATCTTCAAAAACTGATTCAATGAAGTAATTTTAATAATAATATGAATGGCTAAGTTCACAATTCACAATTTCCATGACTTTCCTGAATTCCTACTAAGTGATTTGTATTGTGTAACCATAACTCGTTAGTTTTCGGGTATTGAAACTAAAATTAATTTTTTTTGTATCGTGTGAAATGATTAAATGCAGGTTCTCGAAAAGTAAAAATGATATATTTTTGACTTTTGAATAATTATTTTTTGAATACCAGTATATAATATGGGACTACTCTTCGATGAAGTATGAGCCCGATTGATTTTTCGAGAGGGTCACTTAAGAAATAAATATCAGATAGTCAAATATATTGAACACTTTTTCCTGTAATATTTGCTCTATCTGAACAATTTATTGAATTTTTTTACTTGTTATATCTTATGATTCTAAATATTATTATTTATACTATACCACTATTCCTTCTTACAGAGCTAGGAACAGCGAGGCAAACTCCGCCAATACCTCCACCCAGACCCCCCAGACCCACCGGACCAACCAGACCCGACATGCCTGGCGCAACTGCGCGTGATATATTACCTGCTGGGGGTGGGCAGTTTCCTAGACGGCTTTTAACGACAAACAGTACTGGTCATTATATCCCTTTAGCCCTACCTTTTGCTCCAATGAAATCAGTTGGTAACACTTTCTTCGTTTCAATACTTGACCGAGATTATTGGGTGCGTGCATTATTTCGTATACCGTACGTACGGGTCATGGTTAACACACGTAATATTCGCGAATTACACTTGATGAACGACGAATATACGAGAATGTATCCTGTAAACTATTATGTACCACCTAACCAGCGTGGAGGATTCACACATCCGGTTTAAACAGTTTCGTTTTCTAAACCGAACTCGGATCAAAACGTAAGCTAATTTTTGAGTCAAGAGTGAAAAGTAAAATTAATTTGATGCAGGTATAGATTTTAATATGTGTTTTTAATGCGCTGGGTAATAAAATTATTCATAAGCTGGCATTTTTGTGTATTTATTTTTTCCTTGCCTTATTTTTTGATCACATCTGTTATTTAAAATGTGATGAATACATATATATAATCGTGATGCATAGCCATGCATGTTTTTTAAAGACAAACACAATTTTGAACGATGTGTTTTCAAGGTTAGATACGACAATCGATGTCAATATCGTGAAGTTAACAAAACTATTCTATTCCTTATTTTCTATATTGCGTAGTATAAAGTTAGACTTTACATTAGGAACATTGGGTTTCCTGAAGGGGACATCCCAGGGAACATAAGGGCTAACCCTGTACATGTTCTTATAGAGATTCATGTTTTTTGTTAGTCTTTTGAGGTTTTGAGAAAAGGATACTAGTCTGCGGTGTCATGTGCCAGTTCTAAAGGTAGGTATGGTCACTGCGAACACATTCTTGTGCACATGTTACATTGAATCCATTAAATTATGGGTGTTAAGGTATTCCCAAATATATTGATGGATAATACACTCTGAAGGCTTAGATGAGGTAAATAGGATAGCCCTCTTCCAAGAGTCCGGGAAAATCCCAACCTGAAGGGAAGCATTGCAAATATGAAAGAGAGCAGGAAAAATGACAGTAAGAGCTAGACGTACAATTTTAATAGATATGCCATCAGATCCCAGAGCATTAAATCCTACTTCTGACAGGGCATTACAGAGATTTTTGGGTTAGATATCAAAGAAAAAGAAGAATCGTCAAATGTGGATGATGCAGGGTAGAAGGGAGGGGGGATAAAGTAAGATGTTGCGTGGGTAGATTAAAGAAGGTATTTAACATGTCGTCAGGGGAATAGCTGCAGACAGTATGTTCATGTTTAAGAGGAATTAGATCAAGCTTGCTTAATAAGAGCCAGATATCTTCTTTTTATTTCTGTTTATTATAGCATTAAAATGTTATTGATTATATGCGTCTCTGCTTTTTGTTCATTTGTTATCGCGTTTTCTAATCAAATTTTTTATTCCGGGATTGATCTAAGAAGAAAGGTTTCTGGAAGGTTGTATTAGGTTTAAAGGAGGCCATTTATTAGATGCTGAAGATGAAATTAAAGTTAATTTTGTTTACTTTCCTGCTAATGTCCAACTCAGCATACAAATATTTCCAATCATAGGTCAGGATGTACTCACAGAAATCTAACTCGTTTACCTTTGACACATTGTGTACAGAAATTAGGTTTGTATTGGGAGGTGGGTTGTGAGCGAATCGGTGTTGTGTAATAATGAGATCATAATTATAGAGGAAAGAAACATCGTGTTGAGAGTGTGTAAGCACCTTATCTAAATCATCTACTATCATCAAGTCAATACGCTTACTAGAAGAATCAGACTGGTGGGTGTTGCCATGAGGTACAGCAACTAATCCGGCATAATATACTAGCGAATTCAAGTATTTAGTTAAATTATTTGATGCATTTAGGTTTGCGTTGAGATTTACCGCAAGGATGATATAATTATAGTCAGGGATAAGAAACAAATTTCAGATTCTAATTCGCTATCATAGGAAGCATTGGGAGGTTTATAATCACCCCGAATAATACATTAATGCATGGCGGTAATACTTCAACTCTAATTTTTATTTATTTATTATGTTTAAAGGCAAGCGAAAATGTGTATGTCACGTGTTTTCAAGGTTGGACTCTGAACGAGAAAAAAAAAGATTTATTATATACAAATACCTGAATAAAACAATTTCCACATCTACAATCAAATTCATAAATATGTGACTTAATTTAGAAGGTTTACTGCGATAGCGACTGGCATATATGATCTAATGAAACAAGAGAATATTCAGTTGCCTAAAAAATTCTCGATTAAGTAGGTTTCTCCATATTTAGAAAAAATGAATTTCGCTATGATCCTGGTTTTTGGCTTTGCGGCTTTCCTCACTTTTTTTGGTAAGCATAACAATATAATATCTCATGATATGATACCTTTCGTTTTGAATATATTATTAATTGTATTCTAATTATCTCCCTTTCGAAAGTATTCAATCTAAAATCTCTGTTCCCGCCAATATATAACTGACTTTTACGCCTCTCGTGAAGAAAAACTTTCACAGAACGGATACTAGAATTTTCATCGAAATTACTGACAATAGATGAAATTCTTCAGATAATTTGACATGGAATTTCTCTCAAGCTCAATCAAGGGGGCTATTAAATTTGTTGAGAAACTATAGTAGACCAACAAACGACAAAAAATTTTACCCCATAAATGACGAGACCCTTGAGAAATAAATATAACATAGTTATATTAAATTCAGCCATTTCTATTTCCTCTTACAGAGTTTGGAGCAGGATGGGAGACTTTTCCACGAGGACCTCCCGGTCCCTCCAGGCCCCCTACACCATCTAGACCCCCTACAGCCCCCATAACCAATACAGCTGCCAGAAATTCGAATAATCCAATGGGTGAGACTGTGCAGTTACCTTCAAATCTTTTAACGACAAACAGTACTGGTGATTTTATCCCTCTACGACTACCTTTTGGTGTGTTATCATCACTAAGATTTAATTTTTACACTGCAATAGTTGACACACAATTTTGGGTGCGAGGATTGTATCGTGTACCATACGTACGGATTATGGTGAACGCAAGTGATGTTACTGACATATACTTAATGAGCGAACATGAGCAGGCAATGTATCCTGTAAACTTTTATTTAGAACCTAATCGGCGTAGAGGATTCAGACATAACCTTTGAACAGTTCTATTTTGTAAACCGTTCTGAAACCAGATCGAAACGTAAGGTAATTTTTGACTAAAAGGTCAGAAATTAAATTAATTTCATGCCTGTATAGAATTTGATATCTAGTGTAATTCCCAGAATAAAAATGTTTTGTCTGCAACCAGAGACCAATTCCCACTCATTCTGATGTTCCTCAGTCAGCCAACTGTTAATTTCTACGGTGATTGACCTGCTGGAAATACCTACTACTGGCTCGTGTCCAGTCAAAGTTCTTCCTGCTGCTAGCTTGGTTAGCCTATCCGATATCTCATTGCCCTTAATACCACTGTGTCCAGGGATTCATAGCAGAGGGTCTCAGTTTTCGGTCGCTAACGTATTCAGTGCCTCAAAGCATTACCATACTAATATCGGCGTAGTCGTTGTTCCATTCAATGCCAATATAGCAGCCCTGCTGTCTGCGCAGATACAAATGTTCCTTTTATTGCCCATTCCATTCCTTCTACGACATACGTCGGCTCCTGCATTCTCCTCGTTCCTGGAGCCATCTGTAAACCAGTTGTCTCCATCACTGGGCAGCTATGCGTCGCCGTTAACCCATTTCTCCTTCGTGGATAGGCTAACTCGATACTTCTTGTCGAAGGGGTAGCGAGTGACCATGGAGGTGCCATCGTGGGTGTCGACTTCGAGGCTCCAGTGACGCCTCTCAAAACCCTGATCCTTTCCAGGCGAGACTTCACAGTGGACAGTTCGATCCTGCTCCACCAAACTACCGCCGCATAGGTTAACCTCGGTCGCAAGATCGCTGTATAAATCCACATGAGTGTCTCCGGTTTCAAGCCCCAGCTTCTCCCTATAGCTCTCCTACAGAGCCATAGGGTCGCTACTAGCTTCTTGCACTTGTTTTCCAGGTGCTCATTCCATGACAGCTTCTTCTCCAGAATTACTCCTAGATATTTAGCTTGCATCTGTGTTACTCGGATTAACCGATAATCCAGTTTTCTCGCACAATGAATCTACTATCATCAGTGCTTGCTGCATTACTCCGAAGAGAACATCCAGATGCTGACCGCGCACGATAACCAATATATCGTCCACATAGCCTATGACGTGAAGGCCCTGACTCGAGAGTAGACGAAGCAATTCATCCACTAACAGACACCACACCAAGGACAATAAAAGTCCCCCCTGCGTACATCCCGAGTCAGTGGTTCCACTTAGAGTGACATCACCCTTAGTCGTGGTTAGATTCCTGTTGGCCAACATGTGACACGTCCATTCCACGACTGCAGTAGGCACACCATGTGTAATCATGGCCATCCTGGTCACCTCTCCAGAGGTGTTATTGAAGGCTCTTTAGATGTACATAAAGGTTTCAATCGCAAAGACTTTCTCCTTTAGTTGTCCTTCAATTAGGTTCACTGCTCCGATTAAGGAGGTCTTGGTCGAGTGATCAGCCCTATAGGCGTGTTGCTCCTTATGGAGCGGTCTGCTTGACAAGACTTTATCGCGGATATATCTATCTCCACAAGTCTTTCCACTGTTTTTAGTAGAAAAGAAGTTAGGCTGATGGGCCGGAAATCCTTGGGTGAAGTATAACCGATCCTACCTGCCTTCGGAATGAAGACTACTGGCCCTATGATGATCTCTCCAGCCCTCTGTAAGAGGGCTGGATATATGCCATCCAGGCCAGGAGACTTGTAAGGAATGAAGGATTTCAGGGCCCACCTGGCCCTGGCAGGGGTGACAATCTCGTTGGCCAACCGTCGTTTCGGGCCCAGTTGGGCCACAGGTGACTTTGCTTGCCTCTGAGTTGCCGTCCCCCCTTCTCCAGACCTTGAAAAACTTGGAAAATGTGTGCAAGCGCGATAACTTCTGGAAAAATGTATCTATCAGATTGGCCTTTGATACAGTCGTTTCGTATCGGAAATTTAAATAAAATAATCAGAGTTATAGCATTTACAAAATTGAGAAGAAAAAATGAAAAGTTGAAGCCGAACAACGCACGATATGAAAAAAGACTAGAGAAGAAAACTTTGCTTTTCAAAAGCCCTAAAAGATTATTATAATAACTTTCTCAATTTTCCTGAACAATCGAAAATTAAAATTTTGATCGCACAGAAAATAATGAAAAAAAAATCCATTTTGCGGTCAAACTATGCAAGATACGAAAAAATAAGAACGCACAAAAATTGTGCATCCAAAAAATATCTACATATTTTTGTATCATTGCTTTTCAGTACGACGTATAGTATTTGTTTTATTCGTGAAGAATAAAAAAATTAAATTTTTGGAACAACGACGCAAGGTACGAAAAAAATTAAAAAGGCGGAAATTCTTCACCCAAAAATTTTGATCATTTGTTATTGATTTGTTATTATTGATGGATTGATTTCTTATATATTGATTTGTTATTGATCATTTTTTCATAGGACGAGTGGATTTTCTTCTAATCGTAAAACAGATTAAAAATTCAATATTTAAATTTTTGGAAAATCGACACAAGAGACGAAAAAAAATGAAAAGACAAAATTTGTCCAACCAAAAAAAATCTACAAATTCGTTATTAACTTTTATCGTAAAAATACACTAAAAAGAAACTAAAAATTACTTTTTGGAGGAAGGATGCAAGCTGCAATAACATTTTATTCAACACAAATTTTCGGCTTTATTATATCTACAAATTTGCTTGGAACCACTCTGCACTAGGATGCGTAATTTTGGTTTCAATCGTAAAAAATAACATTGGAAATGAACAAATTTAACTTATGGAAGAACGACACAAGTTGCAATAAAATGTTTAATAACAAATTTTTTGTATAGGTTGCGCATTTTTTCAAATTATAAGAACAAGACAATGAAAATACGTCTATTCAAATGCCAATAGCTGAATAAGCCGTTTAGGACCCGGATGTAGAAATAAATATAAAATACATTTGATATGTAGAAATGTAGGAATTTTGGAAAAAATCGAGTGCAAAGCACAAGCTACGTGATGAGAATGTATTCGTTAAAGCCAAAGGAGCTTTAACAGAAGAGGATTCACCTCAACGCGAGGTAAATACATTAGCGAGCGCAAAAGGCGAGATTCAACAGACGATGAGAATGCGATGAGAATACCTGCACAGCGGGCAGATTATTTTGATCACATATATTATTAAAAAAGTTAGTTATATACATTCATTATAAATTTCTTCACTGGGTAGTTGCCATAAATGTCGAAAAATCGATTTGATATTTTTTATAACTGATTAATAGTATACAAGAATTTTTTTTAATTGTCGAAATAATCTTTGACGATTGATCAATATCATTAAGTTAACAAAACTATATTATTCCTTGTTTGCCATATTTCGTAGTATGGCTTTATAACATTGTTATAAAGGGAGTGTTAAAACAAATTATATTGTTATCACTGTAAATAATAGATAACGTGTATTATTGCATTGAAAATATTATTTACATAATTCTTTTTTCTGTCGAGTAGAGTGATATGAATGTCGAAAAATCCGTTCGTGATTTTTACAATTAATTAAAATTGTCCAGAATACTTTCTTTTAATACTGAAAAATATTAATCTGAGACGAAAATATTCTACCCTGAAGATTTATACTATCACACCAAAAACTAGTATAGCACAAAAACTGAGACAACTAACATTTTTTAGTTTAATGAACATAGTTTGTGAAATTGAAAATTCACCAAAGAATAATATAAGAAAAATATCTTTTAAAAGGAACCCGCATACAATACGGGGAAAAGGCCATTCGGTGGATTTTGGTACCACTCATTCATTTTTTAGTTTATGAAATTAGAAGAGACTTTCCCAAAAGTACTTACACCAATTATGACTACTTTCTTCATATGGGGTCCTTTATCAATTTGAAAAATCATATCAACTGCAAGAACGTATTGAAAGAAATAACTACGGAAACTTCATGAGATTATTATTACTAAAAATGAGAAAATCTCGCAATTTTTTATTGATTCCGGAATGCTTCATGCAAATCGATGAAGAATTGCTGGTGATATCTAATACGACATTCTATATGACATATGCATGAATTATTATTATGATACAGTGGGACAGGGCAATAATTGTTCATAGCACGACAGTAAAACTTATTGCACTATACCAGTTGGCAGTGTCCAGTAAGCACCTCCACTACAACAATAATCTGTCTTCTTTTCATGTTCAAGAGTTCATTAGTCAATATCTTGCACGCTCCTCCGAGAGCCATTTACGAAGGGCTCCCTTAGCCGATATCTACGAGATACCGCAGTAGGATTTTCAGCCGATCAGGGGTTGTAAAGCTCTCATCTTATCCAGGGCATCTGCTTTCTCATTACCTTCAATACATTCACGGCCAGAAACCCAGATCAGACTGACCCAGCTTTTACCGGCAACTCTAGACAAGTCTGCAAGTAAACTCTTGAGATGTAAGATTCTTGAGTGCTGCTTGGCTGTGACAACAAATGTAAATTTGCTAGCCTTTATAAGCCCGCTTACAAATTTCCTCCAGGCAAGCTTCAATAGCTATTATTTCGGCCTGAAAACTGTAGCGAATTTGCCCAGTGCTGGTATTCTCTCAGCCCTGGGTTTCTCCCCATAGATTCCAGCCCCTGTTCACAAGGAGTCTTTAGAGCCATATGTGTACAAAATGAGACCTTCTGGTCTAAATAATTCTTCCCGTCTCCCTTCATAATTCAACAACATCACTAATGTTGCCCCTAGTAGCAGTCTATAGACTTCCGCTGCTGCAATGTTCCTTACGAAAAGGTGCAACGGCGGGATGTCCAGAATGACCTCAAAAGCTGCTTTCGATGTTGTTTTCATAGCACCAGTGATCGCCAAGCAGAAATCCTTTCGAAAGCTTTCCAGTTGTTCAGTAGTACTCACCAGCATAGTCCTTAGCAACCAGATCGTTGATGCATGTGCTATTATGGATCTGATTATCATTGTATGTAACCAGTAAGTAATCCTCGGTTTGAAGCCCCAGGCCGTCCTTCTTGCGCATCTACAGGCCCAAAAAGCCATCTTAGTTTTTTTTATCATTGCGTCAACATGAAGTTTCCCGGTCAATTCACGGTTAAATATTACTCCTAAATACCTCGATGATTTTGAGAATTCTTCTTCCCTACCGTAGAACTTGAGACTTCTAAGGTCAGGAAGCTTTCTTCTTCTGGTAAAATTCATGAGATCCGTTTTTTCCGGGTTATTGAACAAACAACGGTCCGTGCACCATTGCTCTACTATGTTGAGCGCTGGCTGCATGAGATCCACTAAGATGCCCTCATGCTTCCCCGTTACCAGGATCGCCAGGTCGTCTACATAGTCTTGAGTGTAACAACCCAATTCGTTTAAGAAGAGAATCAGGCCATCAATGACGAGCGCCCACTGGGTGGATAAAAGCACTCCTCCCTGTGGGCATACAGCGATACAGAGCGTCTACAGTAGATCTGCCTTTTTATGAGGCGAATTGATTTCTATTGAGAGTTTTTTCCGTTAGGATATCCTCTCTTAATCAAGGTTACTTCAACTGTTTCTTCTTTTATGTGATACTTTGACCATTCTGAATTTATCTATCAGTGTGAAAGCAGGTTTCAGATACTATGAAGTAATGTCCCCCATCAACACATTGACACTTTCTCACAACCATTTGGGTGCTCAGGTCTACGGCTCAACAAAATTGCTCGAGGCAATAAACCCCAAGACTTCTGAATTTCATAGTAGGATGAAGGAAGCAGAGGAAAAGCTCTCTCATCTCAGCATAATCAATCCCGCGAAAAGTTTTTTTGATCAATCAATATCTTTATACAGGAGGACGTCTAATTTCATAAATATCCGAGGCTAAGTAGGAACAGTCATTATGTATGACGCTGGGTGACTTCTGAAAATATAAACAATTACCTAAAATGAGTACCTCAATCGATATGTATGAGGTTTATTCTCTCAAAACGATCAATTATTACATACCTATCCTCAAAGTAGAAAGAGAAACTAAACAAGTACAAACAGTGAATCGCAGAAAAACTCATTATTTGAGTTCTTCTTACTGATATAATTATTTGTATTTTGCGTTATTTTCATTACGAATGATTATCGAAGAATATTACTTAAAATGTCATGATTATCTCAGAATAAGTAGAAACAGCAATTGTGGTAAGACGCTACGTATACCATTATACCATTAAGCCATTTCCCTTTCGGGGTAGACGTGACACTACCCGATTCGGGTAGTGTTTCTAGGTGGATAGTTTCTTGTAGTAAATAACTACAAGTGTGGGCTCACCACACCCACGACACACCAACAGCACGCAGTTAGTAGTATTCCCGAACGCTCTCTAAATATGAATTAGTGAAAATTTCACTAGTTGAATTAGTAAATGTATGGTTCACTAACCAAATAGTAATATTTTGATGTTTCACATTTGAAATAGTAAATATTTTACTAATAAATTAGTAAAAGTTTTACTAATCTCAATTAGTAAACATGGTTCACTATTATTTAGTAGCTTCGCTTCACTAATTCATTAGTAACTTAGCGCGCTCACTAACGAATTAGTGAACTGCAACGATTTTGACCAATCTGAAGTCATATCCTCATATGACATTGCGTGCCACTTGATGCCAGGCTATTTGAGGTTCGCATTGTTTTAATCCTTAAAGTACAGTTCAATTTTAAAAATCATTAATTTAATTTATATTCACAGTTGATCAACAAAAAATGGTTTTTTATCCAAAATCATCAATTTCAAACGCTTCTAATTTCTAATTGCTTAAGTATGTAAAAGTTCATCTAAAAATTCTTTAAATTAAAATGTACGCTTGAAAATTAAAATCTAAAATGGAAAATTTTTTAAGTGGAAGATTTTCGAATTACGCATGCGTAAAATGCATTCTGAACTGAATGATATGATAATTGTAAAATATGACAATTTATCTAATTATTTAAGAAGGGTTGAAATACAGGTTGGAAAGACTATTTTAAAATTTTTTAAATTCCTGGTCAAAAAATAAGTGCACTGTTATTTCCCGGTTTTTCTCGGTCTCATAAGACTCCCGGTCCAGCGGCCACCCTGAAATTATCATATTATTGTTCTACTTAACTGTGGCCAGTAGACAAAAAATAATTCAATATCAATTTATTTATTTATTATCGCCAACGGCCATACCACACTAAAAAAACCAGTTCTCGTTAGATCACTGAAGTTAAGCAGTGTTGGGCGCGGTTAGTACTTGGATGGCTGATGGTGAATTCGGGAATACTACTAATTGCGTGTTGTTGGCTCGTCGTGGGTGTGGTGAGCCCACACTTGTAGTTATTTATTTCAAGAAACTATCCACCTAGAAACACTACCCGAATCGGGTAGTGACACGCCTACCCCTAAAGGGAAATGTCTTAATGGTATACATACATACCTGGCCAAAAACACAACACCATTGAATATCAATGTACTTTTTTGTTTCAAATATTCTGTTTTATTGTTAATAAAACTTACATGAATTTATTACAGTGCATATTCTTTGTATTCTAGCATTTTTTATAGTCTCCTTTCAATTTATATTTATTTTGAGAAAATTAATTTTTTCACTGAATAATTAGTGCATTTTTACTGTATAATTAGTGACTTTTCACTCTTTAATTAGTAAACACTGCAGTGACAGGGATTACTAATTGCTTAGTGGAATTTCACTAATTTCACAAGTGGACAATTTCCACTAATCAAATTAGTAGTTTTCTACTAATCGTGAGTGGCCGACTTCTCTCTAATTGAATTAGTGAAATTTCACTATCAATTAGTGAAATTCCACTAATTCAGATTTAGAGAGCGGTCACCCATCCGAGTACTAACCGCGCCCAACACTGCTTAACTTCAGTGATCTAACGAGAACTGGTTTTTTCAGCGTGGTATGGCCGTAAAAATAGAAATATGGAAATAAAATAAGTTTCTTGATTTGCTGGAGGAGGTAAAATATTGCATACTTATCCTCAAATTATAAAGAGAAACTTGACCACTAGAACCAGTAGGTATAAAAAAAAATATAATGAACACGGTAATTCCTAAAGACTAATTTTTTTAGTTTTACTATCGGATATCATTAGTTTCTTGTGTTTTTTTCATACAATTGAATTTTGGAGAATATTCCTCCAGAATTTCATAAATACCGTAGGGCAAGTAGAAACAGGCATTATGGTAAGACGCGGTGTGACTTTTAAAAATATAAGTGAGAACATAAAATGAACTTTTCTATCCATGTGTAAGATGTTTATTTTCTGGAGGAGTTAAGTTAGTGCATACCTATCCTCAAAGAGAAACTACATAAGTAGAAAAGGTAGGTCGCAGTAAGATAAGTTATTTGAATTATCCATAACGTTAACCCTGAACGAGTTGAAAACAAGGTTGGTCTCACGGACAATTGCGTAAAGGTATACAGTTCAATATGACGTTGTCCAAAAAATTCTCGACCAAGCAGTTTTCTTCATATTTAGAAAAAGTGAATTTCGCCATCATCTTGATCTTAAGCTTCGCTGCTTTTCTCAGTTTTTTGACAAGTATAACGACACAATATTTTATAATATCATATCTATTGTTTCAAATATACTGTTAATTATATTATACATTGCGCCTAACTGTGGAAAGGCCCGTCATTGCGTCAACGTGTAATGTCGCTCAAAGTCAAGCCCAAGTAGCCTGGAGCCTGTCAATTTTCAAGTGAAAGATATTATATCCCCCTTATAGTCAGGCCCCAAATGTTTTCAACAAAAATGCTAGTACACTGTAAAGTTCGTTTTTACTCTTGACATGTAAAGAACTGGCCGGCGCAGGCGCGGCAACGCGCCCATACCAGACGTCTTGAGGTTCATATCTTGGCAGCGTGGAGCTGATTTTTCAACCAAATTTTAGAATTTCCAAACAAAAAAGATTAAAATTCAACCAAAAGCATTTTCAATCAAATAATTAAAATGTTTGGGAGATAGTTGAATTTAAAAAAAAATGCATTTAAATGCTTTAGACGTTGATCTCATAAACTCCAAACATTTTCAGGATTAGTATAATAAATAAAAAATTTTACGTGTTTCTACTTTTAATAAACCTTATAAGCCACAAGAACTTTTCCTTTATTTATTTATTTTTTGAAAATAATGTTTTGCACTTTTTTTCTTGAGTTGGAAGTTCACGACTGTCATTTAGAACCGTCGGGCCTACATCTTGCAAAATCTTTGCACAATATGACTCGATGGCGACTGGACATGGCTATACATAAATAAATAAATTAATTAGTAAAACCGATCCTCCATATCCGATTAATTATATCACACTTGGCTATAGCTCATAAATAAAATATGAATTATACTTTTTCTTCATAAACTTTGGGATCAACTAGTTCGTCTGGAGATTTTGGAAAATGAATAAGTCGAGGAAGTTCTCGTAAGCTTGGATATGGTGGTACAACCCATGCACTTCCTGTATTTGCCCAAGCCATCACATGAGTTAAGGCTGGACCCACCATTACTTTTCTAAAACCATAGTAAAACTTTGTATAATATCTAATATCAATCTACAATAAATATTTACTTATATTCTAGATTGCAAAACAATGATGAAATTTGGTGAACTTCCATTAACAATTTTATTTTGAATCGAATTTGAAAAATATTTTTGAAATACCTACTTTAGAGGTAAGCACTTCATCATGCATTCGTTTTGATCATTTGGTTCCATCATTCCTGGAAAATCTGGTATGCCAATTTTCTCAAATTGCTTATTGGTGGGACATATGGCCACAAAACGCACTCCAGTTCTTTCAAAAGTGTTTTCTTTCTATATAATCAATAAAAAATTTGAACTAATTCATTTCTGCTACATATTGGTCATTAAATTATATATTTTAATTTTGCTTACTGCAATATCGATAGTGGTTTCTATGACTGCCTCTTTACGACAATAAACTGGTGCAGGATTTTCGGGCCATCCCATAAATCCAAAAACACTGGCACAGTTTACAATTATTCCACCTGGACCTCCGTTCTCTCTTCCTATATGCTTCAAACCAATTAGAGATGCCCTTCTGGTGTTACTCTAAAATAATACTTCATTCATTGAATTTATTCATTTCATTAAGCAAACAATTCATAATTCATTAGAACAACAGATTTGATTGTAAACAGCTGTTTATCGGTGCAATTAGTACCTAGTAATATCAGTATTATAATTAAATGTGATAATCATAAATTCACGAAATAATAACTAAATAAACACATGAGGGATCATCCAAAAATTATCTAAGGTGTTTTTCTAAAATTTTGAACCCCTCCTCCCCCTATGTATGATACCGCGAGATTTGTTTGGACCACCCCAAATTCTTATTAAGATTTTATAAATTAAACATTTAAAAATGCAATTTTCATCTAAAGGAGAATTACCAGCTTTCTAACCGAATATTTTAAAAATGTCAGAGATGAACATAAATGTTTATTTAAACGATTATTCTGTAGTCTATAAATTACCACAATTCCTATTGAATTATTGCAGACTTCAGAGTCTTCCCTATTTGTCTCGTTTTCTACTTAAATGCGAACTGAATTAAGAGAACCCAATAAAAAAATCCAACTTTTTTTGGTTGAAACTTCATTCTTTTTGCGGTTGAAAAGTCTGCACAAATATTTTCGGTGAACCTAGACACTTAGTAAAAATCCAACTGATTTTTTAAGAATTCACCTTTTTGACTAGAAAATCAAAAAAATGGGCAGAATTTTAAACTATTTGGTCGAAAGTTAAACTACTTTGTTAAAAATAAAATTATTCAGTTAGAGATTCATCATTTTAGTTAAAAAAGTATTTCTTTGACTATAAATTAAAATGTTTTGTCGAAAATCGTTTTTTTTTTGTTAACAAAAATTATTTCTTCTCATCTGAAAATGTGACTATTTCATTTTTGGTTGGAAAATTATATTTCTCAGTTGAAAAATTATTTGTTGCGGTTGGAAATGCAACTCTTAGGTTGAAAATTAAACTTTTATGTTGAAAATTCATGTATTTTGTTGAAAAGATCGTCTTTTTGGTAGAAATCTAATCCTCTTGATTGATAATTCAAATATTTGGTTGAGAATGTATGTAATTTGTTGACAATTTGTCTGTTCTAGTTCAATTCAACTGCTTGTAAATTCAAATTAAAATCGTTTTGTTTCAAATATAAACTACATATTACTTTTTTTGTTGACAATTAATCTGCTTAGATCGAAAATTCATCTCCTTGATTGAAAATTGATCTACTGTGTTGAAAATTCATCTTTTTGATGAGAAAATTAAACGATTTGGTTGAAAATTTATTTAGTTCGATGTAAATTCTTCTTTTTGTAGAAAATTAATCTTCTTTTTTGAAAATTTAACTTTCTGGTTAAAAGTTTATGAAATTTGCAAAAATTTATCTTTTTTGGAGCAAAATTATTCGTCTTGGTTTAAAATTTAACTATTTGGTTGTAAATTTATGTAGTTTGTTGAAAATTTGCATTGTTTGGTGAAAAATCGTCCTTCTTGGTGAAAAATTCACCAATTTAGTCAAAAATTTAGGTAATTTGTGAAAAATTCGTCTTTTGTGGTAGACGATTCTTCATCTTAATTAATAGTTGAGCAATTTGGTTAAAAATTGAACTATCTTTTCAAGTTTTTTTTTTTTTTTTTGTTAAAAATAAATTTTGTTATTGAGAATGTAATTATTTATTTCAAAATTCACATCGTTTGTTAAATCTTAAGTTATCTGTTGAAAATTGGTATTTTCGGGTTAAAAATTGAACCTTTTTGTCGAAAATTCGTCTTTTTAATTTGTTAAATAATTTATGTAATTTGATAACAATTTGTATTGTTTGGTAGAAAATTATTCATCTCAGTTGAAACTTTAAATATTTGGTTCTTTGACTTTTTGATGGACAATTAATCTTCTTAGTAGGAAGTTCAACAAATTAATTAAAAATTTGTATTTTCTTGCACATTCCGTAAGATAGAAGGACAGGGTTAACAAATTATGGACCCTCACAAAGGGGATACTGAATTCAAAATTTCGGAAGGAATCTTTACACAATTTATTCACGGCCCCTTATCGAAAAAAAAAATTATGATAAATTGCCATGATTATCTTAATTTAAGAAGAAGTATATTTTTACTTTATTCAATATTTTTTGAATAGACCCTGAGGGATTTTTTCCGAAAATTTCCTTACCCATTCATCTTCAGGTTTGCAACAAATTGATGAAGAGAGTGGTTTTGTATTTTGATCAAGATCAGTGAAGAGAATATGGATCGCTCTCTGTCTACAAAGAACCGTTTCAAAAACTCCTAATTAAACAAAAATGATTTTGAAAAAACGTTTGGAAAATCAGCAAGCCAATTATAACTTTTCAATCAATTAAAAATCTTGTTCAATAACTTCATATAAGATATTGAAAAGTGATTCAATAAATATAACAAAGCGAAAAATTTAATCCATTAAAAATTACCTTCAAGCTGAGAAGGATCTCTTATATCACAATGTAAAAACCAAGCTCGATCTCTCCCGTATGCATCGCATAATCTTTTAACTGCTCTTTCTCCCATCTGATTATCCTTATCAGCAATTATAACTTTCTACAAAAATAAAAATTAAATTTTTGCATCATAAAGTTATAGTTTTCTATATTTTCACAAAAAAAATGTATATGATTTAATTTTCGATCTTTAATATGAATTTGATTATTGTAAAATTAACAACTTTCGAAATAGATTTTTATATCCTGAAATTACTTTTGAACAATTATTTTTCAAGGGAAAATTTTATTTAAAATAAAAAGTTTGAAAATTTGACTCACTTTTGCACCTTTAGATAATAATTCATCTGCAGCTGTATATCCAAATCCACTTGAACCCCCAACAACCATAGCTACTTTACAAAGTGGATTAAGAATTGGTGACGGAAGCGACGCGCAATTTCCTGGTGTAATTATTTTTAATTCCTTCTCTTCCTCTTTCCTTTTCCCCAAAAACCATCCCTTCTTTTTATTTTTCTTCTTTTTCTGATTAAATGCACTGCTTGTTCCAAAATTACGAAACGGAATTTTATTTTCGAGAATCCTAGAAAAATGTGTCATTAGTCACTTTCATTCGAGATTTTCTAACTTGAACTTAATAATAATACTGAAGCTCACTGCAGGTTTTTCTTAGTGACGAAAAGGTTAGTCCAATTGGAGGTTAATCTTGAAATTGGATTCAGAATCATCTTACAACCAGAGTTTAAATTCACATTATTAAATTTTTCGTCAGTTCCATAATTGCCTTCAAATTTTGCGAATAAATTAGATGAAAAGTTGATATTAATCAAGTTAAAAAATTTCCTAGATAGTGAACTAAAATTTAGATAAGGTGATGGGAAATGAAATTTTGAAACATTTTTAAAGGTTCTTATGTAAATGGTTTCTTTTGTTTTCTCATGTTCATCACGAGGCGACGAATGAAACAATTCTTGGAAGGCTTAACTTATTATCTAATAATCAATTATAATTTTAATTAACCAATCAACGCATCAATCAAAATTAATTATATTTTTTAAGAGAAATTTCCAGTGAAACTATGAAGGATGAACTTCAATGATTATTTCAACTTTTATTCTTTATTCTATAAATTATCACGATTCCCATTCATTTATTGCAGACTTCGCAGTCTTTCTCCTCTTTCTCGTTTTTTCACTTAAATGCGAACTGAACGTAACAGAACCCAATAAGAAAATCCAACTATTTTTGTTTGAAACTTCATTCTTTTTGCAGCTCAAAAAGTCTACTATTAAATTTCTGGCAGAGAATTCATCTTTCTTGGTGAAAAATTTCATTCTTCGGTTCAAAATTTAATTATTTTATTAAAAATTCAACTTTTTTGTTAAAAACTAAATTTTTTGGGTAGAAAATAAACTGTTTAGTTCCAAAGTTGAACTTATTTGTTAAAAATACATTTTTTACAGTTAAAGATTCATCATTTCAATTGAAAATGTATTAATTTTATGATAAACTTAACTATTTTGTTGAAAATTCGTTTTTTTCTTGTTGAAAAAATTGATTTTTCATAACTCAAAATGCGACTATTCCACTTTTTGGTTGAACAATTATATTTTTCAGTTGGAAATGCAACTATGAGGTTGAAAATTCATGTATTTTGTTCAAAAATCATCTTTTTCGGTAGATAAATAATCCTCTTTTTAACCCGCTCTTTATTAAAAATTTAAATTTATTGGTTGAAATATGAACTACATATTACATTTTTTGTTGATAATTATAGCCCGATAGTTTTTTTACTCACATCCACACAAAATGATGAGGTATTCAGTCGTAAGTTTATTTTTGATGCGCCTATAATAATTTTTAATATCTGTTGTTAACGCGCAAAATAAAAAAAATTCTTCATTATTTTTATTACCTCTTAAGCAAAATATTTTCATCAACGAAAAAATAAACAAAAATTGTTGTTTTTATTTTCATAATATTTAAAAAATGTTATTTGAATTTGTATACATATATAATTATACCGTTTTATATGACCATCATTATTAATAATTTAATAAACATTATCATCTCATCTGTATGACCATTTTTTCGTACGAATCATGAGAATGAAATTTTTTTTTGAATCTTCACGTAACGAAACCGTGATAATAATTATCATCTTAAAATTGTACTGCCGATATTATTCGGTACATTTTTCGCTTTAACTAACGATTCTGCACCAAACAAGATTTGAAATAAATTTTAGCATGTGAAAAAAACAATCGCTTATCTTACAATTATTCAGGGAAAGACATAATTAAATATGTAATATTATTATTATCGTACTAATAAGTGTCATATAAAATTAAAATGTTAACAATAATATAATAATCTTTTTTCGTTTCAAACCCTAGATTATTCTTTAATTCGTGAGAAATCAGAGGGAGTTTTCGTGTAGAACTAGATAGATCTAACGTGGTCTTAATTAATGAATAATTGGAAAGATGCTAGAAAATTTTGATGAAAGTGCATGATAATGTAGATTTTTCATAATTTGCAAACTATTTTTTCCGCAAAAATGATAAAAACGACATTTGTAAATTTTTCCTCTTAAATTGTCCTAATTTTTTCCCTGTGAGCAGTAACGAATAACTGAATATAAGTCGTCCCGAATATAATAATATTTAAGATTCATCTGGTCGTTCCAACAAATTGGGAGAATTTGAAAAAGGGATGGACTAGTAAATGAAATTTAGAAACGTTTTGAAAAGTTCTTGTGTAAAAGATTGCTTTTATTTTCTCATGTTCAGTCACGAGACGACGAATGAAACAATTCTTGGCAGACTTAACTTATTGTCAAATCAAGAATAATCAATACCACTTTTAGTTAATTAATTGGTTAATCAATAATAGCCACATATAATTCATTAAAGCTTTCAAAGCAATAACATTTGGCGAAAAAGCGTCAATTTTCGTCCTTCATACATCCTTAAACAGTTACAATTTTGTATCTTATTCACCTAAGTTTGCGATGATAACGTCGTACATACATTCGAAGCAAATATTTCAACAATGAAAAACAATCATAAAATGTATGACTATCAAGATAAATCGAATTTATTACATTCAAAACACATAATTGCTTTTAGCACGTTTGCATAATTATTGAAAAAGAGAGAGGATTAATAGCAGTATCTTTTGAATTTACTATCAATTGTAGAAATTTTCATAAATCTCCTCTCTTTTTCATTCATAATCTTATTCTTAAATATACTGAAAAGTGTATAATATCACATCAGAAGACGAAATTTCAAGGACGTCTTTATTCGCACTTAAAGACAATTCTTTCTCCATTTTAAAATATAAAAAAAATATTTAAAAACTCATGTTTTAGAAATAAAAAAATATAGGAAGAATTTTTAGCAATTAATTCATGGAAATTACTCGCCCTTTCACTCTCACTTTCAATTTGTGCGCGCTTTTCAGTGCATAGAATTTATTATTTATTAATAGAGAAATAATTTATTGATACAGAAAATGTGATTGAAAATATTGAACTCACTTTAAAATTAGATACGAAAAATAAAAGTGTAATTCATTAGTAATCTTACAACTATAATTGAATCTGAAACAATAACAAGTCATAAATTAAATCATATTTCTTCTAGACTAATAGAATTATTCAAAAAGTGTGTTGTTTTTCAAGCTTATTGTACAAAATGCAATTTTTCAAGCAATATTCTAGATCTAGAAAATTTTGGTTATGAAATACTTTATCATGAGATTGTACCATCAATTACTAGTGAATTGTTCCTCCTTGGTCAAGTACTAATTTTTTAAAAAATGGGCCTTTATTTATATTTCCGATGTGGGTAATTTTTTTTAATACATCGACAAAACTTCAAAAAATTAAAAAGTGGAATATTTTCCACTTTTTCTGAGTGAAAAACCATACCAGACCAAGATTGTATTAAAAAAAAGAATTTGATAAAAATGTACAAATATTTATAAAAGGATGAAAATTTTGTACGTTCTTAGAAGCATATTCGAAATTCAAAAAATGAAAATGATTTCCATTATATGCGTTTGAATATAATTTATATTCCACAGTGCAGCGGATGGAAATTTGTAAAGTTTATAATACAATGTTATATAAATTCGCAAGCATTAATTATATCGAAGTGAGCATGGACTATGGAGCAATCATCGATGGACTGTGTTCGTTACAAAATCGTATGGTACGGCATAATATTTGTATTTTATTCAAGCATGGAAAGAAAATGCTATATTTTTCACACAAAAAATTAGGGCTTGGGGAAGCTGATTTCTTGTGGGGATTTCCCGTTTTCCACAAGCCAAACGCTTCCACTTTTTCCGGTGTTTAATACATGTATCAATGCCTTGGCCACATGTTCGGCTCTGAAAAAATATTTCGTAAGTTTTGTGATTGGAAATAATTAGAAAAAAGTTATTTTGACAAATAAAATATGCAGAAATTTTTAAGAAACAATAATCTAAATTTTAATTTGTTCAATCTTGATTATATCATATTATTTTTGACGGAAAGTTTTGAGCTATAAGTATTCAATTTGGTGCCTTCCAAATTTGAAGTTATAAAGTTTACAAGCTCATCTGTTCGATTGACTTATTTCACAATTTAAAGTTTGATATTTTTTTAATTTTCACTCAAAAATTAATATTTAATTTTTTATAGCTTCTAATTTGTGATGGCTCTAATTTTAAACAAAATATTGTTCAACTGGAAATAACACTGTATTCAAAAGTTATAAATTTCAGAGACCTGATAAAAACTGATTTGGACTATTTGGTGATACCTATTTCATAATTTAAAAACTTACTTTTGAGTAACGCAGGATGCTGTATCTCGTCGCCAGGCGTCTTCGTACCTGGGAGAAAGTAATTGTTTCCCAACATCTCGAACTAAATTACTTTCTGTGGCACTTGGACAAAGGGCCATTACTCTAACTCCTGTTAAATCTACGTGATAATCGTCCTGAAATAGTAAATAAAAAAATAGTAATAAAACTCCTGCTTGAATCATTCATATGTTTGGGGCTCAAATATATTGTTTTCCTAGGTAAAATATAAGACACGGATAATTTGTTTTTCACCAAAAAATTAATAAAATGGCGTGCATTTTTTGACAAAACCAAAAATTAAATTTAAAAAACTTTTTTTAAATGTGAAAAATGTAGAATGCGAAATAAATTTTTGGAAATATCAATCATTTTTTCAAACATTTTCAGTTTGATGTCTCAACAAACTAGCTGAAATCATATAATATGATATAATTTTGCCAAAGGATAAGAATTTCGAACAAATTAACACTGTAAGAAATATTTGGAAATTTACATAGTTATAACTTTACAGAAGTAACGGAAAATTTCACGAAATTTCCTATACGTTTACGTAACGGCAACTTAAATTTACGAAATTTGTAACTAAATTTTCTGAAAATTTTCATAAAATTACCAGAATGTGGTGACATGCACGGTGTCTCTAGAATACTCAGAATAAAAATTTCCGAATAAAATTGCCTTATCTCTACAAGCGAGGCTCCGTAGAGATTGACCAAATGTTTTCCTCGCTTCTCGTGAGAACAAAATGAGTTCTTTCGAAAATCAATAACACCGACACACGAACACTAGGAAAAAGCATCTTCTCTTGGAAAGATGGAAATCACCTAAGGAGCCTTGGAGCACACTTTGGAATCTCTGAGTGGGGAACCATCTGAGAGTAATCCTAGCGTGGCGGGAGGTAGAGACTCAAGTGGACCTACGTGCGATGTTGATGATAGGGGGTCAAACCAAACGGCAAAACCACGACGAATTAAATTCTCAGGAGCTGCTAAAAAGAGGTTGGGATGCCAAACTAGCCCAGTCACCTAAAAGTGGCCATGGTCGCCGAGGGGTTCTTATTGACCAAACTCGATGACGACCGAATCAAAGCAAATGAAGCAGCATTAGAGAAGAAAATCGATGGGATGTAACCTGGAAAAGTTATTCCAAAATAATAAAATTGCTCATGGATGCTGTTGGCGGATTACAGCCTTGCGCGGGAGCTAACATCAAAGTGATCGATAGCAAGGACCTCCCAAGGCCAGTGAAGCTCTCAAAAACCAAAGTTACATCTGAAGACAGCGCTCCGGATATGTTTTTGGATGAGGTGGAGGAGACTACTGGAAGCTAAAATGGACACCAGATGTCACCCTACCAGTCTCTACTTTATCCGGGTAAAACTTCACCACACTAAAGGAGAATCTGCTACCTTAAGCAGACGTTTGACAGCGAAACAAATGGCTTTTGCCTTAATACAAGAATCTTGGGCTTAAAAGGTGAAAGCTGGAGGCGCAAGTAACAAGAGCGGATCAGTCATGTATGATAGCTCTCTAGAAACACCTAGGACAAAACTTTATATCAGAGGCGATATTCAATTTATTGGATTACCAAGGTTATTTTATAGAGACTTGGTGGCAATTATGATCGAGCACCATCTAGGAAGCAGGAATCAACCTACTGTGATTTTCTTAACGTACCTTCTATCAGACTCCAAGGACCCACCACCATCTGAAGAATCGGGTGGACCGCTACTGCGTTAAAGAATGGCCATTGCTCGTCTGTTGTGATGCTGACGAACATCATTCGACTTAGGGTAGCAAAAACACCAACCATGGGGGTGAGTCTTCATTAGATTTCCTTTTAGCTACTGATTTAACTTTATTAAAACCGGGTAATACGCCTACTTCCGTGACGTCCAGATGTCGCGAAGTAATTTATTTGGCATTATGTTTGATAAGTATCAGCAAAATGTTCAAGGGATGGAATGTGTTATACGAATATGTCCCTATCGGATCATAGACAAATATGCTTCTGTTGAGCACAGCCGATAGTCCTGAGGTTCAAAGGTATAGGAACCCTGAAGCAACTGGTTGGGATACTTATAGGGGGGATCTCAGCAGTTTGCTGGGCACTATACCGGGTGGAATTAAGTCTATCCAACAAATAGAATTTGCTGTCGATATCATACAAAAGGGTATGAACCAAGTATATGAGAATAATTGTCCTCTTTGTATGAAACAAAAAAAAACAGACAGGGATGCACCCTCTTAGAATCCTAGTCTTGAGGACCAGAGAAAGGATACTCGACTCTTTTTCAACAGGGCTAAAAAGTATGGGAGAATGGGGACTTGTACAGGGCAACCTCAACAAGATATTATAATGAGAAACCAAATGCCGTGAAGGACTCATGAAGGGGGTACCTCTAGGGAATCAAGAATATACCCAAAACTGCTAGACACCAGAGAACCGTCAGGTGTAACTCATCATGTAAACTGAAGGTATTAATATTGCCTTAGGACGAAACGGCTAAGACGAATCATGAAGTCCTAAAGCAGCTACTGTGGGTATACTTTCGGTCTCGGATTTAGATTGCATGAATGATAGGGCGGTTCATGAGTCATAACCCTCAGGGAGACCAACTTTTATAGCCAAAATGGAAGATTGAAAAGTAACTAGTCGTATTGTTCATTCAAAAGTTAGATGGATAGCTGAACAATGCAAACCATTCAAAGCTGTAGGAGATGATAAAATATTCCCTGCATTTATTTGAGAAGGATTTTGGTCCTTGGTGGGTCCATAGTCCGGCATCTTCCGGGCATACTTATCAATGGGATACACCCTGATAGTATTAACGAAGGTAGCAATATTAATTCCAACGCCAGGTAAAGATAGCTACTACGAGGCAAAACCCTTTAGATCGATCAGCTTGACCTCGTCCATGCCGATAACACTAGAAAAATTAGTGGACCTTCACATAAAAGAAGAAATCCTAACGGAAAAACCTCTCCACAGGAATCAGTTTGCCCCTGAAAGAAGCAGATCTACCGTAGACGCTCCCTATGCGTTCACCTCCCGTATTAATAATATAATGAGGAGAGGTGAAGTAGCAATTTCAGCGTTTCTAGAAATGAAGGGGACATTCAGTGACAACCCAATTGAAGGCATATACAATTCTGCTAAAACACATGGAGTTAGTGACACCGTAAACAGGTGAATGCACTCGATGTTGAAAAGCAGAATGGTACATAATTCGCGACATGGTAATGAAGTGAAAACCAAAGTTTCAGGGAAATGCCAACAGGGAGCAGTTCTTTCATTCACCCAGTTGGCGCTTGTCATTGATTACCTGATTCTTGTTTTGAGCGAATCAGGTTTTTACATTCAGGAGTATGTAGATGACCTGGCGATCCAAATGATAGGGAAGCATGAGGGCACCTTAGTGAAACTCATGCTTTCAGCACTCAGCATAGTGGAGCAATGGTGCAGGGACCGTTGTTTGTCGGTTAACCCGGACAAGACGAAACTCATGCATTTTACCAGAAAACGGAAGCTTCCTGACCTTGGAAATCTTATGTCCTACTGTAGGGAAGTGAAATTTTCCAAATCAGCCAAGTATTTAGGACTAATATTTAATCCTAAATTGGCCTAGAAACTCTACGCTGGCGCAGTGGCATACAAAAAAAGCTAAAATGGCTTTTTGGGTCTGTAGATGCTCAATAGAGGAAACCTTGGGCTCAAAACCCATAACTACGCGCAGGTTATATAAAAAGATAAATCAGACCCATAATAGCATATGCATCTATGATCTAGTTGCCGAAAACTGAACTAATCAGTAATATAAAACGACTAGAAAGCATCCAAAGTGTTTCCTGCTTGGCAATCACTGGTGCTATAAGAACAACGATAACAGTTCGTGAGATCATTCTGGACATCCCAACGTTGCACCTTTTCGTAAGGCTGATTGCGGCAGCGAAAGTCTACAAATTCCTAGTAGGGGTAACATCAGTGATGTTTAGGTGGCAGATCTATATGATATATGTAACCGCATGCTATGCGAGGATAATATTCTTGCTATGCAAACTGATGTTATGTTCAGAAAGTTATCCTTAATGTAAACCTTCCAGGTCATTTCCCCTAAAAGGGAAGAATAGCATGATGAAGAGAAAAGGAAAGAATTATGTACACCTACACATTCCCTGCACTTCACCGGGCCAAAATAATAGCCAGTACAGCTTGCCTAGAGGAAGATTTAAGCGGACTTATGAAGGCCAGCACATTGACTTATAGACAAATCTGAAGTTGCCTTCAAGATCTACCTAAGGTTGCTGGTAAAAACTGGGTTAGTCTGATCTGGGTTCTCGGCCATGAGGATATTGAAGGTACTGAGAAAGCAGCTGTGGTGGCTAAGACGGGAGCTTCACAGCCCCCGATTGGCCCAGAAGCCTACTGGTCAAGAGGTATTTCTTTTTAATGGTATTCATTCAAGAATCGGGTAAGTGGTACATGGCCTTAAATTAAGATTATCCAAAAATATCCAGAAAAACTTACACCAAATGCTCTGGTAAGACTGACAATTGCTGATTTGGTGGCAGAATAAATAGGAGCACTGACATAAGGATTTATGCTCACATTACTTCCTGTATTAATTACCACACCTCCCCCATAGCCCCTATCTTTTGCCAAATATCGTTGTGCGAGAAGGGTTCCTCGAATCACTCCATTCTGAAAATTAAAATACTTATATTATTTTCTCCAATTTAAATTAATAGTAATCATCAAATATTCTATGTTTTGTCGTGAACGAATCTACTCACGAGATTAACATCTACTTCCAATTCCCAAAATCTGTCGTTCATAATTCCAGCATTGTTTACAACAATGTCTAGTCTTCCAAAAGCCGAGAGTGTACTTTCGAAAGATTCTATAAAATGAAAAATATAAGTTTTTAATACATCTGTAGTTCGTATTGATAATTCATCATTTATAATTCAACTAATCAAAAGTATTATTCAACATTCAAATTGAAAACATCTAATTGAAAAAAAATGTTGACACTCTTTATGAACCACGAAATTTTAATTATATGACAATCTAACATTTATTCCTTCTGTCCATACTATTAATTTTGATATCACATTTTTTAGTATAAAAATTTGTCCAGTCGCTTTGAATGCTACTTGCCACTACATGATATCAACTTATTAATAATATTTATCACATCCTTAATTTCTATATTTTCAAATCAGAATTATAGTTTTAACATGCAGTTCTAAAACAGTTTAATTTTAAAGGCCTTGAAACTAAAGTTTTATTTGCTTCAAAAGCTAAAATTCGAAAATATTTGAAATGAAATTTCCGAATTTTTGATGGTTTCTAATTTCAAGTTTCACAATCACAATGTTGCAATTTTAGATTTGAATATTACAAATCTCAGGAATTTTTCCCGATTAGATATTTCAGAATTGCAAACTTTCATATTAAAAGCCTTCACAGTTAGTTTTGAATTGAATTATATCAGGTTTGAATATTCTAGATTGTTTGGTTTCAATTTCAGTCATTTTTCGATTTAATACTCTTAGATTTAAATATTGAAAATTTGCAGGTGATTTGCACAATTTTCTGTTTAAAGGTTTCTTAATTAAACAATTTTGAAGCAAATGCCTCCAGAATAATTCTAAAAAAAAAAAAATTAGGGAAAAAAATAAATTGAAAAAACAGTGAGAAAAATTGATTAAAAAATTAATAAAAAATCTGCCTGCTGCGCGGACACATTCTAATCGCGCGCAGCTCGCACTTTTCAACGTGAATAATTTTTCCTATTATCATTTTTTGTACCTTGCATAATTTGACTAAAAAATGAAATATATTATTTTTAATAACATTTTCCACGATCAAAAATATTCATCTTATTATAAAATGGTTTGAAACAAATTTGTGAAACTTTTGAAGATAAATTATTCTTTTATCGTTTATATTGTATCGCATTTTGCATAGTTTATTAGGAAAATGTAAGTTTTTTGTCTTAATAATATTTGTCGCGATTGAAGCAACAACCATGCGCTTTATCGAAAAAAAATAGTTGCAGAAAAATCTGTTGACCTTTTTGAGAAAAACAATTTTGTATTATAACATTTTTTCGTATATCGTGTATGTTCGCCAGAAAATTGAATTCTTGATTTTTTAAAAAGCATTTTCGATGCATGAAATCAGAAATGCTTGTCAAAAATGGATGGTTATCGAACTTGTCTTTTAATTTTGGGCCTTGAAACATTGGGTCAAAGTGCAATCAAATCTGATAATTTCTTCGGAAATTAATTTAAAGTTAGGTTAAATTGTGCAATTTCAAAAATTGGAATCATTGCCATATTAGGTATTTTCACTTCAGCCATCAGCTAACTTCACTTCGTTGAGTGCTGAGGGGAAAACAATAGATCAAATGCATGGGACAAAACTTTATTTTGGTAATATCTTCATAATGAATAATAATTATTACTATTTTATCATGTCATTGGATAGTTCTTAAAAAATAAAAACTATTTTTCAAATACATTTATATAGAAAAAATTAGTTTTTACGAAGATATTAGCAAAATAGGGCAAAAATGGAGCGAATCCCATGCATTTGATCCATTGTTTTCCCCTCAGCAGTTAACGAAGTGAAGTTAGCTGGTTATGAAGTGAAAATACCTAATTGTTTTGTATTTTTTTTATTCTCAATGTATTTTCTTAAAATTGTCCGATTGTTAGGGCGCAGTCCCATGGATACATATTAGCAGAGTAGCAGATTTGCGGAGTAGGTTTTTCGACCAATTGGATGATTGCAGGGAAT
>CAKNXH010000068.1:588873-674281 GCA_932178445.1 Andricus quercusramuli | reverse complement strand
ATTCCCTGCAATCATCCAATTGGTCGAAAAACCTACTCCGCAAATCTTTAATCTCGCTAAAATGTATCCATGGGACTGCGCCCTTAGTTAAATATTCAGGAAAATATACCATTTTGAATTTGGAAAATATTAATCTTTAAATAGAAAATCGTGTTCAAAATCAAGATAAATACAAATTGAACTATCTGAAACTGATCTATTTAACAATTCAATATTTTTTTATTTTCAAACGATTGACATTTACCGAAAATAATTGAAATTTTAAGGTGTTCGATAATGAAATAGTTTGAATATCACATTTTTAAAAGTTTTAAATGAAGTTCAGATTTGTTTAATTTTTAATTTTCCGTTGTAAAAAACTCGTTTTGTAAATTCATATAATATCAAATTGGAAAGAGTTGACAGTTACACAGGATTTATAATCAAATAATTTTGAATGAAATGCCTTTAGAATAAATTTTAAAGAATCTAAAATTAGATCCATAATTGCTCAATTTCAAGCCTGGAAATTGGGAAGATTTTAGATCCAAGGATTAAATATAAAATTATTTTTTATTGGAAAAAGTTTCAAAATATTTTACATTTTGAACTTGATTGAAAGTATATAGGTATACAAATTTGAATCAAAGGGCTTAAAATTGTGCCATTTCAAACATCGGAATCATATCGAGCAATCTTCATTTATATTATTCTTTGTAATGTGAATTTTTTATTTTGTATCCGTAATGTTTCTCAGTGTTAAAGATTTTTTAAAAATTAAGTTTTTGAAATTCGGAAATGATTTGAAATAAAAAAGTTAAAAAATGTGTTGTTTAAATAAAAATAGATCAAAATTCTGAATTTTCATGTTGAATGCTTTTGCAATTTTTCCTTTCCTGGGTTTTGATTTTGTAATTAAAATAGAAATGATTGAAATTCGGAAGCTTTAGTTAGAAATTCAAACATTTTCATTTTTCAAACGATTTGAATTCACTTAAAATAATTGAAATTGCAAGAGTTTGAGTATAAAGAAGTTTTAATCTTCAGGATAGAATGAAATTCAGACTTGATCATTTTTCAACTTTTCGCAAGAGAAATTTTTTAGTTTTCAATGTTTCCGGTTTAAAACTACTTTTTATTTTCAACGTTTTTTTATCATCCAATTTTAAAGATATATAATTGCAAATTTTGCCATTTTAAGTTTTCAAAATAACGATTAAGTCATTTCTTTATCTTATGAAAATTTGTCTAATTAATATTATTGTTAAATTATAGATTTTTCATGTAATGGTAATTTCAAATTCTCGAATTTCAGAACCTTTGACTTCGAAACTTTTAATTTAGTTTTCAATTTCAAACTGTCAATTATCTTATTTTTTGATATATTAATATGAAATCATTGAATTTCGGAATTCTCAAATTGAAAATAGAATTGTGTAATTTTGAACGCTTTGAATTGAAAATAAAAGAATTTCAACACCTTTTTAATGGAATTGTTCAATTTTCAAAATTAAAATAATGGTTCAATTACTTTTCATTCCATTCGAAATATCATGCTTTTATAGAAACTTTTCCAAACCCAATGTGAACCAATCTCATCAATAATGGATTTTCAAATAGTCTAGATTTTCAATGTTCGCGCGTGCATTTACTACTAGTAGGAAAATATGTTATGAACTATTTTTCGTACATAGGTTATTTCTCAAGGGTACCAAAACTTAGTTAAAATTAATTAATAATTGATTAGGGAGTTACCTTCGAATTGGCAATAATCAGTAACGTCACACTGAGAAAACATAACTCTATTTTTGCCATATTTAATGCCAAGGGCATTGACCAATTCTTCACCAGATTCGCAATTAATATCACAGACGGAAACCTGAAAATGAAAATGTATTTAGATACATCCACTTTAACTCCAGGGAACTCGTGTAGATAATTCACAAATAAATTATCTCTCCACCTCGACGAAAATTCGCTTCAGTGGCTAAACGAATTTGTAGTGAGTTTCATAAATTCGATCTCGACAACCTCTAATCACCAATTTGCGTTTAAAATTTGTCTGGCATGTTAGAGAATCAATTACCATTTTTATTCATTTATAACAAAATATTTTCTTTATTTAAACTTTATCAATATTTACTCAATATTTTATTAGGAATATATGGAATTAAGAGAGTTCTTGAAGATTAATTTATTACTAAAGTTGCTTTATAAAAATTAGTCATTTTGATTTTGATTCAAAGTTCAATTTTTGAAACAATTTAACATCAAAACCAGTTAGACTTTATTGATTTTTCAAGAAGTGAAATTAATTTTTAAAAACTTTTTCTACCCCTCCTCTTCTTCGTCTGAGATCATCAGACAAAGTTCGAACCCTTCAGGGTGACGTCAGAAATATATTTTTTGATAAACGCCTAAAATAAAGCATAAAACATACAAACTTGATATTTTAACAGGCCTCATAGCCTAGAATGCTCTCAAGATAGAGAAATAGGGTAATTTTTCACGAAAATAAATAAATAAATAATAATAAAAATATTATATTTAAAAAAATGCATAGATATCATGTTGAATTAAACATGATACATTTGTGATTTTGAGTTTCATGATTACAACCAAACAGTATAACTTTCAAACAAAAAAGAGGAATTTTCAACAAAATAGTTGAATTTTCAACGAAATTGTTGAATTTTCAATCGCCAAAGATGAATTTTCCATCATATGGTCGCATTTTTGATCAAAAAATATTGAACTTTAACCACAAACTGTTGCATTTTTTAAAAATAGTTATGTCTTCAAGCCACAAAAACTAATTTTTTAGGAGAATGTTGAAGATTCAACTAAGGAAGATTAATTTACAACCAAGAACTTTTCTATCGAAAAAGATGAATTTCCAACCCAGATGGGCTAAAATTTTCTATCCAAACACACGAATCTTCGAACATATGATAACTTTCCAAGAAAATCGTTGAGTTGTGAACTCATGAAGATGAAATTTCAATATGAAAAAAGTTAATTTATTATCAACCAAACAATTTCATTTACAAACAAATAGTTGAACTTTCAAGGGAAACGGGCGAATTTTCAACTTACTAAAATGAATTTTCAAAGAATTGATTAAATTTTTAAACAAAAAATATTAACCTTCAACCAAAAACAGTTGCGTTTCGAACCAAAAAGTTACATTTTCACGCCAAGAAACGAATTTTTTGTTTGAATTTTTAACGAAATAAATAAAATTTCAAGAAACTAGTTAAATTTTCAACAATGTTGATAAATCTTCAAATCTGAAAATAAATTTGAAACGTAAAAGTTAAGCTTTCAACCAAGTAGATAACATTTCAACCAAAAAAATATTATTTTGAATCATAATCAGTCAAATTAAACTAAAAAAGATTAATTTTGAACAAAAAATATAATAGTTGATATTCTAAATTAGAGGATATTCATTTTGAATGAAAAAAACCAAATTTCTAACAGAAGAGATGAATTTTAAACCCAGAAAGATTTCTCATTCAAGAGAGATATCAAATGTCAACCAACGTGTTAAATGTTCAAGTAAAGAGTGTTAATTCTCCATAAAAAATTGAATTTTCAACATGATAATATGAATTTTCAACAAAAACGTTAATTTTCAACATACTCGTGGAATTTTCATGAAACAACGATTAATTTTTAATCGAAAATTAGATAGTTAAATTATCTTAAATTAATTTGCGAAAGAAATTTTTTCAACAAAATAGTTATATCTTCAACCAATAAAATGTATGTTTAACAAAATAATTATAACTTCAACCAAGTAGTTCAATTTTCGACGAAAAAATATGGGTTGCCAGTGAAAAACTGAATAGTTGAATTCTCAACTAAACACGATCCATTTTCAGTCAAAAAATGTATCAGTAAAATTTGTAGTTGAATAAATTATTTTTAAATGAAAAAAAAGAAGTAATTTTTGAACAAAAAAAATCAATTCGCAACAAATTAGTTTAATCTTCAGTCAATAAAATGAATGTTTAACAAACTAGTTCAACTTTCAATCAGATAGTTGAATGAAAAAAAAACATGAATTTTAAATGAACAATTTATGATTAGAATTTTCAACTATCAACGATTCATTTTCAACAAAAAATGGAAAATTTAAATTGTCAGTTGGAAAAATTAATTTTGAAACAAAAAAAAACGAATTTTCAACCAAATAGTAAAATCTTCAACCGATGAAATGAATTCTTAACAAACTAACTCAACTTTCAATCAAGTAGTTCAATTTTCAACGAAAAATGTTTAATAATTGAAATTCCAGCTGAAAACTATAAATATTTGGCGAGAAATTGTATCAGTGAAATTTTCAGTTAGGAAAATTATATTTCATCTAAAAAAAAATTAATTTTTAAACAAAAAAAAACGAATTTTCAGAAAAATAGATAAATCTTTAAACAATAAAATAAATATTCATCAAATTATTTCGACTTTTAATCAGATAGTTAAATTTTCAGCCCACAAACATGAATTCTAATTTAAGAATTTATTAGTTGAATTTGCAACTAAAATCGATATATTTTCAGCCAAAGAATTTTCAAATAACATTTTTAAGAGGAGAATGAATTTCCAACTAACAAACAAATTAATTTTTAAACAAAAAAGGAATTTTCAACAAAATAGTTCAATCTTCAAACAATAAAAGGAATGTTCGTCCAAGCAATTCAACTTTCAGTCAGGTAAATGAATTTCAAAAAAACCGCATCATCAATAAAAAACTTATTATTTGAATTTTCAAGTAAAAATGATAAATTTACAGACAAAGAATGTTTTAGCAAAATTTTCGAATAGGAGAATAAGGTTTCAGCTAAGAGCAAAATTAATTCTAGATCAGAAGAAGAAGTTTTAAAAAATTAGTTCAATCTTCAACCAATAAAATGAATTTTTATCAAACTAATTTAACTCCCAATCAGGTAATTGCATTTTCAAGAAGAGAACCATGAATTAACAATGGAAAATTTATTAGTAGCATTTTTAACTAAAAACTATTAGATATCAACCAACAATGGAATTGTTATAATGTCAGTTAGAAAAAGTCATTTGCAAACAAAGAGAAAAAAATGTATTTTGAGCAAGATATCAAATCTTCAAACAATAAAATGAATGTTTAACCAAACAGTTCATTTCTCAATCAAGTAGTTTAATTTTCAACAAAAAATTAATTCAGTAGTTGAATTTTTCAACTACAAGAGATCAGTTTTCAATCAAAAATGGCCTTGTTAAAATTCAAGGTAAGAAGATGAATTTTGAACTCAAAAAACAAATTTTCAATAAAATAGTCCATTCTAAGCCAAAAATATAATAGTATTTCAATTAAAAAGAATTAACTTTCAAGTCAGTATTTAGATGATTTACCTATAAAATTAAATTCCTGATTTTCATTGTTTTTCAAAAATTTCAAAAAATTGTTATTGACATTTATATTTTCCATGTGTGAAGTCGCATTCTACATCAACTTCTTTCAAATTATTCAAAAGCAACTGAGTATTAGGATGAAACAAAGTTAGTTTAATTGCTAGGAATATTAGTTAATAATTTAACATAATTTTCAATAATGTCATAATACCTTTGCTCCTTGATTCAAAAGTTCTTCAACACACGCCTTTCCAATACCGGAAGCAGCTCCCGTTACCAAGGCAACCCGCCCTTTTACATCCATGCTGAATAATTTGTTTTATATTTGCAGTCTGAAAAAATTATTGTATTCGTTAATTTTATTCCTTTCTTATTTACCCTGGTGATTCGAAATTGGAATTTTCATCTATTTTCGAAATCGATTCTTTAAAATATTATTGTAAATAAACAATTTCGAAAAAAAAAACATTCAAAACTGAATAAACTTTAAGCTACGGAGACTGAGCTATGTTTTTTGCAGGCTTTTAAACATTAATAATTTTGATGCTCAAAACATAAAATTTGAAAACTAATGTTGAAGCTTTAAAATTGTAAATTCAGTACTTCTGAAAACACTGAAATAACAAATTTTGTAATTTGAAAAATTTATTCTAAATCTAAATTAATTTGAATTATCATAAATTTGATTTTGAGCTTGCAATTATTCCAAACTGAAAATTCCAAACTAATAATAAAAAAAATGCATATCGTGATTTGAAAACGAAAATAGATTATCAAATGACGGATTGGGTTCTATTCACGATATTGAAACACGAGCAACACAACGCTGAATAATTTCCTACTAATTTTCACAAATTAATTACTATTAAAACTACCTAATTACATTATGCGCAAAAATTATTTACAATCTCAGCTGAATTCTAAATTTTGAAATAACACCTCAACACCTTATTATCATTTTAACACGAAATTAATTTCCTGATACAGAAAGAATGTTGATGATATAACTTTTATTATCTCAAAGTAATCAGCACTGATTACAGAACTATATACTTACAAGCACAACTATTTGTAAATATTTTAATTGTAAAACTGTGACTCAAATTTTAGGAAATTTTCTCTGCTTTATTAATAATTGAACTGATTTTCACTTTCACAACACACGAATGGATTCCACATCATTGATAATAGAGTATTATTAAATATTTGCATGAATTTCAAGCAGATGTCGTCATTCGAGGACCGTATCGCTTGTCAAGTGACAACCACTCGCAGACTAAAGCCACAATTTTAAATTATCTCACATTGTCGAGACGCGCAACGATTTTCTCCTTTCACCTGACCCGATACTGACAAACACTTTGACAAGAGACGTGTCACTAAAATTAGAGACAAACATGGTATTTCAAATTCATTTTTTCGCACTTTTTTCTTTTATTTTATGTTTCATAATTAATTTTTATGGTTGCTAACAAATCCTAATTTCAAAATTCCCTGATTTCCCACATTTTTTACTGTAAAATTTCTCATTTTCCCTTGCCGTTCTGAATTTTTCTTTTAGGTATAAAAACTGCCTTTCTCCTAAGTGATCATTAATTTTTATGCAAAAAAACTGTTTCTAAATTTACTTTAAGCACTTTTAGTGACAATATTCTTAAATAATTTGATAAGAGATCGTATACAAATGGACTCAAAAATATGAATTATAAAACAAAAAATCGAAGAAATAAAATTTTAATCAATAGAATTAATTTTCAACCAAGAAAAAAAATAAATTTCCAACAAAACAGTTAAATTTCCAACTGAAGTGATGAATCTTCGATAAACAAAAAATGTGATCTTAACAAACAATGTAATAGTTGATATTTCTACCAAAAAACATTTTCATTTGCAATGAAAAACAATTGAATTAAACCAAAAAAATAATGATTTTCAACAAATAAGTTGAATCTAGAAATAAGACTGCATAATTTTCAAACCAAAAAGGGAAATTTTTAAATGAATACTTAAACAAAAAAATGAATTTTTAACCAAATAGTTCAACTTTCAACTTAAAAGATAAATTTTCCAACCTAAAGACCAATTTTCAATAAAATACATGAATTTTCAACTCAAGAATGAAATTCCAACTAAAAAATAGAATAGTTAAATTTTCATTTACAAAAATAAATTTTAAGCAAAAAAAAAGACTATACAACGAAAGAATAAATTTTCAGTAAGAAAAAAGGATTTTGAACCGAATACAATAAATTTACAATTACATCATGAAATTTGCATTCAAGCAGATGAACTTTCAAGCAAGAAGATTACATTTATATCAAAGAGATAAATTCTCCACAAAAACCGAAAAGTTGAATATTCAGTCACAGAAATTAATTTTTAACTAAAATGATGAAACTTCAACCAAGAAAATAAATTTCCAACAAAATAGTTGAATTTTTCAACAAATAGATTAATTTTCTACCAAAGCAGATAAATTTTTAACAAAATAAACGAATTTTCAACCAAAAAAAGATAATTTTCCATCCAAAAATAGAATAGTTAAATTTTTAGTTAGTAAAATATATTTGAAAATAATTAATTTTCAACAAAATAGTTCAATTTTCAACCATAGAAATGAATTTTCAACCAAAAAGATAAAGTTTCAACTAGAGCGATCACTGTTCTCCCAAAAAGACAAATTTTCTACGAAATAGTTGAATTTTCACGTAAAACATACTAATTTGAAACTTTAAATAGAATACTTAAATTTTCAGTAAAAAAAAAATAATTGAAAAAATATATATATATTTTTCATCCAAAAATAGAATAGTTAAATTTTTAGTTAGAAAAATATATTTAATAAAAATGAATTCTCAACAAAATAGTTCAATTTTCACGTAAAACATATTAATTCAAAACTTTAAATAGAATACTTGAATTTTTAGTTAAAAAAATAATTTTCAACAAAATAGGAAAAATTTTCAACCAAATAATACAAATTTCAGCCCAAAAAGATGAATTCACAAGAAAAAATGTGATATTTGATATTTCAACAAAGAAATATTTTTATTTTAAAACAAAAAAAGTGGAATTCGACCAAACTAGCCGAACTGAAAAAATTAATTCTGAAAGCCGCTACCTTAACTTAAAATTATACAAAAAATGTTTATTTTATTTTCCATATTTCTGAAGCAAAATACCAGCATAGGTCAATCTTCTTTGAAATGCAATTTTTTATTATAAATACCAATTTCCGACTAAAAATATTGACATAATCCAAAATTGTTATTTATTTCAAAATCTTGTTCAAACTACAATAATATTTATTTTAAATTACCAATACACTAAAGCTGTTGAAAAATAATGAATCTTCTTTGAAATCTAATGATTTTTTGGATAAAAATTTAAATTTCAGATTAAATATTCCAATATAACCTAAAATGGCTTAAAAATTGTAAATATTCTTTGTTTGAACTATGATGATTGTTGTTTTAAAAAATAAATTTTCGGTGTAAAACATTAACATAACCTAAAATTGTTTAAAAAATTATAAAGCCATAAAATACAATGATATTTGTTTAAAAATGTAAAATTCAGGTCGAAAATGCTAACAAACCCGTAAGGGTAAATTCTTGATAAATTTTAAATCTCTGAAACCTAATAGCTTTTAATTAAAAATACCCATTTTCGGTATATAACGCTAACATAACCTAAAACTGTTGCAAATTAGTAGTCTTAATTACGATTTTTGTTTGAAAATGCTAATTCCCTCTGAACAAAACTAACACAACATAAAATTTTTAGAAATTTCAAGTCTTTTTCGAAGCTTTATGATTTTGTATTTAAAATTCTTTTTTAGAACTAGTAATTTCCTGATAAATCACTAGCATAAAACATGTTCAATATTTTCAATAATTTATTAAATGATTTAAGGGTTTCAATTTAACCACATAACAGTATTAAAAAGCATATAAATGTTTCTTAATTCGCATTATCTTTTGCATAATTTTTCCAGGTTAAATTTTCAAAATTTCGAATTCAAGATATGAATAGATAAAATTGCTTTAATTTTCCAATATAATAATGCATATCAATTTTTTTAGCAATTGCACAAGATATTTGAGAACAAATTTCAATTTCATAAACACTTGTAATAAAGGTATGGACAAAAATTCACGTTGCACAATTATGCTATAACAATAAAATAAATTATTCAATTCTGCATTTAGAAAAGTAACATTTATGTAACAGCGGTATATAGATTATAAAATATTGTTTAACTCTTAATTCGGAAATCTATCTCTATCCCTTTATTGACCGTTTTACATTGTCGAAAAGTCACATCTTCATAACATTCTAAATAAAAGAGTACAGTATCGAATACTGCAATTAAGTAGCATTTATATTGCAGTAGTGTAACAAACCTATAACAATCTTGATTAAATATTAAATAATTCTTAGTTTTGGACTGCATTACTATAATTTTGTTTCCTATTTTCCTGTGTGGCAGCTAAGTAAGAATTATGTGACAGACACATAACAATCATGTAACAATATTTAATATGTTGATCAATTTTTAGTATTAACTTAGATTAGAATGATTGAATAATAAAATCAAAGCATTAACACATTCAGTTTCCTTTTGATAGTATTTTCATATAATGGTAAAACTATTCAGAACTAAATTGATTTAATAAATACTTGATAACCAATAGTGCAACAACTAATAATATAAACACTTTTAATAATCTATACCAAAAATACAATAAACACTGCTCCATGAAATATACCACGTTCACACTATACTCTAATTTTCCTCATTTGAATAAAATAATGTAGTATTGAATGCTTCAATTATAAGTAAGACTTATGTTACAGTTATGTAACAAACCTATAACAATCTTGATTAAATATTAAAGAATTCCTAGTTTAAGATTGCATCACTATAATATTGTTTACTATTTTTTTATGTAGCAGTTACGTGGGAATTATTTAACGGACTCATAACAATCATGTAACAATATTTAATAAGTTTGTCAATTTTCAGTAATGAATAAGATGAGAATGATTTAATAGTAAAAACAAAACATTAACACATTCAGTTTTCTTTTGATAGTATTTTCAGATAATAGTGAAGCTTTTCAGAACTAAATTGATTTAATAAATATTTTATAACCAATAGTGCAACAACTAATAATAAAAACACTTTTAATAATCTATACCAAAAATACTATAAACACTGCTCCATGAAATATATCACGTTCAACTATAATCTAATTTTCCTCATTTGAATAAAATAATGTAGTATTTAATGCTGCAATTGAGTAACATTCATGTGACATTTATGTAACAAACCCATAACAACCTTTATTAAATATTACAGAATTCATAGTTTAATATTGCATCACTATAATTTTGTTTACTATTTTCTTGTGTAGCAGTTTTGTAACAGTTATGTAACAGACTTATAACAATCATGTAACAATATTTATTATAATAATCAATTTTTAGTATTAAATAAGATTAGAGTGAATGAATGAATGTACGATAACTAAATGAATGATAATGAATTAATTTAGTAATAAATAGTTCAACAAGTAATAATATAAACACTTTTAATAATCTATACCTAAAACACTATCATCATTGCCCCATACAATATATCTCGATCACACTATACTCTAATTTCCTTTATTTACTACCCTTCACAACCTCCTCCATTATTTTCCCACCACTCAGATCTAAAAACAAAAACTTTTTCAATTTCTTTCACACAATTTCTATTTCCCCCCTCACTTTTTTCTCTTCTTCAAACCTCCTTTTCAACCCTGAACTTCCGTTGTGAAAAATGCCGCCCGGACTACACAAAATGAACTTGAATCCTAAGAGAACTCCCCTCCCGGAGTTCCATTAAACCGGCGAGTCGCTATTATTGAACACTGAAGGTCACCATTCATGATCTCTAAAATATGTACCAGACCGGGTTTATTTTTGTAATTCACTCGTACCTATTGGTTCGCCGGTCGGTCCCTCCCTTTTTGCTGGTGTCTTGCAACAAGCAACACGAAAAACCGATCCAAAGTGACTCAGCTCCCTTTATAAGGGATGAATATAGAGTGATAGGCCAGACCGGATATGGGGGAGGGGGGTGAGAAATGTAGTTGCAGGGCCTCGCTTATGGCAAAGTAGGATATCGGAAATAAAGGTGTGGTTGCCGGCATCGGCCGAGCTGCTCGGTGGTATGACTGGCTCCTGGTATCGCACCCACCCTTTATAACATTGTATTGATTGCCGCCGTCGCGTAAAACTGGAGAGTACGCGCGCGTCTACAACCACGAGGATTTGCGTACCGACCTTAAGGCTTCATTCTCGTCGGATCAACCCCAGAAAAATCCTCCCGAGACCTATAAGTTCCTAGGCTCGGGAAAATCGACCCGTCCGGGTCAGACGAGACTTAAAGGTCATTCCCTCCACCAAAATTTTTATGAGCGAAATAAGGTATTCATGAAAGAAATAAGAAAAGAAGTCAGGCCAAGTCTTTTCAAAAAATGTTAGAAGTTCCAGATCAGAAGTCGAAAATTGTGAGTCAAAGGTTAAGGGTAAGTTCTTAAGGATTAGATGTTATAGGTCAATGACTATAATGAGAGGTCACAGGTAAAGGGTTATTGAAGAAAGTTCACGAGTCAAATATGAATGGTCATGAGGCTAGGGGCAACGTTCAGGAGTTAGCCGGCAGAGGTCAAATGTGACCTATGATATCCTAGACTGGAGAAAATCGACCTGTCCGGGTCAAGCGAGACTTGGAGGACACTCCCTCTACTTAATTTATATTTGGGAAATAAAATAATAATAAAAGAAAGAGGAAAAATTTTAGGCCAAGTTTTTCCAATAAATTTTGGAAGTTTCTGTTCAGAAGTCAAATATCGTAAGTCGAATGTCAAGAATCGTCACAAAGGTCAGATGTTAGATGTCAGGGATAACGGTCAGAGTTCAAAGATGAAGGATTTTTGAAAAAAGGTGAGGAATCAAAGGTGAATAGTTATGAGGCAAATGGCAGAGTTCAGGAGTTAACCGCCAGAGGTTAAATGTGACTAACTATTTCCTAGGTTCGAGAAAATAGACCCGCTCAGGTAAGACGTTACTTGGAGGTCTACCGAAATATACACGTGCCAAATAAGATATTTATGAAAGGAATAAGAGAAAAGATTAGGCCAAGTCTATCTAAAAAATTTCAGAAGTTTCTGGTCATAATTCGAAAATCATAAGATTTTAAAGTTGGAGAGATTCGAATAAGTTTAGGAGATATTTAGAAGTTTACAAAAGATACAAAAATAATTTTCAACTTCAAGAGATATCAACAAGTGTATAACAAACTGTAGATTTTTGAAGATTTCGAACCAGAAACTTAGAAACTTTTTACAAATTTTGAAAGATTTCAAGAGAATAAAATAATTTTCTTCAGATTTCAGTGACAGTTTTACATGGTTGTTTATTCCACCAAATTTTTGTTGTGAGATTATTTGAAAAGATTTAAAAACATTCTAATAGATTTGGAAAATTGTAGAGAAAAAATGTAGAAGATTTAAATGCAATTCTTCTAATTCTTCTAGAATAAAAATTAATGAGAAAAAATGCAATGATTTTGAAAGGTTTTGAAGAGATTGAAAATATGTTATAACTTTAAGATATTTCCGAAAAATTATAAAATATTTTTGAATGTTTTTCAAACGGCAAGTGGTCCTAAATATATTTGAAATTGACCCGAATTTTCCCTCAAATTTAGCAAAATCCTGTAAAATAAAAAAAAATGTTAGAAATTTGCTAGATACTTTTCAACATGTTTGAAATTTTCAAATATTGTTTTGAATTTTCTCGGGAAACCTAGGAAAAAGTTACTTATATATCTTTAAAGCCAATAAACCAAGGAACGGAAAAAACTATTTATTAGATATTTATATTTTTTTATTAAAACATGCTTTCCCCTTCAAATTATAATTTGCCTAAAATTGATATCATTTTTCGACTTAAGATTTGGGTTGGTTGAAAAGTCGTCTTTTTGGTTTGAAAATTCATTTTTTTGGGTAGCAATTTCATTATTTTTTCATTAAAATTGCAACTGGTTGATTTAAAATTCAAATCGCAACTGTTCTGCATAAAATTGAAATATTTTTTGGTTGAGGATCAACTATTTTGTCAAAATTGTCTTGTTTGGTTGAAGATTCATCATTTTAGTTTCAAATTCATCTCTTTGTTGAAAATTCGTCTTTTTTAGCATAAAATTAATCTTATGAGTTAAAAATCATTTTTTTTAGTAATGCAACTGCTTTGTTGAAAATTTGTCTTCTCTGGTTGAAAGTGAACTTTTTTGTTGAAAAGTCATATTGACGGGTTAAAATTTACACTCTTTTGTCAAAAATTCGTCTCCTTTAGAAAAAATTTAATGTTTTTTGGTATAACTGGGTTTTTAATATAACTGGTTGAAAATTGATCTTCTCTAGTTAAGGATTAAACTATTTTGATGAAAATTTGTCTTTTTTGGATGAATTCAATTGTTTTTTATTTAAAATGAAAATCATTTTGGATTGAAATCTCGAGCATAACATTTTTCGTCGGAAAAAAAGTGAAAAAATCTTAAATATGCTTCAAACTAATCAAATTTTTCCTAAAATTTTGCAAAATCCTGTAGAACAAAAAAATCTTAGATATTTTCTAGATACTTTTTCGAATTATTGAAAATCTTCAAATATCTTTTTCAATTTCCTCGAGAAATATAGGAAACTTATATTTATATAAAATTAAAGAAAAAAGAACAAAGCAAACCAAAAAGTAAAGAGTTTCTCGAAATTTTCATTTTGTACCAAAAATAATTTTTTTCTTTCAAATTGTAATTTGCCTGATTTTTCTTATTCTGTACTGCAAAATCTGTTTTTGTTTCGAATTCAATAATTTTCTTATGAATTCCTCTTTTCATTTTGAAAATTCATCTCTTGATAGAAGTTTCATCTTTTTTTTAAAATAAAATTCCAAATGTTTGGTTAAATATTAACATCTTCTTTGGCTAAGGATTCAACTATTTCGTTGAAAATACGTCTATTTGGATGAGAACAAATGTTTTCTATTAAAAATTTTGACTACTGTTTAATTTAATTATAAACTATTGTATTTTGTTGTTGTTGAGAAATAATTTTTTTCAGTTGATAATTAAATCACTCAGTTAAAAGTTAAACTACTTTGTTGAAAAGTCACTTGTTTAGTTGAAGTTTCATCATTATTGCTAAAAATGTATCTCTCTGCTTGAAAATGTAACCGTTTTCTTACAAATTTATATTATTTGACAAGAAATTAATCTTCTTGATTTTAAATGCATCTTTTTGCTTGAGGATTGAACTATTTTGTTGAAATATTTGTTTAAGAAATGCAACTATTTTTTATTTAAATTAAAAATCTCTTTGCATTGGAATATCAACTATTACATTTTCGTACAGAATTTGTATTTTTTGGATGAAGATACAACTGCTTGGTGAAAAGTTGAACCACTTTGTTGAAAAATAGTTTTTTCGGGCAAAATATTAATCATTTTAGTAGAAAATTTGTCATTTTTTGTAGAAAATTAAAATTCTTTCAAACAAATTTATTTAAAAAAATGCATTACTGGGGTATCTGTCGACGGAAAATTATTTTTTTTTATGACAGATTTTTTAATTGGAAACTTCATGATAATTTCAGCGAAATTCATGATTGGTTGATGAATTTAATTATTTTTTAAACAAATTTAATAATCAATGCATTATTCAGGCATCTTTCAATGGAATGTTTTTTTTCATGTTAGTCATTTCAATTGGGAACCTAATGATAATTTCATTAACACTCATACTTAGTTGATAAATTCTTTGATGTTTCAAACAAATTAATTAAACATATGCATTATTTTGGTATTTGTCCACGGAAAAGTATGTTTTTCTGCAATTTCAGTCATTTCAGTTTAAGTTTCTCAGATTTTTTCCGCCGACAGATGCCCCAATAGTGAATTTTTTTATTAACTTTGTTTAAAAAAATCATGAGATTAATCATCAAATTATGAATTTTTCTAAAATTATCTTAATGTTTCTAAATAAAAAAATTGACATCGAAAAAACGAATTTTTCTGTCGAAAAATGCCTCATCAATGCATTTGCATATTGTCTTTATCCAAATAGAACTTAAAAATAGAATAGAATAGACATTTAAAAAAAATGTGAAATTATGGATAATGGTATAAAACATTCTTTCAATAAATAATTTGTTCATAAAAAATTGGTTTATTCATTATATAATATTGGAACATCGTTACCTGATGTTACTCTATGAAACTTAGGCGATTTCAACAATTTTCTTGTTATTGACGAGCACCAGGAACGTTGAATATCAAAAATTGCCATTTTTTCCATCATATTTGTTCATTTATAAAGAAATTGAAAGACTTATTTAAAAATTAGGCACTACAGCTCTCTTAGAAATCTTATCAGCATTTCTTTCAAATTTTTCTTGTCAATATCGGTCAATAAATGTGGACTTTACGTTATTTTGGACCAAAAAAGTCATTTTTTCCCCACTGTGAGGCGTGACGGTCTAGTTTAGTATTTTAATTTTGATATACAGCTTGTAAAACATAAAAATAAGAAGGAATAAAATATCAATTTCCAGCATAAGATATTTATTTAAATCGGTTTACTTTCACTCCTAATTGTTCGGCGCGCCGATGCGCCGCCGCGCCGAATTCGAATCAGCGGCGGCGCGGTTTTGAAGCAAGATGGCCGGCGGCGGCGGTGCAGCCGTCTACTAAATAATAAATAACCATTCAAAATTTGTGCGCCATTGATGCTGCTAGTTGGTCTGGAAATTAAACTCCTTTTGATTTTTGCGAATCGAATCAACTTTCGAACAGTATATCAAATGAAGATCGACTCTAGGAATTTTCGAATTCGTCTGTCACGACCAGGAATCCCTGTCAATTTGACAGCGGGATTAGAATAAATTCTGTAATTTTGTAGAAATATAAAAAAGACATCTGTGTCTGAGAAGTGAATCGAAAGAGAGGAAGGCGACTCGAGCCACTAACTCGAGGAGCCAAAACTCGAGTCTCCTCGAGCTATGGATGGCGCCAACAGAATGAAACCAAGAAAACGTTCACGAAACCGAATGTCACGGGCAATCGTTTCTGCCACGAAACTAAAGCAGTGCAAGAAAAAACAAACCGTGAAAACCAGGAAATGCATGTGTCTACCATCAAATTACGCGCTCGTCGAATTTCCGATCGTTTGGTCCGAACTTAGGTTTGTTTCCCGATTCAGATTTCACCTTTCGGTTTGTTTCTCATTTTAATTTTAAACCTCTTCTCTTTTTCGAAACTTTATAAAAAATCATTCACTTTTATTTCAATTAGGAACGTTTGGAAATTTTTCCTTATAAAAAGCATCCCTTAATTTATTTCGAATTTTTTCCGATTATTATTTATAGGTCTTCCAAATCATCTTTGACCGATTTCATATGAAATTGGGCAGTCTAATTCTGGTGATGTTACGGAATTTTTTGGGGCTGAAATACATTCTTTTCCAAGGCAAAGTATTAGGCACATATTTTTTGGTTTTCAAAACAAATTTTTTTCATGTACTTGAATATTCAGGTGAATGACGAAAAAGTGACTAAAAGTTTCTCTAATGAAAAGATACGAAAATAACGTACGTGTTACAAAAAAAGAACTAAGAAGTGAATTTTCTTAAAAAGGTCACCTTGATTTCATTCTTGATTTTTTGTGGGTTCATATTCATATGAGGGAGATATCATGTGAGTTTCATCCTCGCTAACCTGTCCCTTCATAAGTAAATAAAAATTATAATCTAAAATACATTTTCCAAAATATACAATCTTTTTTGAAACATTCATACTTATATGTTTCAAAGAGGTTAAAATTATATGGGATGACATAATTTGGTCGAAAAATAAAAATCCCGGATGACGAATATTACCGAACTGATTACTAATTACTAAGTATTTACTAATCACTAATTACAAATTGCCTATATTTAAAATTACCAGCAACAACAAAATATTCAAATTTAATATTTTATATATCTTTTTAAATCATATTTTATTTCATAGCGTGCATATTGCATGCTGCATATATTTAAATTTAAGAGAGCTCTTTAACATGTAAACCGCTCGAATAAAAATTCCGAAAAATAGAATTCCCGACACAGTAAAACTCCCGGAAAATAAAATATTCGAAACAAAAAATTCCCTGATTACAAAATTGTCGAAATATATATAAGAGAATTGAAAAATTCCATAATGATGGAATTTCCAAACAATTCCAAAATTGTTTTTAACAAATATTATTTATTTCTCGAGAATACAATAATCACATATTTTTATCGAATATTTTTTTTATTTGTAGAGTTTTTTAAAATTATTGTTGAAATTTACAATAGCAAGAATTTAAAGATATATTTTGTTGTAAGAGAAATTTGGCTTAAAAATGTGCGTTGTATTAAAAAAAATTACATAAAAAGTTCTCAAAAATTGAATTTTTAATATGAAAGAAATAGAAGGAATTTTCGAGATAAATCAGTGAACGCCTAGAACAAAAATTAACATTTTCCCTAAATTCTTTCAGAACCAAACAATATTTTCCAACCCAACTTCGTAGAATTCAATTCAGTACTGATTCATCTCAAAATTTCTTTTTAATTTGTTTAGAATTAAAAATTCGATTTTTAAGAACGTCTTTTTGAATTTTTTTTAATACTACGCATGTTTTCCACGTCATTTTTCATCCAGAAATATATAGTTTTAAATTATTGTTATTTCAAATTCAAACAATAAATAAAAAAAGAACTTTAAACCTTAAAAAACAAGTTTCCTTTGATAAATATATTTAATAATTGTATTTTTATTTAATAAGTAATATTTATAAGAAAACAATTTTCTAATTGTTTGAATTCGGGAATTTTCTAGTTCGATTATTTTATAATTCGGCAATTTTTTGTCGGGAATTTTATTATTCGGAATTTTCCAATTCTGGATTTTTATATTTCAACAATTTCGTAATTTGTGGAATGTTCTGTCTCGAATAATTTCTTATTCGGAACTTCTACAGTTTCGTAAATTCCATATTTCGGGACTATTTAGTCAGTCCTATTAAATCATTCACGTATATCAGCAAAATAAAATATTAACCAACATTTTTTAATTCAATATTTTTTGTTCATTATATTTCCGGTATTTTTCTGTTTTCGGGATTTTTCTCGCCAAAATTATGTCATCCCGATGATGAATTTCTGAAAATTAGGTTACAAATTTCGTAATTTCTAGCTTTAGTTTTTTAATTTCAAATCGAAAAAATCGGATGTATTTATAAATTTTGTAAGTTTATCTTATATAAATATATATTATTAGCTTCATTAAGACATAAAACTAAGAATGTTTAAAAAAAGAATTAATATTTGGAAGAATTTATTTTATATTATAAATCATAAGTTTTTCAGCATGAAGGAATAGATAATTGAGAAATAAAATAGTCTATTCTCTATCTAGAGAATAGATCAGTGAGGACGGAACTCAAAAATAAAAAATAAATGAAAGGTAGATTTTTCAAGAAAATCCGCTCATTAGTTTTTTCTAAAAATGTACTCCAGTTTAGTAATCTTGCAAAATTTTGAAGTTTCTTTAAGGAATTTGAAAGACTGTAGATTGCGCTGCAAACTGCCACACGGAAAATTGAATTATGTCAATTTTTTCTTAAGATGGAACTGATGAAAAAAAATTTTCTTAGATTTTTTCATAATTCACCTAAGTTTTAGAGTATCTTTATGCAGTGTGCACGGTCCAAAAAGAAATATTATTCTAAGAGGTGTAACAAGTATTCAATTTTTTTATGGGGGAATTTAAAATTGTTCCTATTAGAAATTTGGGGAATTTACTAACTTTTTGAAGTTGAAAATTCAAGATTTTGAAAATTTTGGTTTCAAAGACTCAGAGATTTGAAACTTCTGAATTTTTCTCGTTTCATTAACTTTTACTTTCGAAATATTTCAATTTTGTTACTAAATATTTTCGGTAATTTTATTTACTAATTTGAAATTTCTGAAATTTTCTAGATCGGTAATTATATTTTCAGTATTTATCAACATTCGGAATTTTCATTTATCGGCAAAATCATGTCAAGCCATATCACAAAAAAACAGATTTCGTTTGAAGGAATAGTTTAGCTTGGACAAACTCACCGTATGTTTCTCAGATTACCACGATTCTAAGACGAAACAAAAAAATCGAAGGTGGAATTTCATGAGAAAATTCAGTTTTTAGTTGTTTTTTTTTTTTTGCAAAATTTCCGCCATTTTTGTAATTTTTGAAAAAATGTCACATTTTTCTTTCGAAAAAAGATATATTCCAGCCCCAAATAAGTCCATAACATCATCAGGGCCAGACTGCCCAATTCCATGTGAAATCGCTCACTTTCTTAATCTGTATCACATTCTCTCATACCTTTCGTTTTCTAACTGAGGAAAAAATTGTTCATGAAAATTTGGTATTTTTTGCTTAATTGAAATAAATATTTCAGGGCCAACCAACAACTTTGTGATGGGTTGATCAGATGCGCCCAAAATAAAACCTTTCCTGTTCACCGAGCAATTTTATCAGCAGTGAGTCCCTATTTTAAAGCCCTCTTCGTCAATAGCCTTAAGAGTGGTCAATCTGAAGTCACTGAAGTTTCAATTAATGTCGTTCCGGCTGATATTTTTGGATTAGTTCTTGATTATGCGTACACTGGTAGCTGCAAAGTGACACCAGAAAATGTGGAACAACTTCTACCACTTGCTGATCAATTCGAAGTTCTTGGAGTTGTCCAATTATGTTGTCAATTCTTATTACATGAACTCAGACCAGATAATTGCCTAGGTGAAATATTCATTGTTATCGTGAATTTCAATCTCAAATTTAATTAACTTTTACTGAAAGATGTATTGTTTGCTACGTTTGGACACAGATATATGTTACCAATACTTAGGGGCCGTCCATATATTACGTTACCAATTTTGGGTTATTTTTCACGCCCGCCCCCCAACCCTTTCCAAGTAACTTAACCGTTGACTGAATGGGATCATGTTTCACCAAAATACGGGGATACATTTTTTTTCACCATACCTCAATCGTAAATTTGACTTTCGAGGTTCGTCACGTAATTTAGTATTTTAAAATTGACATTGATATCATATTGAATGCAATATCACACGATTTGAAATCCTAAAATGTCGAGACGAAATATATAGCATTCTCAAGAAGATAGTTGAATTTTTAATCGAAAATTATTTTCTACCAAACGAGATGAATTTCTAATTCAGAAAGACGAATTTTCTATAACAAAAATTAATTTTAAATTAAACAATTCTATTAACAACCAAAAAGTTGAGCTTTTAAGCAAAAAAGATGAATTTTTCCGTAGACAGGTAAATTTTCAACAAAAATGTGAATTCTTATTTAGAGAGATCGATTTTCAAAGAAGAGAGATGAATTTTCTACCATAACAGATGACTTTTCAATCGAAAAGAACAAATTTCTAACAAAATAAATGAATGCCTAACTCAAAAATGAATTTTCAAGAAACAAAAATTATGTTTGCCAAAAAAGACGAATTAACAACAACACTAGCTGGTGCGCGACCCGGTGCACCGAGGTCGTCGACTGATAATTAGTAGTTATTTTGGCTGTTGGAACAATGTAAACATTAACAAATTTCTCGTAGAAAACGTACTAAACTACCTGGTGGGCGACCTGGTGCACCCAGGTCGTTGACTGATCATTAGTCGTTATTTTGGCTGCTGGAACAATTTAAAATTCAAAAAACTTCTCGTAGAATACGTGCTAAGCTACCTCGTAGGCGACCTGGTGCACCCAGGTCGTCGACTGATCATGAGTAGTTGTTTTGGCTGTTGCAACAATTTGAATATTAAAAAAGTTCTCGTAGAATACGTGCTAAACTACCTGGTGCGCGACCCGGTGCACCCAGGTCGCCGACTGATCATTAGTAGTTATTTTGGCTGTTGGAACAATTTGAATTTTTAAAAAGTTCTTGTAGAATACGTGCTAAACTACCTGGTGGGCGACCTGGTGGACCCAGGTCGTCGACTGATCATTAGAAGTTATTTTGGCTGATGGAACAATTTTAAAATTAAAAAAGTTCTCGTAGAATACGTGCTAAACTATCTGGTGCGCGACCCGGTGCACCCAGGTCGTCGACTGATCATGAGTAGTTATTTTGACTGTTGGAACAATTTGAATATCAAAAAAGTTCTCGTAGAATACGTGCTAAACTACCTGGTGCGCGACCCGGTGCACCCAGATCGTCGACTGATCATTAGTAGTTATTTTGAATGCTGGCACAACTTGAATTTTAAAAAAGTTCTCGTAAATGACGTCTTGAACGACACTTTTGAATCTACGAGCCCAAACCTAGAACTACTAAGTAACGCTGTCTCTCGACTTTAACGCTGACTCTCTAATCTAACGCTGACACTTACGGCGCAAACCAACTTTCAAATATAGGATACACGAATTTTGTATGAAGTAGTTGAATTATTAACTTCAAAGGAAAAATTTCCAACGAAAAATGGAACAGTTAAATACATAAATATACAAATATAATTTTCAACCATTCAAAAACGAAATTTTAACAAAATATTTAAATTGTTAACCAAAACGATGAATTTTCAGCTAAAATGATGAATCTTTAAAGAAATGAATTTTTAATAAATAGACGGAAATTCTAAATCATTATAAAAATCTATATCCGCTCACGCACATTACTTCTTTCCTCACACAGTGACTCACGCGTACCTCGAAAGAGAAGTGGATAGTTGAATTCTCAACAAAAATGCAATTTCCTGATCCAGAAGATTAACTTAACACCAAAAGAGACGAATTTTCGACAAAATACATGGAATTTCAACAGTTAAATTCAGTTATAAAAATTAAATTTCAACCAACCGAAAAGAAATTTTCAACAAAATATTTAAATATGGAACCGAGGAGTTGAATCTTTAATCAAAACGATGAATCCGGAAAAATGAATTTTCAACAAATTATTTCAACGTCCACACAAATAGTTGAATTTTGAAAGTACATTTTTTAAACCAACATAAAGTAAAAAAAAATCAATTGCGCAACAAAATTGCACAAGAAGGCTCAAAAAGAATTACGTTCTTCAAAAAACTGTTTTTTTTTTAAATAAATACTTAAGAAATTCAATTTATGCAAAATAGTTGCACAAAAGGAGATACATTACAACTGAAAAAAGAGGGTGAAAAAGAAAGAGACATCCAAAACCACCTCTCTCTCATTTCTTTATTATTTATCCGTATTTTCTTATACTACCAGGGTCAAAAATATTTCGAGGCCTTTCAGGCGTCCTCATCAGGGAAATTTTAATAGGCAACTGATAGGGAATATTTATATGTTATATGCTCACTTAATTAAAAATGAGAATTGAATTTGAAGTTAATTATTAAGGAATTTGTAACACCATTTATATTTTTATCCTTACTATCTCTGAAAATTGATTGTATCCTAAAAGAAAAAATTTGAATACAAATTTAAATAATATTTCAAATAGAAATCAAACAATCTTGAGAATTTATTCGACAATCAACCGCTTCCAAATATTTGATGAAATCAAATTCAAGAAAACGACAATTTCAATCTATGATGAAAACTTTTCTTTATGTAATTTTTTCCTTAAATCCAGTAAAAGATGTAATATCGCCTTTCTAAAAATTCTTCTTAATAACATCAAACAAAATTTAAGATTTTACCATTTTTTATATATATATCCACTGCTTTCAAAAATACGACTTTCTGGTTCAGGGACAAAGAGAATACTGTGAAAGAGACAAGTGTCTACACTCTAAATGTGAAAAAAAACAGAGTGCACAGATTCATAGAAAAGAGATCATAAAGTGCGTGTTAAAGAAATACCTAAAAGACTGTACTCAAAATATTTTCACAAAGTTCGAAAATAAATTTCTTCACGATTTTATATATATCATTTCAGTAATATTTTTTTTAAGAATATTTTCTTATTTTTCATTTACAATTAAACATGGAAAAAAATTATCTTATATCAGTGACTTCAGAAACACTCAAGATTATTTTTATAAAATAATATAGTAAAACTCCTAAATAATAATTCACATGCAATATAATTGTAGTTTTGTGGACACAGCATACGTATTCGATGAATATTTTTAAAGTTTTTTTAAAATTTAAATTCTTAAATTCAATTTAAAAAATTAAAATAAATTTATCTATGAATAATAATTTAATAATCTAATTATAATTTTCATATAAATAATAATTTATATATAAATAAATAAATTAAAAAAAATTTAATGAAATATTTTTCAAGTATGGGAAAGTAATTTATCTTAAACCTCTGTAAATTCATTTCAACTAAAAGGAAGCCATTTTTCATAAACTTTTGTAAATACACAAAATTGCACAACAGAAGTTTATTTCTCAATAATTACATGTCTATCAAAATGAATTCATTCAAAAAAACGATCATAGTGCCAGATCATAAAGTTTTTGGTTGACCAAGATTCGAGCTATTGAGAACTAAAAAAAATACTATTCAACCAAAAATGGATTCATTAAATTGTCAGTAAAAAAATTAATTTTCATAAAAAAAAAAGTATTTTCAATCAATTAAGACGAAATCGTAACAGAATATTTTAATCCGGAATCCAAAAGATGAATTTTCAACGACGAAGGTTAATTTTCAACAAATAAAAAACGCATGGTCAACAAAATATTTAAATTTGCAATCAAAGAGATGAATCTTCAACTAAAATGATGAATCATAAAACATGAATTTTCAACAAAAGATTTCAACATTCAACAAAATAGTTCAATTATAAAAAAAAGTTGACTTTTTGACCAGAGGAATAATTGACCACCAAAATACTTTTAACCAAATACATGAATTTTCAACCGGACAGTTGAAGTTTCAATTTTAAAGGATAAATTTCATACCCAAAAATGAATCAGTTATGTTCGCAGTTATAAAAATTCATTTTTTTGCAAGTCAAAAAAACGAATGTTTGACAAAATATCTGCATTTGCAACCAAAGAGTCGAATCATCAACTAAAATTATGCATTTTCAACAAAATGTTCTACATTAAACGAAATAGTTGAATTTTCAAGAAAAAAATAGATTTTCAGCAAACAACTTAACTTTCATGATAATAGTTTTTTTAATTTGGTTTTTGACGAAAAATATAACTTTTCAATAAAATAAGTGCATGTTCAACAAAAGAATTGAATTTTCAACCAAATAGTAGAATTTTTAATAAACAAGATGCATACCGAATCCTATTAATTTGGTCCGAATTTATGCGAAAAAACTATTTCAGAGTGAATTTTCGAAAAATTCCCAAGCTATGTAGAACTGACAACCTTCCCGCTTCCTATCCCTGTTGCAAAAGGTAGTTTTTCCCGCAAACACCCTCCCCCTCTCAAATTGGTAACATTTATTGACGGCCCCTTACCGACACATAAATTTTGGTTTAAACTCACATTAGTTAAGCCTAACACTATTTTCTCTGATCATAACTGATTTTTTCTGATTTCTACCAATTAATAAAGGCATCTTTAAATTTGCCCGTCACTATTTTTGTCGAGACTTGGAAGAAAAAGGTCGCAAGTATATTCGCCACAATTTCAAAAGAATCCTCAAGGATAGTACAGAATTCAAAGATCTTTCTATTGAAGAATTGGAAGCAATTCTTCGCGACGATGAATTAAATGTTCGGAATGAGGAACTTGTTTTCGAAGCAATCAAGTTCTGGATTGAGGCAAAAATTGATAAGAGGAAAATTCACTTGCCAAGGCTCTTTCAGTGTATTCGATTCGGTCTAATGAGTTCCAAATTCTTTAACAGTAATATACTTTCCTCGGGACTCATTGAAAATGATGAGGTATTTGTATTCTAAGGCATTTTAATTGAAATCAGATGAACCAGTTAACTGGTAATGACGCATATATGCGCAGGAAGAATCCCGGACAAAACCGATAGTGACGCATATATGCGTACTTGGAATAACTGCCACGAAACTCAATGGATTTTGATGAAAATTGATATGCCCTAGTTGTTTCGGTCGCTGATGACGAATCCGGTGTCAAAATTAAGAAACTCAAAATGGAGGATCCAATATGGCGGATCCAATATGGTACGCTGAAATGCAAATGTCACGTGATTTAAATGAAAGTCAGTACTAAGTGGTTTTTTTGGTACCTGATGTAGTGATGCATTCGAGACGATTCCGAGAAAATTCGAGATTTTCTTGAAACATGTTCAGGTGAACTCAAAACTTCATGGAGATCGAGAATCTCGAATAAAAATTTTCGAGATTCTCGATCTCCATCAAGTTTTAAGTTCAGCTGAAGATGTTTCAAGAAAATTCCGAATTTTCTCGAAATCATCTCGAATGCATCACTACCCTGATGACGAATCCGGGGTTAAAATTGAAAAGTTCAAAATAGCTGATAGCATAATAGAATAGTCATCAGCGACTGAAAAAACTCTTCAGTACTGCCTTCCATTCAAGTCACGTGATTTTTGCACTTTGGTCCGCCATTTCGAATCTCTCAATTTTGAATCCGGATTCGTCATCAGCGACCTAAAAAACCTTAGGAAATGAACTTTTATGATGAATACACAATTATTTACTTCTACCAGTTTCGACACATAACATCGATTTCGAGTCTACCAGTTAACTGGTTAAAACTATGCTCATACTAAATTTCGATAATAATCAGCATTATATTTTTATTCATGTTATTTATGCGATGGTATTAAGGAATGTAGACAAATTTTATATCCTGTGCGTGCCTATCTTGCGGAACAAGATACGAAACAAAGTGGAGAGACTGATTTGAAGCATCCTCTTTCGAGACCCAGAATTCCTTACGAAGTTCTATTTGCTATTGGAGGATGGAGTGCTGGTTCTCCAACAAGTTTTATTGAAACTTACGATACCAGGTAATTAAATTATAGACAAATTATAGTACTCAGAAACTTTGACCTTTTCCTTCTGACCTTTGACTTTTGGCCTCTGATCATTGATGTCTAGCACCTGACTGGCTTTAGACTCACTGACCTCTGACCTACGACCACTTGCCTATAAACTTTAACCTTTTTCCCTACCTCTGACTTTTGACTTATGCTTCATCATATTATATCTTAAATAACGTGAGCTAATGAAACGCTTCATTAGACCAAAGTTTCAGAAACGTTCGAAATTTTGACAATATATCAATTTAAATTTAAAACGCTTTGAATATCTTACGTTTCAAGTAAAAATATTGCATTCTCAACAAAATATATAAATTTGTAACCAAAGAGTTGAATTTTCAACCCAAAAGACAATTTTTCAAAAACGAAGAATAACTGAAAGATACAAATTTTCAAACCAAAAAGATGAATATTTAACAAAATAGTTGAATTTTCAACAAAGAAATACCAAAAATTGGAAACGAATTGTTGAACTTTCAAGCCAAAAAGATGAATTTTTTACAAAATAGTATAATTTCCTATACGAAAATATTAATTTTCAACAAAAATGATAATTTTCAACTAAATAGATGAATTTTCTACCAAGAAGATCAGTTATCAGCTGAACAAAATTATCCAACAAAATACTTGAATTTTTAACCATGTACGATCAATTTCCAATTAATATTATCATTGTTCAACAAAAAAAATAATAGTTACATATTCAGTTTAAAAAATTAATTTTCAAAAGAAAAACTCATTTCAACAAAGTATTTTTTTATTTAAAAACAAATTTTTAAACAGAATTGTTACATTTGCAACCAGAGAGATGAATCTTCAACTAAATTGATGCATCCTCCACCAAAACGAAATTAATTTTTAACATGTTAGTTCAAGTTTTAACCAGTAGTTTAATTTCCAAAAATAAAAGATGAATTCTCCACAAAAAATGTAAGAGTTGATATTTCAACCAAAAATATGATTATTTTAAATCAGAAGCAGTTGAATTTATCTAAAAAAAGGTGCAGTGACTACCAAAAGGGATACATTTCCAAACGAAACAGAATTTTTGTTCAAAACGTACAATAATTTCTACCAAATTCTTGAATTTTCAAGTCAAAAAGAAGACATTTCTACAAAGCAGTTGAATTTTTAACGATGACTTTTTAATAAAATTGTTAAATTTTCAACAAAATAATGACGTTTTCAGTCAAATAATTAAATTTTCAAGCAAAAAAGATTAATTCTGAACCATTAATATAATAGTGGATATTCCAGTCAAAAAAATAAACTTCCGCCTAAAAATGGTTGAATTTTCTTATTGAGTTCTAATAATTCACTTCACATTGAAATGGAAAACTAGACAAAGTGGGGAGAAGAAGTAAGACTGTGAAGCGTCCCATAAATAAAAAGGAATTTTGATTCATTTTCCAAACTTGGAAAATAATTATTCAAAAACTAGAAATTTTGCTCAAGAAATAAAAATAATTTTTCGCTTCACTTTTTGTTTCGAACTACAGATTTTTGAATCCAAAATGCGCAAAATGTGCCAGAGTACTGAACAATTCCAATATTGATATTAAAATATAATGATCTTAATATTAGCATTCATATCATATCAATATTAATAAATATTAATACATAATGTAATGTTTCAATCTGATACTTAATAGTATTTTTTAAATATTAAAAAATTTCCCGCCTTAATATTTGACATTTTTCATGTGGTCGAAGTATCATGAAACTTTACAATTTTTTATTTCCCTCACCTCTGGCCTATGACATCTGATCACAATATTTTTTCTTGGTTTTCCTGTATTTTTTTCTGAGAGAAAAACGCTAATCAATATACATTATTTACAACTAAAAATAATTTATAAAATTGTTATTCAGAGCTGACAGGTGGTTTTTATCAGTAAATACGGATTCAACACCGAGAGCTTATCATGGAATTTGCACTCTGAATAATTTAATATATATGATTGGTGGATTCGATGGTAATGACCATTTTAACACTGTTCGCTGTTTTGATCCAGTCACTAAAGAATGGAAAGAGAGAGCTTGCATGTATCACGCAAGATGTTATGTCAGCGTTTGTACTCATGGTAAATAAAATAGGGGAGTGTGTTCTGAACTGGATAAGTTCCTGAACTAAATAAGGAGTAAAAATACCTATATATTTAAATTAAATGATTTTTGGTCATTGTTTATTGATAACATCATCAAAAAGGGGTTGTGTCATAATGGAACTTACCAATTACTTTTCAGGAAAAATCCCTTTTTATCGTCAGGAACAATTAATCTAATATGTTCCCATAAGCAGTGTCCTTTTTTTTCGATCTGGATAATCCGTGAACCATTAGATTTGTGAGCTGGAATTATTATTTTCATTTTTATTTTGTTATGACTTAGTGCTACCAGTGCTAACAACCAAAAAGTCAAAAACAAATTAATATCCAACCTCTTCCAAGATGTGTTTAAGTTTCTTTTCTTTGCTGGAAGTAAAAATATAGAGATTCCATCTGTTTGAACAGTTCTCAATCTTTATGATAGAAAGAAATAGAAAATTTCACAATTCTATGTCTTCGTCCATCCAAATTCACGTCTCTCTTCTTCGATACCGTCTTCTCTATCTCATCCTATCCTTTATCTGTCTACGTCAATACCTTTCCATCTCTCTGTCCATCTAAACTTCCGTCCATCTTTTTGAATCTCCTCCTCTTTATCTTATCCTATTCTACGTCTGTCAGCATCTATCCTTTTCTATCTCTTTGTTCATCTAAATATACGTCTATTTTTTCAATTACCTTCTCCCTGTCTCACACTATCCTTCATATATCCAAGATCCCCTTCTCTGTCTCATCGCGACCTACTTTTATCAACGTCTATCTTCTTCCATTTCTTTGTCAACCTAAATTCTTGTTCATCTTTTTCAATACCTTCTTCTCTATCTCATCCTATCCTTTATCTGTCCACGTCAATCATTTTCTGTCTCCTTGTCAATCTAACTTCACGTGTATCTTTTTTTTAATATCCTCTTTTCCATCTCATCGAATCAAAGATCTATCAACGTTCATCTTTTTCTATCCATTCTTCAATATAAATTCACGTCTATCTTTTTCCATCCTTCTCTTCTCTACCTCATCGTCTCCTACATCTCGCAACGTCTATCTTTTTCTATCTATTTTTCAGTCTAGATTCCCGTCTATATTTTTCAATTCCCTCTTCTTCATCTTATTCTATCCTTTATCTATCCACCTCAATATTTTTCTATCTTTCTGTCTATCTAAATTCCCGTCTATTTATGAATTTCCTTCTCCGTCTCATCGTATCCTTCTATTAACGTCAATATTTTTCTATCTCTCTCCCAATCTAAATTCCCATCTATCTTTCCAATCTCCTCTTCTCTATCTCATCGTATCCTACATGTATCAATGTCTAACTTCTTCTATTTCTTTGTCAATCTAAATTCTTGTTTATCTATTTCAATACCATCTGCTCTATCTCATCCTATCCTCTGTCTATGGACGTCAATCATTTTCTATCTGTTTGTTAATCTAAATTCACGTATTTCTTTTGCAATCTTCTCTTCTTCATCTCATCCTGTCCTTTATCTATCCACGGCAATATTCTTCTATACTCTGTCAATCTCAATTCCCGCCTATTTTTCTAATCTCCTTCTCCATGTCTTCGTATCCTACATCTAAAAAAGTTCATCTTTTTCGATCTATCTTTCAATCTAAATTCCCGTCTCTATTTTCCGATGCCCACTTCTTCATCTCAGTCTACCCTTTATCTATCCACGTCAATATTTTTCTATCTCTCTGTCAATCTAAATTTAAATCTATTTTTTAAATCTCCTTCTCCACCTCATCGTATCCTACATCCATCAACGTCCATCTTTTTCTATCTATTTTTCAATCTAAATTAACGTCTATTTCTTTTATTCCCCCCTTTATATCTTATCCTATCTTTTATCTATCCACCTCACTATTTTTCTATTTATTCGTCAATCTAAATTCCCATCTATCTTTTTAATCTCCTCTTATCTATCTCATCCTATCCTCTAAGATAATCTAAATTCACGTCTATCTTTTTTTTAATATTTTCTTTCCCATCTCGTCGTATTAAACAGCTATCAACGTTTATCTTTTCCTATCTATTTTTCATTCTAAATTCACGTCTATATTTTTCAATACCCTCTTCTTTTTCTCATCCTATCCTTTATCTGTCCACGTCAATAATTTTCTATCTCTCATCCAATCTCAATTCCCGTCTATTTTTTTTGATCTCCTTCTCTATCTCATCGTATCCATCTATCAGTATCAATATTTTTCTATCCCTCTGTCAATCTAAATTCCCATCTATCTATTTTAATATCTTCTTCTTCACCTCATTGTATCTTACATCTATCAACGTCTATCTTTTTCTATCTATTTTTCAATCTAAATTAACGTTTATCTCTTTCACTCCCCCATTTTCTATCTTATCCTATCCTAAATCTATCCACCTCATATTTTTCTATTTCTTTGTCAATCTAAATTCACGTCTATCATCTTCAATACCCTTTTCTCTATATCAACCTATCCTTCATGTATACACTTCCATATTTTCCTATCCCTCGCCTAATATGAATTTTCGTCTATCTTTTTTAATTTTCTCTTCCCTAACTCATCGTATCATACATCTATCAACTTTTACCTTTTCCTATCTATTTTTCATTCTAAATCAACGTCTATCTTTTTCAATACCCTCTTCTCTATCCTACCCAATTATTTATTTATCCACGTCAATATTGTTCTATCTCTTTGTCAATCTAAATTCACTTATTTCTTTTCCAATCCCCTCTTCTTTATCTCATCCTATTCTTTATGAATGCATGTCAATCTTTTTCTATCTCTGTTGATCTAAATTTCCGTCTATCTTTTTCAATCCCCTCTTTTCTACCTTATCATATTGTTCATCTATCCACGTCCATATTTTTCTATCCCTGGGTTATTTGAAATTTCCGTACCTTTTTCCAACCTGCTCTTTCCCATCTCTTTGTATCGTACGTCTATCAACGCTTTTTCCTATCCATTCTTCAATCTAAATTCACGTATATCTTTTTCAACCGCCTCTTCTCTATCTCATCCTATACTACAATTATCAGTGTCTATCTTTTTCTATCTCTTCCTCAATCTGAATATACGTCTACATTTTTCAATCCTCTCTTCTCTATATCATCCTATCCTTTATCTATCTACGTCAACCTGAAGGTCTTGCTGCTAAACGGCTGACGGTAACAGTAACCGAAAAGTGAAATCAGTCTTCGGACCTATAAGTAGAGGCCTGACAAACCGTTTTACCAAGTTCGACACAATTTTAAGTGTGTAGGTATATAAGAATGGACATCACGTTGTCTTTCTGGTACGTGGTCAACATCAGATTGAATTTTTAATAAATTCTCTAACTTTTTTGAAAAATAGTGAAATTTGTAATAGATAGATAGACCAAAGGATAGAAACGATAAGGGTTCTTGGTCACGAAAGGTAGAGAAAGAGATACAAAATTATTGAGACTCGGACACGATTTATCCAAATCGGAGTCCAGGTTCCGCATCTGGATAAAAGTGCACTGCTTCAAAAAAAAGATTAACTTTATGGAATCGTAAAAAAAGGGTTTATCTTTAATTTGGTACATAATACTCTCGATTTTTCAATTAACATTTTTGAGTATTAGGAACTCAAAACTTTTATTATCCAGATAGTCACTCTCCTCTAATTCACTAGAAATATATTTATTAAATATAAATTAAGTGAAAATTTCTTAATTTTACTTTTAAATTGTTGTTTTTTCATAGCTTCAGGGGAGCGGGAAAGTATAAATCATATATAACAATCATACTTCATAAAAAAATTTTCAGGAAAATAATTTTGATTTCCCAATCTTTATAAAAGTTTTTCATGCAGCATGAATTCAAAAGTTTTTTTCTGAAAATGAGCAAAAAATATCATATTTTTTCGGTTAAGTCAAACAGTAATTGACCAATTATGTTGAAAATCAGGCAAAATTTCAAGAAAAGTCTAGTTCATGGTGCCAGAATGATTTTTTATTTGGATATATCATACTAGAGTAAAGATGGAACCCTTTTTTTATTTGGCCTTGGAATTCTGGCTCTTTCAAGTTTTACCCGAGAAATTAAAAAAAAATCGAGAATGTCAAAATTGCGGCTGCTTTTCTAAAATTCTTAAAAGTGAATTTCCTCAAAAATCCCACCTAATTTTTTTAGTAGATGGTAATATGTACTACATATCACTTGAGTTTCGTGAAGCAATGCTCCACATAGAGAAAACATTATATGTACCAACAAAATTTGCATAAAAAGTTACACATTTAGATATTGTGTATGCATAGAAGTAATATGATATATTTTTTATATTAGCAGAAACTTTTTTCTAATATTTGAAAAAAAGGTCGGGTTCTCCTGAAATTCTTCTTTCCGTGTTTTCAAAAATCGATGAAAAAATAAAGATTTTCTGGTAAGCTCCACCTTTTCATTTTTTTACCACATTCGTTTACTTTTTTTTGAAATTTTTTAGATGTGTAAACTTTTATGTAAACATTTTTTCAGACCTTTCGTTGTTTCAAAAAAAATGCGAAAATTTGATGTTGCAAAAAAAATTTTTTTCCATAAAAAAAAATTAATTGGGGTTTCTGAGAAAATCCACTTTTGATAGTTCAAAAAAATGGCACCATTTGGTTATTTTTTTCAAATTGTTCAATCATTCTAAATTAATTTAAAGAACAAGAATTCTCACCCCGAATAAAAAGTATATCCCGAATATCTACACTCCTTCGGTAAATACTACATTTAGAAAAAAACGTGGTTTTGACGTGACTTGATTGTTGAGAATTCGCAGGTAATTTTCAAATGATTAAAATAAATCAAAAATAATTTTTGATCAACTTTGAAATACTTATTCTATTTCATTCTCACCATAGAATAATGTATCCAAATACTAAATAATTCTCACAACCTTACCTGGACCTCTCTGCCTGATTTAAAATGGAATTAGTTAATTGCAATTATTTTCCTTTTTTAAGTTTCACTTTTTCTTTAATTTTATTACCGCTTTTGTAGCTAGAGTAAATGTTGTGTATGAAATAACTTGAATTTTCAAAATATAACATATTAACCCGCAGTAATAGGTTTGGTTATTTTTTTAAAGATATAGATTGAACATAAAGACAACTTTCTATTACCTCTTATATTTTCAAGTAAAAAAAAAATTATCAATAAGAAAAAGTCTGCTTGAATCATTTTCCTCTTACTTTTTATATATTCGCATAAATAATGCTAAAATCTACAGCAATATAGACGCAGTAATACGTACATAGTTTTTGTTTATCCGCAGTAATACCCACAAATATACGTTTTATCTAAATGTTAAATATTTTTACAAATTGCTTTATGTTTAGTATTTATTACCGTTTCATGTACGAAATTTTAGATTGAAACAAAAAATATTCTTATTCCATTATATATTACAATTATTATGATAGTTAAATAAATTGAGACTAACGATTGCTATCGTATCAATTGGGACAATTACCATATGCCATTCCTTTTGTTAGTAATTTTTTGTAACCATTTTTTTCTTCATTTCTAAAAATGTTTCTTCAGGTGGAAAGATTTATGCATTGGGTGGTTACAATGGCCACAACCGAATGAATTCTGCTGAAAGATATGATCCCCAGAGAAATCAATGGGAGATGATCCCATCCATGCATCGACAAAGATCAGATGCAAGTGCAGCTTCCCTTGGAGAAAAAATTTACATAGTTGGAGGTTTTAATGGCCACGAAGTCCTCAGCTCTGCTGAAGTTTTCGATGTGGAAACTAACCAATGGAGTTACATTAATTCGATGAACAATCCTCGATCTGGAGTTTCCTTGGTTGCTTTTCGTGGTAGTTTATATGCTCTTGGCGGATTCAATGGCTTCAGACGACTCAGTTCTGGTAATTTATTTATCTAAAAAATATATTAAAATCAAATTGCTAAAAGAACAAATGTGACGAATTTTATTTTTAACTTTTAGTTTTCAAAACTTACAATCTTTTTACCTTTCTCAATTTTTGACGTTCAAGTTTTAATTCATAAAAATTTTGAAAATATTGCTTCAGTTCTAAAAATTTAAGAATTCATTATTTGCAATTATAAATAATATTTATTCAAATTAGAAAATTCATAAATTCCAAAGTTTATCTAAAAATGAAAATTCTAACGAAAAAATTCTTTTTTTAGGAGAACGATATAGTCCCAACCAATCCGAAGATTGGCAGGAGGTTACAGAAATGTTTAGTCCACGTAGCAACTTTTCGACCGTCATTCTGGATGATATGATTTTTGCTGTTGGTGGATTCAATGGTATTTTAGAAAACATCTCATTATTTGCATTGCATTTCAATTATTTATATGAAATTGCGTGAGATCTTAAGTCAACATATTGCATTTTCAACAAAATAGTTGAATTTTCAAAGAAAAAGAATCAAATTCAACTTCAAGCAGTTGAATTTTTAACCAAAAAAGATTAATTTTCAATCCAAAAAGACTAATTTTCAACAAACCAATAACATTTTTGAATAATAAACATGAATTTTCAATCAAAGATGTAATAGCTGATATTTTAAGCGAAAAAAAAATTAATTATAAATCAGGAACAGTCGAATTTCACCAAAAACATGAACTCTCAACAAAAATTGTAAAGTTCATATTTCAACCATAAAATCTTCTAATTTAAAATAAAAAACAGTTGAATTCGTCCTAAAAAGACAAATTTTCAAAAAAATTGTTGAATTATTGTCGACCTAAACATTATTTTTAACCAAACAGTTGTATTTTCTACAAAAAAAAATGTTTACCAAAGTAGATAAATTTTCGAACCCAAAAGACGAGTTCGCAACAGAAGAGATAATTTTTTAATGGGAATACATTTTTTATTCAAGAGAGAAAAAAAGCTTTCTAAGAGTTTTCAAATCATTTCAAATTGTTCAAGCAATTACTATTCATTTAAACAATTTTTTTCCTCCTGTAAGTCGTGAAAGGTCTTAAATCTTCCGTGATAAATGATATAAAGTTAATGAATGTCAAGAGTAGTACTTCTTGTTTAACATATTTGGTAATTACTTAAACCATTGTTATTTGTTTAAACAATTTTTTGTCCCTTAAATTGTAAGAAGTTATCATTTTCTGTAGTTAATGACACTACTCTTGACATTCATCAAGTTTGTATGATTTATTCAGAAAGATAATTACTTTTACGTCTTATGGTGGGAAAAAATTGTTCAAACAAATAGTTATCATTTAAACAATTCACATTTATTGAAGAAGTACTTGGAAACCCTTCACATATCGACTGAAAATTATTCATATAAAAAGATTTCCGAAAAATACCGTCTTTGGCATGAATTTGATAGAAAACTGCTATTTTGCATTTTTTGTGGCATTTTTCAGGCAAAATAAAAGGGGTTTGTGGGGTTAAAATTGTAAGTTGTTGTGACAAAACTGAAATTATTTCTTGAACATTCCTCAAGAGGTGAACGTACTTCAATTTACAAAAAGTTTATAATAAGTACTTCTTTTTTTTATTTTTTCGAAAACCGAGCTTTTCCCATTTAAAACCTCATGTTAATTTCAAGAGCCCGGTGGCACAGTTTAACGTTAACGGACCACCCTAGTAATCTCACATTCTGCAATAACACCTCCCCCTACCTGAACTTTACATTAATTTGATTATTAATTTATGAATATTCAATTATTGTAGGTTCTACTACAATTGCTTATGTTGAATGTTACGATGCAGATAGCAATGAATGGTATGATGCATCCCCCATGAATTTAAATCGAAGTGCTTTGAGTGCTTGTGTCGTTGCTGGTTTGGATAACGCTAGAGAATATTCATATTTAAGCAAAGCCCTGGATCTTGGCCAAGGTAATAATTTTCTGTCACACATTTAAAAAAAATTGTATTGTTCTTTCGAAGCCTCCGTTCCATACCGCTCCACGTCAGTGGTTATATTTCATCAAAAAGTATCGCATCAACTCACGATTGTTATTGTTATTAACAATATTTCAAATAGCAGTCATCTATAGCAATTTGACGTCTGAATAATCGGTTTTTTATCAATGATTATCATTATGCATCATGATATAGTGGTAATTCTCAATTAATATTATTATTAAATAATAATAGCAAATTGTAACTTTCATGAAGAAAGTATTTAATAATATTTTATGAGAAAAATGTGTTCCTTCAATAAATCTCATTGGATCAGGTGAGGTGTATCTTGAAGATTATGAATTTTCTTCAATTCTTAGGCAAAGAGAATCAGGGCCGAATTTATGGTTGTGAGGGCCCTAGGGACGCTTAAAATGTCAAGTCCCTCAAGTGGTGACCAGGGGCTGGCTTCTAAACAAAAAGTCATAAAAGTAGAAGCCGGTGTAGATGTTTGTGCACGTATCAATCGTTTATAGTAGCAGCGATTTTGATTTGCCGACTAGTTACCATTTTTTGACGACTAGCCGACTTTACAGTCGAATTGCCGTTTTGTGGAGGCCCCGGGTTGCGGCCCCGACGATTTCTTACATAAATTCGACCCTGAAGAGAATTAATGTGTTACCACTTTTTATAATTTATCCAAATTCATTCATAATTTAAAGCTGTTTACCATGCTGGTCGCTCAATTCATATTTTGTTTTACAAAAATATCTACACATAAGTATAAGTGGTGAAAAAAGAATTCTTATTTCCATAGAAAAATAATTTTTTTTAAATATCCTGTTCATGAAAGATACAATTTGCTATGGCTATTAAATAATAATGTTAATCGAAGATTACCACTATCAAGATGCATTAAAATAATCATGAATAAAAAACCGCTTATTAAGACGTAAAATTGCTATAGATGACTGTTAATTTGAAATATGTTTAAAAACAATAACAATTGCGAGTTGATGCCACACCTTTTTGATTAAATATAACTATTGAGATACCGGAAACATGGTTTAGCAGAAAAATAATTTTTTCCCTGTAGAAAACGCTAATTTTTATTTTTTTAGAATATTTTTATTAACAATACAAATATTTAACATTCATATTTATCTGCAGCTATTTATGATGCTTTAGAATTAATTTGCAAGTTGTTTGGCGAGAAAAACATAACTTACTTTGAAAAAAAAATTCAATTTGTTTAGGGGTCGTGCAGATAATACATCACACGTTTTTCTTATGTTCATATCATTGTATCCCTTTTGGCTCCAAGGCAATTTTATTCTCGTATTTATTTAACAAAGAAAGAACGTGTGACGTATTATGTGCACTACCTCGTATTAGAATATGTATATTAATGGTTATTGTTACCTAATGGTTATTTTTCACTCTAGATACTACTCCTACTAAATAATTAGGCATTTTTAATCACGAGGAAATTTTTTAAGTCGTTGAGCACCTTATGAAAATACTCGTTCATATAAATTGTTCATGAAAATTAACCTAAATCTTTAACTGCATTTTTATGTTCCTGAAGTGTATCTCCACTAAGTACGTTAGATAGCGGCTTCTCTTGAAATGTCAATTTTTGACGTTCTACCCAGGAAACAATAATCCATTCACATGCGTTTGAATGGGTTTATATGACTTCTGAATCGCGTATCTGTCACTGAAATTCCAGATTGCCAACCATTGTTTAGGCCAACTTTTGAATAAGAGCAAGAGTTTTGTAATAAGCAAACGTATTTTTTTCTGAGACCTATTCAGCAGCAAAGATTGTTTTTCACATATTTCCATCACACCACATCTGAATGTTGAAATTCATTTATATATTTCACACATTAAAAACTGAGTTTTTTCTTTGAATTTACGTTTATAAAACCTCGGTATCACTGAAATTGAAAAAATAATGAGTTGCAATCTTCAGTTAATGAATCTTCACATTCACCTTATATCAATCTCAAATTCACAAACACTATTACTCACGTTTGATTTTATAAAAATTATCTTCAAAAGAAATACTGTATATGTGCACTCCCTGCAGCCATTAGCACGTGCACTCAATAAGTGAATGGCACGCCAACCGATTGGATTTTTAATTTTTCAATCTGCACATCACAGATATGCAATTCAACCCGATTCGCTGTCTAGCGGTTCTTCTTTTCTGGGTATTTGTTTAAATAATTAATTCCATAGAGGTCAGTTACACCAGCCCCCCCCCTCCCCACTCTTAATTTTCGGGTTTTTTATAGGACAGTTTTTAAAGTTTGCAAAAAAATTTTGTGGCATATATGAGCGCATTTGCGGCGCAATTCATGTAAGCTATAAAAAAACCCGAAAATTAAGAGTGGGGGGGGGGCTGGTATAACTGACCTATTCCACAGAGTGAAATTTAAAAATCTGACCTGAAGTCGTTCTGCAGGACTTGATCCTGAGCATTTCTGAGCGACGTGGGGCGGTGAGGAATAGAATTTTTCGTCTGACAGCTTAATTCAGACTCACAAAAGTTCCGTCTAAAACTGGAAATATTAAAAAAAATATGAAAATAAAAACGGGGCTTGAACAAAATTTGACACAAATTTCTCAAATCATTCATGTTCCACTTTTGAAAAAAATTTATATAAAATTACTCATAGAAAATTTATAAAAATAATCGGACAAAGTAAATACATTTTTTTCAATAGGTCAAGTGTCGTCCCAAAATCAGGATAAACCAAATCAAAGTGGGGAGGGGCCATCAACATCAATAAATGAGCGAGATCTTGGCGAACCACATCCACAAATTGGTCCCATCGATGGAATGGCAGAAGGTGGACAACTACCGTTTCCAGATGAAGATATGTACAATGAAGGCCCCCCTGATGAATACTAAACAAATTTATTGTTTAATGAAAAAGAAATTAATATTGATGAATCAACATCTTTTATATTCTCCCCGAAAAGACAATCTTTTCTAATTTCAATCAATTTTTTTTCTTATTTATTCTTACAAAAAATCTCAACAGGAACTTAACATAACTCGAACGGTTTTCCAAAGTCCTTGTTCCTCTCATTTATTTTTTATCCCTTTTTTTTAACGAAACTTTTGTAGAGTATATTATTTTCTTCTTGCTTTTTATAGGACTTGGTCAAATTTACCGGCAACCGAAATATTTTTGTATTAATAAATGTATACGAAATGTTATGCATAATTGTTACATGTATGGATATGAAAGATTGTCCCGCGATGTTTATTTACACAATTACAAGGTCGTCGATTTTAAATTCAATTGTATTCTATTTTGCGAAAATTGTTTCTTTGACTTTTCTTAATGTCTAAAATGGTCTTTGTATTTTGATTTTAGAATAAAAATCTGATTTATAAATTGATTAAACAAACTACTTCAATGTATTCTTCTTTTTTCACAATGAACTGATAACATTTTCAAGGGATCAGCAGAGCCAGCTTAATTAAAAATTTTCAAACATAATTAAGATCAATAAATAAACTCTATTTATTAAGTAAATATTTATAAGCGCATTTTGTGTGATCTGAATTTAAAATTGCGTGTCTGGAATCAAATATTTGACAATGGAAAATTAACTTTATTTTCTAATAAAAATTTTCATATTTCTAACCTGTTTATCGCACTATTCATAGACTTTCACCCTTTTCGATGTATCACTTAATGCAAACTAATTTGGTAGAACCCAATATGAAAATCGAACTATTGCTCATTGAAACTTCAATCTTTTTGTAGTTGAAAAGCCTACTGTTAAACACCTGGTTAAGAATAAATCTGTTTTGGTTAAAAATGTCATACTTTGGTTCAAAACTTTATTTTTTGTTGAAAATTTAACAATTTGTTAAGAAGTCATCTTTTTTGGTTGAAAATTCAACTGTTTCATTGAGAATTCGTCTTTTCAGTTGTAAAATTGAAAAAAGTGGCAAAATTTTTGTTTCTCTTTTGGTTGAAAAATGTATCTCCTTTGTAGAAATTTTACAATTTTTGTTTGTTAAAAATGCAACTTTCTAGTTGCAAATTAATAACAACTGAATTTATAACAATAACTTATGACTTATAACAATAACAACTTAACCTACTCACAACTCTGTTGAAAATACATTTTTTTAGTTTGTGATTCGTCTTTTTTCGGTTAAAAATTTCACCTTTTTCGTACAAAATTCCTCTTTTTGACTTGGTTGAAAATTAATCTGTTTTAGTTAAGAGTTCAAGTAATTTGTTAAAAATTAATGTTTTGGGATTGGAAATTAAACCTTTTTTCTGGAAAATTCATCTTCTTGAATTGAAAATTAAACAATTAGATAGAAAATTCATGTGATTTTATGGAATTTCTTCTATTTTGGTTGAAAATTTATGTTTTTTTTATTAAAAATTCAACTATTTGGTCAAAAATGCATGTATTTTGTTGAAAATTCGTCTTTTTGGGAGAAAATTAATCCTATTGGTAGAAAATTTAGTGAGAAATCAACTTTTTTGTTGAAAATTCATAACTTGCGGTTGAAAATTCATAATATGGACTTGAAAATTAAAACTTTTTCGTACAAAATTCCAGTTTTTGACTTCAAAATTCAACTATTTGGTTGAAAATTTGTGTATTTTGTTAAAAATTCGTCGTTCTTGATGGAGAATAATTTTCGTGTGCGCTAAAATTGCAACTGCTTGGTTGAAAATTAATCTGCTTTTTTGAGGGTCCAAGAATTTGGTTGAAAATTCATCTTCTTTGTTTAAATCCAACTGTTCTTTTTTTATTACAATTTTTTTGGTTAAAATATGAACTTTCACATTCTTGAGTTGAAAGTTTGAGATGAATTTTTTCGTTAAAGTTTCATAATTTTAGTAGAAAATTCATCTCTTTAATTGCAAATCACACTACTTTGTCAAAAACATTTTTTTTTGTGAAAATTTTTTTTTCGTTGGTAAAAATTCATTTTTTTAACTGAAAATGTAACATTTGCTTGAAAATTTCCCTCATCGGTTGGAAATCAATTTTTCTTGTTTAGAATTCATCTTTTTGGGTTAAAAATTTAAATTTTTTGTAGAAATTTTATCTTCTTTACTTGAAAATTCCACAATTTCGTAAAAAATTCATCTTCTTGATTGAAAATTGCAAATTAAAAATGAGGATACGTGGTTCAAAATTTCAGGAAAAAACTTAGTGTAATTTATCCATGTTCCCTCATAAGTTATTTGCAGTGTTAACAATATAATTTGTTTTCTCAAGCTTGAAGCGAGGCCAAGGTCGTAAAGTCATAAGGTAATATATAGCAAGCAAATAAGGAGTAATATAGTTTTGTTAACTTAATGATAACTGCATAAGCTGTCGTCTATAATTTCGAAAACACACGTAAAAAATTGTATTTACCTGTAAACATTACAAATTAATCGTCACATGTTTCGTAAAGCGGATGCATATTTTTCGATATTCAAGAGAAAGTTTGTAGTACACAATTAATTATAAGAATGACAATTACATTTTTTATCATTTATATGATTCTACGCTGTCAAAAATGAAGAAGTATTAGATAACTTATTTTCATAATAATAAATGTGATAAAAAAATAAGACAAGATGAAAACAAGGGATTGCAAATTATCCAATTCTCAAGAATTATAATTTAAAGGTACGTAATTTGGAAAAAAACGTTGGAATTGTTTAATTTTGAAGATTCACAAGGGAAATTTCTTTTATTTTAATGATTCGGGATTTTGAAGTCTTCAATTTCAGCTATAAGGAATTTAAAATGCTCTAATTTTTAAATTGTAAAATTTACATCTTTAAGATTTACAACTGAAGGCCAATATTATTAATTGTAAAACTTAAAACTTGTATAATTTTTTACTTTGAAATTAGAAAAATTGAAAACTCCCCAATTTGAAGAATTCACAATTCAAAGTTCCACAATTTGAAAGAGTTACCATTCAAATTCTTTAATTGTAACAATTTGCAGTTTAAATGTCTTCAATTATAAAGACATATAAATAAAATTTCTTATACTGTGATGATTTTGATGATCAAAAGTTTTTTAAAGATTGGAAAAGTTGAAAAGTTAAGTTGTGAAGATTTACAAGTCAATTTCATAACTTTTTACAATCAATAGTTTCAATGTCTTCAATCGTTAAGATGTATAAATAAAAATTCTCAAACTAATGATTTTGAAGATCAAAGGTCAAGCTTATTCAATTCTAAATCTTCCAAATTGATGAAATGCTAATAATTAAAATTGATGAAATTTCACATGCATATATAAGTAAAATTGGAGAATATTTAATTCTAAAACATAAAAATCTTATCATTTTTATTTGTACATTTTTTAAATTAAGAAATCTTGAATTGAAAAAATTGTCAATTGAAATGTTCAAAATATTAAAGAGTTAGAATAAAAAATAATACAAAATTTCTGAACTTGGAAAATAATAGATTTTCAAATGATTCCATTATTAAGACTTATATTTCGAAGGTTTTAAACATTTTTGAAATACATAGTTCAGTTTTGAAGATTGACAATTGAAAATTCTCCAATGTAAGCGACTATCAATTTAAAAATCCGTCAGTTTTTAATATTTTCAATTGAAGACTATTCAATATTTTTTTATGAGAGAAGTTGTAGGCTCCAGGAGCTACGATCATAGTTCCTTAAAGCAACCAATCCCGAAGTAACTGGAACCTGTACCTCATCCCGTTTGGCTCCTTCTGTCCTAGAAGGTAATCGAGAGCGGGAAACTTACGCGAGATAACATCGGGCAACACTGTTCCTTGGAGTCAGGTCTCTAGCCGCGGATGACCTTACGCAGCAGGCGAGACAGTTGGAGATGAAAGTTTCACCTCCGGATACTTTTCTAGAGCGATCAAGCTTTGTAGAATGTTACGAGGAACAGTGTTGACGGACCAGATGGAGTGATCCCAGAAGAACAGCCTTTTGCATCCGGTTCGCGATGGAATCAGCCTGACGCTGGCAAGCTGGAATCTTGTTGAGTTGACTAATAAATGAAGCTTTCACGCCTCCAAGACAGCCGATTATGAGAACTACAAGATGGACTTTTTAGCCTTGGTATAGCCTGCTCAGCTCGAAAAGAAGTGCTTGATATTTCGCCCGTTTTTCTCCCTCCTTTGCCGTGATATTACCATCGGCTGGTGCCGAGAATTCTCTCACGTAAATGATCTTGTTCTTCAGATCTTGGAGGACATTATCAAGCTTCGTAGCACCGATACGCTGAGGGTGGAGAATGAGAAATTCCAGTAGATCTTACACTGATGATTCTCCACAACGGACTCGAGTTCCCCCTGGGCGTATGGCAAGACGGGCAATAGATCAACACCATAGAAGTGCCTGAGATGGTGATATAACACTTTTAGAGCCGCATCGTGTCTCTCTATGTATCCGTAGCGTGCATATTTAGAGCATCCACTGAGAACATGTCCAAGTGTTTCTGGCTCTTGCTTGCACACTCGGCAGTTGGTATCGCTTACAGGTATATTCATTATGCGCTCGTGGTAAACTAAGGTGCCTATAACGCCATCTTGGCAAGCAAAAAGAAATCCCTCAGTATCCGATCTCAATCCAGCAGACTTGAGAAACATGTTGGACAGACCCATAGAGAGCTATTCTCTACGTATGATGTCGTAGAATTTACCATGAAGGGGTTTGTCAGCATGTTCTCTTGGTAGAAGCGTATTTTCTGCTTCCTGTGCACGACTTTTGAGCACCAAAGGTGTTAGTGATGCTAGGCCATGTGTAGTGTCGCTGAAATCAAATGGTAGGCCAAGCTCCTCTGTGTCCCTATCTGCGGCACGGTATAGAAATGACGCATCATTGGCGACTTCATGTTGATGCACGATTCGCATAAGGGAATCTGTGCTATTTAGAACTAAGCAGGCTGTAGCCAGAACCGTTTTTCAGTGAAGACAGTCTAAGCTTAGCAAGCCTCTAACCCCTTTATCTCGAGGGAGATATATTCGATGTATGTAAGATCTAGGATGAAGTCTTCGATGGATTGTCACCATCTTGCGTGTGCTCCGGTCAAGTTGCTTTGACTCATCGACGTTCCATTTTACTGCACCAAACGTGTAGAGCAGTATAGGAACGACCAGCATATTGGTCACCTGGATCTCATTCTTTGTCAAGGTCATCTACAATAATCATGTCTATGCATGTACTAGTAAAATTAAAGTGATGAGTGGAATCATGTGGCAATGTAGAAAGTCCCGCAGAGTAAATTACAGATTTCAAATGTTTATCTAGATTAGTATTCGAATTTAAATTTGTGTTTAAATCTTCAGGTAGTATTATGATATTATAATTAGGTGCGAGTGATAATTAGCCTGTGGACTCACTCTTACTACTGAACCCCTACGACTTTGATGTATATAAGGACAGACTCCACCCCCCCCCCCCCCTTCTCTCCTCTCTGTCCCTGCGAAATAACATGTAACCCTCCAAAAACATTGCACTCGAAGGGATGTCAGGCTTAAGCCAAGTTTCAGATACTGCGATGATATGGTATGAGCGCGTATTAAAGTAGTGTTTGAACTCAAGAAAATGTGCCGAGAGAGACTGAGCATTAGCGTAGCAAATCTTTAACTTGTCCATGAAATGAATGAACAGTTCAAATCCTGATATATGTTATTATTTTCCAGAAAACGAAGCTCATAGTAAAGTATAGAGTTACAGTAACAGTTAATAACCAAAACAAGCCAGACTACTCGAAAGAGGACATATAAAAACCGAAAATCTGTAGTACATGTAGTATATGAGGAGTCATACCGTGAATTTGCAAAAATGCAATAGAATAAAATATGTACGCATAAACGAAATACACCTTTTCATAAAAAATGGAACACTTCTCTCCGCATATCCCAATAGTAATTTGTAGAAAATACCTCACTGTAACAATTAGGTTTACCACTACTCAAAATATGCCAAACAGAATACATATAAGTAGGATTAAATAGAAACAGGTAGAATCCAAAAACAAGTAGCAAGAAACTAAAATAACGTTCTTTAAAACAGGATTATTTACTCAGAATGACGATATAGTTCTTTGAGATGATCCTACGTCCATACAGTGATTGCTAGCGAAATCCATCAAGATCCTGAAGATGAGTAAGTATTTTTCTCTGCGAACCTTCCTCCTTACGGCAGAAGATCTTGCCACCAGAGATCCAAAGAAACTTTATCTTCTTAGCTCTTTTCAAGTTCAATGCCTTCTTATATATAATAGCATTGTATTTGGTTAAAGTTTCTCTTATATAAAGGATGCATTCCTCTTCTCCAGACCAGCCAATATTTTTTGTAGAAAAATCTCGATTCTTCTTACGTTTCTCAATTAGACGAAGACAAGTCTCTTGCTGACTAAATTTCGCAATTATAATCGGAGGTCGGGACTGACCTGAGGCATTCAATTCATAGGGTCATGTTCTATAAATAGAAATAAGACCCTCTTTGGAGTAAGGGACCTCCAAACCGGCCGCAATTCCATGCATGCCAGTTGGAAGGTCCTCCCCCTGTTTGAAAGGCAAACTATGAATTTCTAACACATTAGCTAGAGAAGCCTGCTCCATGAAATTGCATTTACTCTCCTAGTGCGCCACCTGGGGAGTCAATTTATTTTCAGTAACTGAGAGTTTTTTCGTCGCATCCTGAAGCTCTTGAATTTCCGTAACATTACTTGCAACGGTCTTTTCAACCATGGTTATGCGTCGAAAGTTTTGAATAATATTTTCCTTAATGTTATTAATGAAGGTATCTATTTTACTCTGGAACTTTTCAAATAAAGCGGTCATATGCTTAAGTGACGCCTCTTGCACTCCTGTTATCGATTTTATGATCGCCTTGTTGACCCCGGATTCCAGAGTTGCTGTGGACGATGCTGGCCTGTTGACGTCATTGGTAGCAGTCTCCATTGTCTAATGAAGAAGAAGTTTTTCTTTCTCGTCTAGCGATTTCGTTCGACGCCAAAGTTGAGCACGCACAGCAAAACCACTTCTTTAGGCCCTTTTTAACCTTGTCTCCATCATTCACGCATCCACTATGCACTAACATGCTACATTTTCCGCATGATAATAGTCCAGGAGCCCCTCTCGTGATTGCACCACTGCAGATGCCACACGCCACAGAAAGTTAACAAATTCCGGTTTTCTGACAGAAACCGTTCACACCACTCAGAAAATTCGAACCGCAACTGCTTCTAGTTTATCTGAGACAAAAAATGTATGCAAAATTCGCCCATATATAAATACTGTTCAGCAAAAATACCGGAGCCCGTCGAACCACGTCTCTAGTCACGACCAGTGCCATATTGTAAGTTATACCTCCATTGTTCAAACAATTATTTTTTGCTTAAACAATATTTTTCATTATATTATGATTACACAAATTAAATGCCACATCAATCCCACAAGAAAAAAAACTATTCATAATATCAACTATTAATAATATAAATGATAAGAAATATTTCAATGGCAATATTTCTATACAGTTATAAATGTACTCTCTCTGAACTTTTTCTCTGGTAGCTTAGATCTCATTGAAAAATTTCGGTCATCCAATAAGAAGTGTTTTTAACTTCCAAAATAAATTGTTTATCCCTATTAGAACTACGAATCAGTATTTTCTTCTGTTAAGCCCTAATGTACATCCTTAATTAATTATAAAAATTTCTAATGAATTTTTAAGCCAATCATACTATTCTTTCAGTTCAGAAGCAAAATAATATATAACTTAGTTTCTTGATAAAGTGATAAAAAGTAAGGCATGGATATATATATATATGCAATATAGTCAGGTTATAAATCATTTTTTATGTAGCTCATTAACACCTGCTATTAAGAACAAAATGGTTTTTGATTAGTCTTAAATGGCTTGGTTACGCTCAGCCTTGCGCTGAGCCTCGAGTACAGCCTCGCGCTAAGCCTCGAGCTCAGCCTCGCGCTCAGCCTCGAGCTCAGCCTTGCGCTGAGCAGCGAGAAGCTTCAAGATATGATTCTTGACAGGAATTGGTACTTCAACGTCTACTGGATGTGCAATAATTTCATTTAGTTCCATTGGTTGAACATCCCGATGTTCGAACTCGTTTACTTTGACACGTTTTGCCTCTCCATCAAACATAATAAACATTGCACGAACACGCCAATCCCTTTCGTCAATATATGAATAGTAGAATCCTGTATTTGTTGAGAGCAAAAGAAAAGGGCCCTTTAAGGGCAGTCCTTTTCTCGTTAAAAGACCAGGACTATCGAGATGATCTATGACGGACATCGGAAATTGCACTGAAGAAGTTTCTCCCTTTCCGCTAAAAGGACCTGCCGAATATCCCAAATCTATAAGAAAAAATAGAAACGGTCCAACTAAAGAATTAATCATATTGATTTTCAATCGATAACTTGATTTTTTCATTTCAAGGCATCATTTGTGAAAGTCGGGGTTGCCGAAAAACTTTATTTTCAACATTCCCTGACTCTTCCCTGAAAGCTTCTTAGCTTTGTAGAATAATTTTATCACTTATGCGCTGGGTTGACTGAGAGGAGAAATGAGGAGTCGCTCGAATACAATTTAAAATTCACACAATATGGATTTATTTATCCTATAAAATATACATAGTAGAAAATAGCGTAAGCTAATCTATATTACAAATGTTGCGTTTTTGGGTAGCAAATGTTGGAAATGTCGAAATCTATAGAATATCAAATTTTCAAAACGTTTCACAACCGGCAGCAATACTAAAATTAAAATTAAACAAATTAGGTACTTTGTTAAACTAGCCGAAAAATACAAACATTTCTCAAATCGTACTGAGTTATAATTAACTTACTACTAACATCATATTAGTTTTGCAAACCACGTGGAAACATTGATAATGATAAACAAACTTTTTTTCAAATTATTCTCCAAATTAAATTCTCAAGGGGTTGCAAAAGGATTTTTTCTTACTATTGTAGGGTTCCATATAGTTTGTAACGGACTTACTGTTTTTTATTGGATAACGCAATGTGGGACGAATACTAAGATCCATTGCATTATATATAATTTTCGAGGGTTTTTGAAGGTTTCTCGTTTCTTTAAAAAAGTGTTTGGAAGTAATAAAATAACTGCCTGTCTAACAAAAAAGAGAAAAAATTTGGAAATAAGCGAGTGACAATATGCAATTCAGGAATTGCGTGAAAATTGTTTGAGGAGTGAATAATTTTTTTTTTAATAATTTTTATAAGGTAATCGGAGCAAGATTAAAATTTCCAATTCATTTTGAAAATTAAGACAATTTGAGACAATTGTATATTTTAATACAAGTGTGAATAAATAACGATGTTGCCTTTCCTCCCATGTAACTATTTAGTGTATCTAACTTCCGATAACTGATTTATGAAAAAAAAAATCTATTATAATATACAGATATTAAAAATTCTCTCAAATTTATAGTTTTGCCGTTATTGATTGAGATAGTTTACCTTTTTTAATTTTTCAAAAGCCATTCGTGAGTTCTTGGTTTTTTCTGAATTTTCACTGTTTTTTTCGAACATTGAAAAAAAACTATTATTTTCATTAATTCTTTTCTTTAAATTTCTGTAAAAAAACAAGAGAAATTGGAAGGTTTCTTTTGCAATACCTTGAGAATTTGATGTGGGGAATGATTAAAAAAATCAAAGTTTGTTGATCATTATTTTGTTTGTATTTTTTGGCTAGTTTAACAAAGTACCTCATTTGTTTCTCGCAGGAATGTTATGAGTCGAATTGCAAAAAATGCCACATTATTTCAAAAACGATAATTTGCATTATGTATTTAGTTTTGCAAATCATATAATAGTCTTTTTTCAATGGAAAGAAGCAAAAATAACATTTTGCAAAACCTTCGGTATTTTTTCTGGGGAGTGATTAACAAAATAATAATTTGTTTATAATTAATGATGTTGCGACATCACGAACGTTTTGCAAATTTTATACAGGATAGTGACTGAGTTTATAATTACTCACTCATGTTTGCAAAATGTTTTGAATTTTCGTGGAGCAATGGGGCGGCAAATTTTGTAAATTGATTTTTTTAAACAAATTTCCGACCTGATCACGCTTTGCAAAATTTTATTTCATCTTCAACATATAAAAAAAACAACTATACAATTTTTTTGAAGACCTTCGAAATAATGAATTTTTTTATTACACTATTTAAACGATTATCAATTCATATTGGATGACCGAATATGATACTAAGGTTTCATTGACAAGTAATATATAATTGATTCCGTAGACGAACAATTATTAATCTTTATATAATAAAAAACTATATTTAAATATAAACTATTACATTTTTCTTGGAGAATAATTCTTTTTTGGTTGAAAGTAGAACTACTTAGTGAAAAATCAATTTCATTTTGAGGATTCATCAGACAAATATTTAGTTGAAAATGCGGTTTTTTGCCAAGAATACATTTTTTTAACTGATAATGTTACTTTTCCATTTTTAGTTTTAAGATAGCTATTTTCATTCGAATAATGATCTTTCCCAGTTGAAAGTTCAACTATTCAGTTAAAAAATTCAAATATTTTGGTGAAAATTCTTTTTTGGTAGAAAATTATTCTTTTTTGTTGAATTTTGAATTGTTTTGTAAAAAAATGCATTCAATTGTTCTTGAAGATTCATCATTTCAGCTGAAAATTCATATTTTTTTGTTAAAAATTCGGTGATGAGTCATGCCAACATTGTAGCATCTCTCATTCGGAAAAACTTGAAGTCACGAAAAAATTGGCAAAAGTGCGCGAAAATACCCCTGTCACTAAAGTAATGTATTTTATGCGAAACCGGACGGTTGTCGTACCTTTCTGTGCGTGTTTGTGGGACGCAAAGTTCTCATTTGTCGGAGGGGGTATTTTGCCGGCCACGGCCGTAAATGTATACTCTTACGGAGTGCGCGCATGCGCGGTTTTTTGCATAAAATATCGTGTGTAACTCCGCAACAAACCTTTGTCGACCTCGCCCGCTGTTTGCTGTACTCGGCTATGCGCGCGCATGCACGCTTCGTACTGCAACCATCGGCCTCGGCCGACAAAGACCTGGTTTGCTGCGCCGTAATAATAATTACTATTACATCCTTGCCCCTTACCAAAGTCCCGTGAGGGTGGGAAGACACCGCTGTGATTGGTCACAGAAATAATTTCAGACCCCCCCCCCCCATAATTTTTGCTAATTTTTTGTGGACTACAAATTTTTTCCGAATAAGAGATGTCGCAATGTGACTTGCCGGGGGTTGGCATGATCCGGACCCGAACATACAGCTACTTCTTTGAAAGTTTAACTACTTTGTTAAAAATCCATTTTTTTTTTAATATTTATCATTACAGTCAAAATTTCCTTTCTTTGGTTGAAAATTTTAATATATTTTTAGAAAATACGTTTCTTTTTTTGGGTGAATCTTAATGGTTAAAGAAGGTCTTCTGATTACGAATATCTTGGACATTTTTTTGGAAACCCTGGTCAGTTTCTGTTTAGACAATTTTTATACAATATCATTATTTATCAAAAAAAAAAATTTCTTGAAATCATTATTAGCAATCATCTCTTAACAAGAATGAAACTTTTTTGTCTCTTGCAATTTACAGCATTACATACAAATGATTTTTTAATAAATCTATATCAAACTTAGATCTCCTGAAAGCAAGCAAAAATCTTCCGGAATGAAAACTTCTTTCCGTGAATAGTTGTTCAAAAATGGCTATTTTTAAGAGAAAAATCATCTAGAAATTTCATTGGTTAATAAAAAAACATCTAGGCCAATATCCAGGCCAACTATACCTATATTATTAAGAATATTGTCTATTTTCCATAAACTCTCTTGCTGTATTATTTATAACAATTTTCATAAATAGAAACACTCAACAGCCAGAATTGATTACAAAATTTTTTTCATCAATCTTAGACACAAAATGAAACTTTTTTTTTGTTACATTTCCTCGTACCACGAGCCATTATTTATTCACACCCTCTTAGGCAATATATTTTTTATAAATCCACGCTCCCTTGAATAATTTTAATTTTCTATAGAAAACTAGAAAAATGTAGAACCGTAAAAAATCTTGAAAATCGAAAACTGAATTCGGTAAACAACCAGAAGGCAATATCTTAAAACCGGAAAGAAACTAGGTCTTGTTAACAGTTTCTCAATATGGCCTTCTTATTGTTTTAATAGAGTTAAAAATGTGACAACATCGCGTCGTTTTATTAGACTTTTCTATTTTCAAATTTCTCATGCTTATGACTTTTCAAAATTATGATATGCTTATGTGTTCCACTTTCCTCTAATCGAATCTGTAAAATTTCACATTTTGATTTATGTAAAGAGGCAATAAAGTATCTGTTGATAAGAAAAAAAGCTATGAAATAAAAATAAACTTCTTTGGACACGCAAGTTCAATCTTATCGAAGTAAAATTATTCTTTCAAAGTTGTCTGTATAATTGCAATTTTCTGTAAGAAATCAGAAAAATGTACCACTGGAACGAAAGTTTGAAAATTAAAAATAGAACTCTGTTGAAATGTAACTCTTGAAGACCTTGTATGTGTATAATTTTGTGCCCATTAATTCCTTGTTATGTTAACATTGAAAAAATTCTTTTACTTCTCAAGTTTATTCAAACAAGCAGGAAAAAAATGTTTCTAAATTGGAGCAGGCTACATTTCATTTACAATTTCACAATATGACCTCATTACTGTGTATAGAGTCAACAATGTCACACCATCGCGTCATTTCATTAAGCTTTATTAGGTTTATTTTTCATCAGTTTCTTCTTCATCAATTACTCTTATAAAATTTCAATAACTTTTTTTAATTATTATGTACAGTCCTAAGTACATTTATTGACTTGTATCAAACAATTAGTTGCTCTTCACTATCGAATTAGGGAATATCTCGACTAATCGTATGAAATCGTCTGTAAATTTTGACTCGTAATTAGTTAAATTTTATCAATTTTTGGTTTAGAGAGATCTCAATGTATATTTTGCATAAGCAAAAAGGATAAACAATTACAATATCCTTTTTTAGGCACTCAAGTTCATACTTGTTCAAGTTGATGCTTATTCAAGGCAAATAATTTTCGAGAAGTTTGCTCAATAAATACAATTTTCCATGGAAAATAGAGAAAATATATGATAGGAAAAATTTAAAAAATTGACAACAGATCTCTATGGAAGAGTAGCACAGGAAGACCCCAAACAAGGTTAATTAAATTGAAGGCCATTGATGTCGTGTCATCTTAAGAATGTAAAGAAATTATCATTTTTTTTAACATTTCATTGTTTGAATAGCCTTAATACTGTTTCACCATCGTGTCGTTTGATTAAACTTGTCTATTTTTGATATTTCTATCTTCTATGTTTGTAAACATTTAAAATGATTATATACAGTCTCAAATAAGGTTATATATTTATACCAAGCAATCAGTTGTTTTTGGCTATTGAACTAGGAAATATCTTGACTTTTCGCTAATCAAATGTGTAAAATTTCACTAGCAATTGGATAAATTTGACCAATTTTGAGTGAGATACCGAAAATCAATTAGAAAAATGTCCTCAAAATGAGAAACGATGAGAAACGGGAAGTGTGATTTTCTTAAATTTGTCGACAAATTTTTCTGGGAGTGAACTATCCAAAAATCATTCTCGAATACACAAAACACTTTCAAACAGAAGTAATTTCAGTGAAAAATTTGAAATATATATACATATATGTATATATATATATATATATGGTGCTCGCGAGAAGTAAATAAAGTTGACGTGTTTTTACATTCTTACGAAAAATGGTGTGGTGGGTGGTTCACCCTCGAAAATGATTTTTCGTGAAAATTTAAAAAAACGTAATCTTCATTTTATTATCGCGAGCAACTCATATTTTCTGTAAAATTCATTTCATAAATTTACTCCTGTTTGGCAGTTTTCTGTGTAATCATCAATAGTTTTGGTGTAGTTCACAAAGCAGCAAAAGCTGCTTTGTTTCAGAGAAATATAATAAAAATGTAATTCAGAGTCGTTTACCCCTAGAAAACAATTTGTAGTGAAAATGCAAATACACGTGAACCTTATTTATCGCGAATAATATATATTTTCCCTTAATTTTTTGGTCTGAATTTACTACTGTTTGGCAATTCTTATGTAGTCAACAATATTTTACGGGTAGTGCACCCTTATAATATTCTTTTTTAATTTTAAAAATCACATCTTTATGTCTCGCTATGAGGAAATTTTTCTATTTGGTTTTGTTCGTAAACGCTACTTCATTTAAGAGAAACCTAATAAAATGTAATTCAGGGTGTTTTTTTCGTGAAAATCAATAACTCGTGAAGTTGATTCAATTACCGTTAGCAATATTTTCTTTCCTCAATTTTTTTAGCCTGAATTTACCAATTTTTGGCAATTTTTTGTGTAATCAAAAATAATTTTGGCGTAGTTCCCCCTAACATTTTTTATTGAAAAATTTGAAAAAATCGCATTTTTCATGTGTCACTATGAGGAAATTTTTCCAATTGGTTCTGTCCGTGAAACCTTCTTCATTTTGGAGAAACGTAATAAAAATGGAATTCAGGGTGGTTTGCCCTCGAAAATGATTTTTCGTTAAAATTTAAAAACATTTAATCTTCATTCCATTATCGCGGTTAACTTATATTTTCTGCAAATTCATTGCCATGAATTTACTCCTGTTTGGCAGTTTTTTATGGAATCAGCAATAATTTTGGTGTAGTTCACCCTCATAGTATTTTTTTTTCAATTTGATAAAATCATATTTTCTGTGTCTCACGATGGGAAAATTTTCTTATTGATTTTTTTCGTAAAAGCTGCTTCATTTCAGAGCAATATAATAAAATGTAATTCATAGTGGTTTACCCATAGAAAATACTTTCTAGTGAAAATGCAAATACACGTAAACCTTATTTACTCATCACGAGTAATATATATTGTGCCCTAATTTTTTGGTCTAAATTTACTCCTGCTTGGCAATTTTTCATGTGATCAACAATATTTTTTGGGTAGTCCACCCTTATAATATTTTTTTCAAAAATTTGAAAAAATCCCATTTTTTATGTCTCACTGTGAGGACATTTGTCTATTTGGTTGTGTTCGTAAAAGCTACTTCATTTCAGAGAAACCTAATAAAATATATATCAGGGTAGTTTTTTTGTGAAAATGCAAAGACACGTAAACTTTATTCAATTATCGCGAGCAATACTTATTCTCTCAAAATCAGATATGAAAAGTGTGATATTCTTAAATTTGTCCACAAATTTTTCTGGGAGTTAACTATCCCAAAATTAATTTTGATTACCCAAAAAAAACTTGCAAACAGAAGTAAGTTCAGCCCAAAAAATTTAGATACGATATATATGTTGCTCGCGAGAAATAAATAAAGTTGACGTTTTTTGCATTTCCACGAAAAATGGTGTGGTGTGTGGTTACCTCATCATAAAATGATTTTTCGTGAAAATTTAAAAACACGTAATCTTTATTTTATTATCGTGAACAACTTTCTGCAAATTTATTCTCATAAATTTACTCCTGCTTGGCAGTTTTTTGTAATATATTTTTTGCCCTAATGAAATGAAATTACAAATGGACAAATTAAATTTTTGGAAGAAAGGCACAGGGTACAATAAAATGTTTAATAACAAAAGAGCATTGACAATCACTAAATTTTAGTTGTCGGTGGTTTGACCTTTAATTTTAAAAGTCCTACGCAAAACTAATTTTGCAGAGTTTTCCCTTACATTCAGTAAATTCGCAGGAACAGGCTTTTTATATTGAACAATTTTGAATGGGAGGTAAATATAACACGATAAAAATGAACTGAAAATAATAGATATTATATTATTAAGTATTATATTCTTACCAAATGAACTGAGACATCCAGCCAAGGTTAAGATCAGAGAATTAGCCAACTTCATTTCCTCTCAATATATAGAAAAAATCAGAAAACTGCTCAGTCAAGAATTTTATTTCGTGAGCAACTGAATATTCTGATGTTTAATCGGAATATACATACATGTAAAGGAAGTAATTTCCTTCTTATTCCCCCTCTAAACCATGTCACATATTCTTCTTCCGGATTTGGGAAGTAGAAAATTGTTCTTCTGAGATATTTGTATTTCATCAACCTTGCTTGTTTCCTTGAAATGCAAATCTAGAAAAAATGCTTCCTACAAAATTATGTTCACCTTTCTGAATCCTGAATTAATCGTGACATCTTCTGTTCAAAAAAGAATGTAGACGATTTTAAAGCAAAATTTTATAATTTTCCAAGATTACGAAATTTAGAAAAAAAAATCTTTTAAACCGACTCGTATATTTTCTCTGTAGTAAAAATCTCTGAGATAAAAAAACCGCCTTAAGAATTCTTCTAGATGCTCTTCTAACACATCTGTCGTCTTCAAAAATCTTTTTGAATTTTCTCGAGAATCCTAGGAAAATTAAATTTGTATAGCCTTAAAAATAAATTGACAAAAAGTCAATTTTCTATGACAATAGTTGAGTTAATAATCCAAAAAGAAAAACTTTCAACAAAACAGTTGAATTATAAAAAACGGATGACTTTTTAACAAAATTATTGAATTTCCATCCAATTGATAAGATTTTCAACTGAAAATATACGAGGAATAGAAATAAATATAGAAGGCAAATAAATTATTAGAAAAAATATTTTAAAAAAGAATCTTTTATAAATGAACTAAAATAATTTCAAATCCATAATCCTTGGCATTTATTTAAAGTTTCTCTTATGTAATCTCTCATTTTTGCAAGATTTTTGTCAAAACTCCTGACTTATCCCTGATTTCTAGGTTTTCCTGACCTACGTTACGCACAGTGGGAAGACAAAGACCTTTTTACTTAGAAATAACGTACAGCCTACAAATATTGACTGATTTGGGCGCAAAAAAATTTTAAGAAAGCTGATACAATTTCAAAAAATTTCAGAGCCTAATTTTGTATTCAATTTTTCCATTTTTTATAAATAAACAAATATGACGAACAAAATGGCAATGTTTTCTATTTGACCTTTCCGGTACTCGTCAATAATAGGAAAGTTATTGTCATCACCTACGTGCCATATATTTACATTATATAAAGATATTCCATCGTGATCAAATGAACAAACAAAAAATTTATGAACAAATTATTTGTTGAAAGTGTGTTTTCTTTGATTTTCAATAATTTTACGTTTTTTCAAAAGGTATATTGCAAGAAATTTAGATGAAAGCAATACTATGATGAGAAATTTTTTTCCGATTATTATTGTCAATATTATAAACAAATTAAATAAACAATTTCATTATTCAGACATTTGTCGACAGGAAAATTCATTTTTTGTGTCAGTTTTTTTATGTAGGAACCTCAGGATAATTTCATCAGAATTCATAATTTTTTGATAAATTTTATGTTTTCTTTTAACAAATATGATAAGCAAATACATTTTCAGACGTTTGTCGACGGAAAAACTAATTTTTTGCAATGTCAGTCCTTCTAATAGAGAACTTCATGATATTTTCAGCACCATTCATAATTATTTGATAATTTCATGTTTTTATTAAACAAAATTATTTAAAAATTCATTATTCCGGCATTTATTAACAAAAGAATTCGTTTTCTTTTCAACATCCGTAATTTTAATTGGGCAGTCGATGATACTCGTAATTTCATCAACAATTATACTTAGTTGATATATTCTTTATCTTTTTCAAAGAAATGTAATAAGCAAATGCATTATTCGGGAATTTGTCAATGAAAAAATTCGTTTTTTCAATGTCACCATCAGTGTTTTTAATTGGGAACTTCATGATAATTTCAACTCCATTCATAATTTGTTTTATTTTCATTTAATTTTTTTTTATTTATTCATTTATTCATTTATTCATTTTTATTCATTTTTATTCATTTATTCATTTATTCATAAATCTATTTATTTATTCATCTATTTATTTTTCCTTATTATTTATTTATTCATTCATTTATTCATTCGTTTGTTTATTTATTATTCATTTATTTATTCAGTTACTTACTTTTTTTATTTATTTTATTTATATTTATTTAATTTCATTTTTTTTTAAACAAATTTACTTAAAATATGCACTTCTCGGGTATTCGTCGATGGAAAAATTCGTTTTTCCCAGTGTCAGTCATCTTGATTGAAGACAGAAAGTTTAAAGAAGACATAAAATTATTTAACTAATCATGAAATTTGATGAAATTATCGTGAAGTTCCCAATTAAGAGGAGTGACATTGAAAAAAAAAAAATTTTCTACCGACAAATTCCCAAATAATGCATTTTTTTATTGATTTTTTTTTTCAATAATAAAAAATTATCAAAAAATTATGAACATTGCTGAAGTTATCAGATTCCTAACTTTTTTTACACTGACATATTAACAAGTATAATCTTACGGAAAATTTTCCTAATCATAATATTGTTTCCATCGGAAAATAAAATGAAAAAAGAAATAAAAATGAAAAATCAGACTGGACAACTTTCTTTGGTAATTTTATCAACTTTTTAAAATTTATTGCAGCTGAATCAGTCAATATTTGTGTGCTGTACGTTATTTCGAACCGAAAAATCTTTTTTTTTTCACTGTGCTACGGCCACCTAGCGAATCTAATTTTTGAGAATCCTTTTGATCGAAATGGAATGAAAATTTTCAAATTTGAAATTTCTGTTGTAGCGGGGGAATAAAAAATATATATCCAAAAACTTAGGATAATACGTAATTTTTTATTAAGCACATTAACATTTCATATTCATACATTTTTCTTAATTGATTTCATGAATGACGGGGATTCTGCGGCTAAAAGCCATATTTTGACGTGGTAACACATAGTCTACACGATAACGTATAATTTCTGCTGGAGTCATTTCTTGAACATCCCTTGTATTATCTATGTTTATTTTAACCCGATTTTGTCGTTCATTATATATTCCACGAACATGATGATTGTGGCAGTCGAGTATTGCAATGTAGAATCCAAGCGTTGATCCTATCAAACCAAAAGGTGCCCGTAGTCTGTGAAAAGTGGAATTTCCTTCTCTCGTTAAAAAGCTATGAAAATTATAAAGTTCCACGGCTCTACCAGTTACAGCAATGGACCCTTGAGAAGCTCTTCTAGTAGGAAAAGATCTTGCAAGAGGAGGATTACACGAAGAATATGCCGAATATCCTAACTCTGGAAAAAGAAATAAAAAAGGGTAAATTTGAATAATTATTCTTGAATCGTCGATATGTCGAATGTTAGGCACGGACTGGTGCGGTCAGCGCTCGGATGGGTGACCATTCGTGATTCTCGCTAGTCGTGTTTTCATTGCGTTTAACTACTGTCGAACGCGGGGTTTGTGGCCGAGGATGAATGTGGGCACTCGATGCTATCGAATATCTACATCCAAACTCGTCTGTCGGTAACCGGGCTGTGCCCAGGTGTTTCGGTTTTCTGCAGTTTTCCACTTCTCTGACCGAATTTTCAGACGTATGCAGGCGCTCCTAATAAAAATTTGTCTGCAGACGGTGGGGGATTTTAGAAATTGAGAAGAATTTAGTTTCACGATCCTAATTTGAAAATGCGTTAGTCCTGAATGAACTGAAAAAGGTATTAGTCTTACGGAAATTTCCATAACGCTAGAACATTTGTATAATGTCCAGCGTTTTCCTAATGATTAAACTTTGAAGATTTAGAATAATTAGAAAGATTTTATTTGGCTAGTAAAAATGACATTAAATGTGTTTTTTGTACGAAAATTTAATTTTTAATGATGAAATCTATCCAATCACAATGTTTTGTTTTGCAGTTTCTCAATTCTTAAATGCTCAATCAGGAACGTTAATAACTTTTTGACGTTTAGTTTGTTAAGTTAGTTTTCTTAACCAGATACAACTAATTTGAAACTTACAACTCTTAATATTTTTTTTAGAATTATTCCATTTTTACGGGCATAAAATTTTAAGGTCAACAGTTTTGGAAGTTTCCAATTTTTAAACTTGACTATGTGATACGAACATTTGCTAGGTTTTATACGGATAATATAGTCTTGAATAATTTATGTCCCTGGAAAAACACGTGAAATCCCATGAAATCTGATAGTTCCTGAAATCGTGAGAAATTTATGGAAATGCTTTAAGAGCTTTTAAAATCCCTTGAAATCATCGAAATTCATAGAGATCTCATTAAATCCGTTAAAATTCTTCAAAAATCCTTCGGAATCTTTAATAGTACTCTAAAACCTTATGGGGCCTATAGAATCCTTACAGGTCTTCCGAAAACCTAGGAAATTCTTTGAACCACGCAAAATTTTTTATGAATTCTTTAAATCACCTAAATCTTTGGAAATTCCTTCAAATTTTCAAATTCTCTTGAAAATTCTTTGAAATCTTTAGAAATACCCTGAAATATTTCAAAACCTTCGAAATCTTTTGAAATACATAGCAATTATTTCTAACACTTTAAAATTTGTCTCAGTCCTTTAAAATATTCTACAATCTCAAAATTCATTCAAATTCATAAAATCTACTAGAAATATTTAAGCATCTTCTCAAATCTTCGAAATTCTTTGAAATTAAATACTATAATATTAGTTGAAATCTCATAAAATTGCATAAAATCTGATGATATTCTTGAAATCTCTTGGAATATTTCAAGTCCTATGAAATCCTTTTATATTATAGGAAATTTATTGAAACAACTTACGGGAACTCTACGAAAACCTCGAGAATTATTGAGATCCTCGAAAATATCATAAAATCACTCAAGAATATTTTTAGATATTTGTAAAATATTTGAAATTATCTTCAAATATCTGAAATCCTACAAAGCCTCTTAATTCTTGTGAAGTTGTTTGCAATTAGTAGAAATATTATAAAATTTTGAACAAAAAATTATGTCTTTTGAAATCCGTTAGAAATTAGTTCTAATCATCCCAAAAAATCTTCGAAACTTTCCATGGAATTTCCATGGAAATGAAATTGTTCAAAATCCTTACGATATTTAGGAAATTCTTTGCAGTCTCATAAATTTGGCTTCATTATTTGAAAAGCCCTTGAGACGGTCAAAATAATATGAAATCCCTTAATTGATTCTTACAAATTCTTAAAATCTTTGAACATTTCTTGAACTAATTAATATCCTGTAAATTCTATAAAATCCCTTGAAACTGTTGAAATTCTTTGCCATCCTTTAAATCTCTTCAAATCAGTAAAAATCCTCTGAACAATCCTAGAAAACGCTTCAATTTTTTTAAAGCTCTTGAAATCTTTGAAATCCCTTGAAGTTCTATGGATTGCTTTAATCTGGTGAAATCCTTAGAAATCTCTGAAATCTATAAAATCAATAAGAATCCGTAGAAATTTGGTTTTATTTTTTCTTCTGAAGTTCTCTAGCCATTCGTTGGTATCCGTTAAAAATTTCAAATATCATTAATATTCAGTGGAATCAACAATTAATTGAATGATTTATTCTGACCCCAAAGCCAAAATTAACATCCACTATCATAAACAATTGTTATAATTAATATACTGATTAACTTTTTAAAATTATTTGAAATTTATAAAATCCCTTAAATCTTGTTGAACCCCTAATAGTAATCCCATAAAAATCAAGTAAAATCCCGTGAATCATCTTATAATCTGTAATATCTTTCAAAATTCCTTAAAAAGTGATTAAATAATTGAAATACCCTAAAATAAGCTTCATTTGATTGAAATAAACAAATAAGAAATAATGTTTATTTATTTAACAAAATATATTATTATCAAATGTGACTTTGAACCTAATAAAAAAATAGTCTGAACATTTAGAACATAAACATAATTTAAAAAACATAATTTAGAACGATAAAGGTCGAATAGGGGACCTCCAAATCATATCCGATTTTTGATTTCTTTTATTGAAAAATTTGTCGTTCAAAAACATACAACTTAGGCTTGTGTCTGAAATGAAATTCAAAAATAATTTTTTTCGATCACCCTGATGCAGAAGTTTCGAAAATTTTCACGTTTTTTCTAGCTGGAGCTTACATGGGAGAATAAATCATTTATACAGTCCATATGCATTTAAAATAAATTTAGATAGTTTTTCCAATTATTACAGGTACCAAAAAGCTCCTAAAATAATTTATTGAACTTCTAAAATATATTTTTAAAATATTATTTTGTTACAGATACAAAATAAACTAACTGTGAATTCGATCTCGAGCGTTTCCACTTTGTATTTATAAGTATATTTCACGAGGAACTTTTCTTTCCGTTAGCAAATGTATTTGCTTCCTCATAAAGGAAGCATTAGTTATTTTTTTGAATAACAAAAAAACCAAAGTCTTCATTTTAATCAATTTCAAAATAGAAAATTTACAACAAGTACAAAATTATAAAATAATACGAAAACATTTTTAAACACAAAGGCAAATTATACAAATTGAATTTTGTATTCGAAATGATAATTTTTCGAGCTGCAAAAGAGAAGGGAAAAGTTCTGTCGCACCCTATCCTTTTCCAAGCTTTATGATTTCCTTAAAAACATTGTCAGAATTATTCTATTAGAAAATTTGTGATCAAAAAGTCTTTTCTATTCATGCGTCAACTTTGAATTATGTCGACGAAAAAAGCTTTTCTGTTAAAAAACTGATGTTTCAGACATTATTAATGATCATAACTTCCTTACTCTTTGATGAAATGTACTAATATTATGAGTCTGTCGATTCGTCTCAAACCAAGGATTTTTTTGATTTTTTCATCAACTTTATGTTAAAGAAAAAACTTCCACTATAAAAACGTGTTTTTAAATATTATGCATCACCATAGCTTCCTTACTCTTCAATAAAATTTATGAATATTAAAGGTCAATCGATTCGTCTTGAATCAACAGAACTTTTCTATTCTCGCATCAACTTTAAATTATGAGACTGAGAGAATTTCTACTATAAAAATCGATTCCAAAAATATATGAATTACCATAACTTCCCTACTCTTTGATAAAATGTATGAATATTTAGGTCAATCTATTCGTCTCGATCCGACGAATCTTTTATATTCTCATATGAACTTTGAATTATGCTAATGGTAAAGGTTTCACTATAGAAAACCGTTTTTTCAAATATTATGCATTACCATAACTTCCTTACTCTTCAATAAAATGTTTCAATATTATAAGTCAATCGATTCGCCTCGAATCAACACATTTTTTCCATTCTCACATTGACTTTGAATTATGAGAATGAGAAAATTTTTGCTATAGAAATTGTTTTTTAATATAATATAAACGACCATAACTTCCTTACTCTTTGATAAAATGTATTGATATTATGGGTCAATCGATTCGCCTCGAATTAGGGAATTTTTTTCATCCTTTCATCAACATTGAATTATGTTAAAGAAAATGTGCCAAAAATCTCATAACGAATATTATTTCGTTACTCGATATCAGACCTCGTGTGCGCTATAAGGACAAATCAGACGTTCTCTACACTCAGAAAAAAATTTTCTTGAATTTTGGTTGATTCAACAAAAAATTGTATTGACCTAACCAAATTCTAAGGTCGAATCAATCGAAACCCCCATCGACCAAAATTTTTGTTTAAAACAACCAAGAAATTTGGTTGTCCATACAATAACCATATGCTATAGTTGAACCAGCAAAAATCTGCATGATTTTGACAAATCGTTTCCTGACTGTAAAAAAAACCACTAAACTTAGGTTTTGGCACAAAGTTGACAAAGAAACTTTTCAAAATATGCTTCTACTATCCAAAAAATTAGCCTGCTGTGCGGGCAGACCTGAACCTAAAATAGGAACAGACTCGGTTTCGGATCACGATAAAGAGTGAAATTTTCATTTTAAATAAAAATAAAAATTTATACCCCAGACATTGAGTTGCTAAATTTTAAGAAAATGAGTTTAATGAGAAAAAGTGAACCAATTCCGACTTAGTCATTCAAAAATATGGAGTTTTAAATTTTAGGGGGTTTGCAAATGGTGTTTGGATAGCGACTTACAATCTATTTTTGAATTGAAAAAGAATAACTCGCTTCCGAGATATGGGAAGGCTAAATAAGAATAAAAAAGTGTTCATCAAAAAAAATTATTCTGTTCCGGGAAAATGAAGATTTAGTGTGACGGTATCGCACTGTAACTGAAATATCGCACACCTGAAAGAAGAAGGGTATATTTTTCTTTATAAATAAACAATCATAATTTTGAGAAATACTGCTTCTAATCAAAACGCAGAAAGTTAAGTGAGAAAACCTTATAAAAGTGGCTTTTTGTAGAAAATGAAGATTTAAGATTTTAGGTTGGAATTTGATTGGTACTTTGGTGCTGATAAAAGTGTCAAATAGTCTAACTTGAGGGCTTTGTCCTTGGAATTTTTTGATTACTACAATATAAAAGTGATTTCAAACAGATCCTTTTAACATAACATGTATTCGATTTTTTTTATTTTGAATGCAAAATGCTCACTTTCGGAAAAAATTTTGGTCATCTAGTACTGCAACCCTGCAACTGTAATTTTTTGATTGTGAATTCTCTTTTGTTAAAACTCCTTTGGCTTTAACGAACCCATTGTGATCACGTATCTCGTACTTTGAACTCGATTAACATTTTTGCGAAAGGCGAACTTTTCTGTATTATGTTAAACTCTATTATATTGAATGTACATATTATATTAAATTATATAACTCGGTCCGGGACTCCTAATTCATATTTCGCCAAATACAACAAAAATTTTATTTTTCATGATTACTTTAATATTTGATCCTTATTTTGCAATAATCTTTATTCGTCACTACCCTGAAAAAAGTATCATTTCAATGAAATTATATTATGAAAATTCTTAATGTGCATTGATATTGAAACAAACATATTTTCATTTTCTTGTTTTCATAATTCAAAAAAGTGCACGTCCTATCAAAAAAAGGTCTTAAGCAATTTTTTAGATCTATTTTAGGTGAAAATTTTGTTACTATTATTGTACCTTGTGCCGTTTTTCAAAAATTCAATTTGTTTATTTTAAATGCTATTTTTCACAATTAAAAAAAAGCTACGCATCTTATAAAAAAATGCTTAACAACAAATTTGTAGACCTTTCTTGGATGAACAGCTTTTGTGGATTCTTTTTTTTTATACTATCCTTGTGTCGATTTTGCAAAAATCATTTTTTCCTTTATTGTTAATTTTACAACAAAAACAAAAACATGGCGACCTATCAAAAAAAGATTAATAACAAATTCGTATATCTTTCTCGGGTGATCAGTTTTTGTCAAATTATTTTTTTCCGTATCGTGTATCGTTTTTCCCAAAATTTTATTTGACAAATTTATAATGTTATTTTTTGCGATTGATACGAAAACTAGGCACACCATAAAAAATGACTAGCTACAAATTTGTAGATATCCTTTGCGTGAACAATTTACGTCACTTCATTTTTTTCTGTGTCTTGCATAGTTTGACCACAAAATGGATTTTTTTTCATTTTTAATAACATTGTTCACGATCAAAGCAGAAAGTATGCGTCTTATAAAAAAACTTATTTCGTGGCAATTTTTTCATCTGTTTAAGACGAACAATTTTGCAATATAACGTTTTATTCTTGTCTCTTGTACGTTCATTGGAAAATAGAATTTTTTATTTTTTAAAAAGCATTTTCGATGGACGAAACCAGAACTGAAGGGTAGAAATGCAAAAGGAGTCAAGCGCCATTTTTCATTTTCTTCAGGAGAGACTAAAAACATGTTGTAAATTCAGCAGAACCATTTTAGAAAAAAAGAAAGAAAGTTCTTTTGAGATACTTTCATGCACTATGAAACTAAAAAAAGTTTTCTCACAAAACCCTATCCGGTTTCGAGAAATTGAATGAAACGTATCACGTTTCGAGGTTAGATTTTGGGTCCGTATCGACTTTTAACATCTTTCAACATTAATTGTGGAGTCAATATACAGTTCACGAAAAAACTAAAAATTTGGATTCTAGCTATTGAATGGACGAATTGATTTCCAAAAAGTTTGTTTTAAAAAAATCATGCAGTTTTGCGAAATTGGCAAATGCAATAATGACTTCGAAATGGTGTAAAACTGACATTTCAACTTCAAATGACGATAGCAGTAATAATTTTGCATATTTCCAAAAAATGAGGAATTGTGTTTTAGGTTATTTAGTGCTGAACGGAAGGGCCTAATAGTAATTAAAAATAATAATTAGCCAGTGTCGAGAAAGATGAAATTTGATTTTTTACTTTGTGGTTAGAAAAGCTTCTGGGACTGTGAACACAAAAACAAAAACCAAACACACGCGTCCGTTCGTCTGCTACGATCATGATTTCGCGATGCTGCGCAGCTGCGACGATCGATTGGGATCAAGTACACATTGGCGCTTGACCCCTCCAGCTGCTCTTTTCTTAGTGGAAATTTAGAAAAATGATGCCCCAAAAAAATCCTTTGGCAGGCATGTGTAATAGAATTTATCTGATTTTTTGAGCTAATAAACCCGATTTCGAAAATTTGGCGCTTGACTCCTTTTGCATTTCTACCCTTCAACTATTACTCAAAAATAGCTGGGTGACAAACTCGGCCTTTCTTTTCAGGCCTTAAGAAAGTTAACTAACAATCAATCCAATCGGCCAATTACTTCCGAAAGTTGTCCGAAAACATCAAGATTGGATGAAATCGGTCTAACTCAATTTTCACATAAAACCAATACCGTCTCATAAAGACTAGAGTCTATAAATGCATGTTTCAGATTATGCAAACATTTTGAAACCCATAACGTATCCTTTTTTGGTTATGAAAAAACATTTCGAAAAGTTTCTTTGGCAATTTTGTGCCAAAAGCTAAGTCGACTTAGGTGGTTTCTCTAGAGAACAGATCAATTGCCGAAACAAAAAATTCCATCATAGGATATCAAATTGTTATACTTACCAAAAAAAGTAAGAGAAACGGTCAAGGACAAAAAGAGGGTAACAGCGAAATTCATTTTATTTTAATATAGAGAGAACTGCTCAATAAAGAATTTCGAAAGCAACTAACTGATTATTCTGATGTTTGATGAGATTATATATACTGGTCGTTATCTTAAATATGTTCTTCTTAATTATTACACATAAATCACTGTGAAAACTAGAGATCTCTTCTCTCATGGTATAATTTTTCACTTTACCTGCATTTGAATAGGATAACTTCATACTGTTATTTCCAATGTAAAACAAAGGGTTCCCACCAGGTATCTCATTTTAGTACCAATCGATACTTTTTTTTCCGAGTCATATTTTAATACCTAAAATATAAAATACAGTGATATGTGTAATAATTACAAATGTAAGTTGGATTGAAAGAGTAAAAATTCAATAATAATAATTATTGAAATTTTAAAATATTATTTGAATTTAATAGGTAGAAATTATAATTATAATAATTAATAATATCTTGAAATATAAATTGAAATGAAGAGGTGCAAATATTTGTAATCGTGTGTAGTCAATCAGAAAAAAATTGCTATCAGGTTGGGGATAAAAATGATCGAAGTTATGCAAGTTAACAATTTAATTACCTACAGTCATTAAGCAAAGCTCAATTAAATTAAGCATACTTTTATCATTCAGAAACATAGGATAGAACCTAATAAAAACGACATCTTCCAGACTAATAATTTAAATTTTATTTAAATAAAAATACGAATCGATTACGTTTCGGAAACACAGCTGGCTTCCCTCATCAGATCTTAAAACAGTTTTAAAAATTCCTTTCATATTTCTCCATGTGTGAGTTTCGTAGAAATGTATAAACTTTATATGTATGTAGTGCTGTAAAATGATTGGTATTTTTTTTATTTTTGAAATTAAATATTGAACAAAAATGGTAAAAAAAGACAAAAAAATATTTTTACAAGACGGATTTTGATATTCTTAAATATCAGAATTCACAAAAAATGATTTTATTAAGAGGGTTCACTTGAAATTTTTTTTGTAAATCTGAATCAGTGAAAATTTTACTATTTAGATCAGTATTTAAAGTTTGCCTAATGTAAATGTAATATTTGAGCATTTTATAATTGAAATATTTTTTTTTTTAATATTGACTAATTGTTTAGTGATTTCGGATAATCAATTAATCAATTCGTGGACTTTTCCTGTCCATATTTGTTCAATACAATACGAAATGATAGACGTGAAGTAAATGGCATCTACTGTTAGGCGTGCTTTTTTTATTATGTTTTACGAATTTCGTGGTTCATATGTGGGATTTTTTTTTTGAAGTGAATAAAGAAAGGAAATAAAGATAAAGTCTTATATAATTCCCACTTGGAAGTGATAACGTGTGAATACTGCACGTTGACATAATTTTGGGTTTGATTTATTTTCAAAGCGAACATCATTAAATTGAAATATTCTGAATTCAAGATTTTCGAAGATGAGTCTTCCAAATTGGATATTAAATGTGAATAAAGTCGAGATTCAAGAATTTTAATTTCAAGTGTTAAATGTTGTCTAATTTAAATTGAAAATAAATTGAAATTAATCAAATTAGATTGAAGAAATAATTTTTTCTCAAAAAGGAAATTTTAAATCCAAACTTAGCAACTGAACAATTTTAAATTCAATAACGTCAAAAAGAAAGACTTTCAGAATTATTTAAGAGAATACAATTTTTCAAATTGGGAAAATTACACACAAAAAAAAGAGTTATGAAAATTTCAATTTTTGGGAAAAAAGTGTTGTGTCGCACCGAAAATATTGGGCCTGGGCTCACCGAATTTCAGTAAACTTAGATACGGCCTTTTTCGTATTCAATCATTAAAAGTTCAGATACAGAAGAAATTTTCAATTTGAAGAATTCTAATCTGAAAATTTTTTTGTTCGATTTTAGGATTGTTGAATAGAGTGGGATCTAGTTTTTCTTGTCCTACTGTTAATAAATTTAAAATGCGTATTCCCCAACTCCTTGCAAAAAAGTAGAAAAAATATGAAGTCATATACTACGTAACTTAGTTGTTAGAGAGTGATATAATTTTATTAACTTAGCTATATCGAAATAAATTGCCTTATCCGACCTTTTGAAAAACATCTTTTATAACGTTTTTTAACGTTTAAGATCATAAGTTAACGTCACATATTTCCATGCACAATTAAATTAGAGATTCAGGATTTCGCCATCGACTTCCATCAAAATCTCTTGAAATCAGTAAAAAATGGCGAGATTTTCTCTTTCTTCCAGTCATATAAAATCTGGTCAAGTTTTCCTAATTTTTTTCTCTCAATACAGTCTTTGAAGTTTATATAATTTTTTTGAATTAATAAAGGAATTAGCCCAAAAAAGCTATTCATGATAAGTCCAAGTGTTTTTTGTGAATTTCTCCTAGTTTCATAAGCTACAAAACAACTGAGTGTTAGCAAAAATCCACCAAAAGATATTTTCCACGTATTTTGTACGGTGGACTGGTCCAAAAAAATCAAAGTTTGAATATTGTTCAGGTTAATGGCTCATTTTTGAGGTACGTTAAAAGAAGTAAATCCGTATTTCCTTCTTCACCCACAAGGCTTACGCGTTCCGCCGACCCCCTCAATTTTCCCATTGAAAATACATATATGGGAAAACACCGATTTTGACGAATATAAGACTGGAATGCGTTAATTTCAATAAAACGAGTGAAAATTAAATGGACTTTTTAAAATCACTTTCCCCAAATTTGAAGTATGCATTGACTTTTTATATCGACACCCCCCTCCCCCCTCAAACCCCTTCCAGCATGCCCCAAAAACCACCCTCTAAACCAGGATCGAATATTTTGCGGTAGATTGGTCATAAATATTACTTTTGTGTATTTTTTTTATAACAGATTATACTTAATGATTAAATTAGAAAGTATCGATTTAATTATTTGTTGATAGTTAAATTAATCTCTTATTGCTTAAATGTAACTTTCAACTGAAATAAGGCAGGAAAGTATAGTATTTTACCATTTTTTCAACAAATTTCACTAGCTCCTCATAAGATTGATTCTTTAAATTACTTAACAATAGTTGTTCAAACAATTTCCACTTGATTCAAAGCTTTTTTCGAGAGAACAGACGAAATTTTCACTTTTTTGAATGACATGATCCAATCATTTAATCTTTCGTGTTGATTTTCGATTTGAATCAAATTATTGAAGTTGCTCAAAACAGGTGTAAATTTTTCATATTTTGTCAAACAAATATTTTAAGCACATAAATATTGTTTACAAGATTATAGGCATGGAAAAATTAATTAAACAATTACCAATGATGTGAAACATTATTTTAATCTTTGATCTAAATCAAATTATTCATGTTACTCAGAGAATATGTGCATTTGTAATATTTTGTTTAAAAAAAAGTTTAAGCAAATGGAAATTGTTTCAATAATAATAGATGAGTGATATAATTATCATAAATACTAAAATTCAATCAAGTTTGCTTGAAAAATTTGCAAAAAACTTATGTTTTCTGCCTAATTCCAATCAAAAGTTGCATTTAAACAATAAAAAGATGTTCAAATAATTTTTGAAAAATTAATCGATCGTGTCAGTTTTTCATATTGTCGAATCAGTTGAGCTCGTAACGGTACCAATAATTATCAATAAAATTTGAAAAAAGATTTGTCTAAATGAATAAAAATTGTTTGAAAAATAATACATAAAAAAGACATAAAACTTTTTTATTAGACCATTAAAAAAATCTTTGATAAAAGAAGTACACAAAAGTAACATATACGACCAATAGTCTGAAAATACAGATTCACAGAACGAGTCACTATATTCAACGAAATTCGAATTTTGTTTGTTTTTTTGACCACCCTAGTGTACGGGGTCCCCAGGCGGAAAAATTATACATAGGGGGAAATATTATGTATAATTTTCACTTGTTCTGTAATTCTTTGTATAGAATAAATGAAAAATTGTCACATTTTGTTCACTATGTACATAAGGGTGGTCCAAAAGTGAATTGGAAAATTTTTTTCGAATTTTTATGAATAACGCCCGAAAATTTGTTCAAATCCACACGAAAATAAATCGATTTTTTTGTTGAAGGAAGAAGATATTTAGAGTTAGCGCAAGCCCCATGAAGTTTAACACTTATTTCCCATAAGAAAACAAAGACGTTTTTGTAAATTTTGTTCAGAATCCTCAATATCAGCTGAATCGCGTTGAAACTCAACATCTCTCTTTACAATTAAATATAAAATAAAGAGGAAATTTTTTTTTCAAATATTACACCCATAAGTTTGTTTTATAGGTTCCCAAAAAAAACATCATGAGTGAAAGAAATGGGTTTTGCGAGTTTTGGGCGCTAATTATGATTTTTTTACGGCTTTTTCAATGCAAATTGTTCCTGATAAATAAGACACTACTTTATACTGATGATTAGATGTTCAAATACATTGTTTGAATAATTTATTATTATTTTTATCAAATTTTCTCTTAAAATGGAGATAGAAAGTCGCGGTATTTCAAAAATCTCCCACTTTTTGTCCAATTTCTTCTTAGAGATATTGTTCACAATTGTTAAGAAACATAGTTGCTTAAACAATTTCTTATTATTGTTAATAATATTACCTTAAAATAATGCTAGAAATTGCTGTTTTTCTGAAATTAGCAACTTTCGTTTCAATTTTCACTTGAAGTGAGTCAGTATTTGATTTAATATAGCAAAAATAATTGTTTTAACAAATTATTATTGTCTATAGCTATCTTCATCTATAATAATACTAGATACTTGCGGTTTTTTCAATGAATTTCCTATCTTTTGTCCATTGGTCAATCAGAGTAAAGCAATAATTAATTCAAGTTAACAGAAATAATTGCTCAAACAATTTATTATTATTGTTAATAATATTCTCTTTGCTTAATGGTAGAAAATTGCGGTTATTTCTGACATTTTCAACTATTTGTCTAAAATTCACTTGGAGGGACTCAATAATTATTTAATTTGACCAAAAATAATTGCTTGAGCAAATTATTATCGCTAATAACTATCTTCATCTATATTAATGCCAGATAGTTGCGGGGTTTTTTTCTGAAGCTTTTAACTTTTTGCCCACTTTTCACTTAGCGAGGTAATAATTAACACAAATTATTCGAAATAGTCATTTAAACAATTTATTATTGTTTCTAACTATTTTCTCTTAGATAAGTGCTAGACAGTTGCGGTTTCTTCTGAAATGTTTAACTTTTCTTTACCTTTTTAGTTATGACAAATGATAAATAAACATTGGCGAGAAATGTATTATTAACAACCTCTTTGTTTTTTGCGAATATATTTTTCTGGAGGGGGGGCTGATATCAAAATATGTTCGAATTTTTCTTTTACGCTTTGGAATAAACTTCATGTTGTAATTAAAAAAAAACTTGTACAAGTCATTTGTACATCTAGTTCTCCCACCCACTCCTAATTATTCCATTCTTTCTTTTTGTCCCTTGTGTGACAAACTTTTTTTTCTAATCAATTTTTTTAAACATTGGGAAAAGAGCAAGATGATTCACTTATAAAAGTAAAATACTATTTCCAAAATTAGTTTTGTTGAGGTTCACTTATTATTTGTTTATATCTAAAAAGTCAAAGCAAAACTGAAGATTTCAGAAAAAATCTACTTTCTGGCATTACTCTAAAAGAAAATCGTTTTAAACAATAATCATTTGTTTAAATAAGCATGTTTTTTAACTTGCATTAATTATAACCTGACTAACTGAAAAGTTGACAAATGGCTGTAATTATTTTACTTACTTCAAGTGAAAAGTATACAAAAAGTTGAAAATTTCAGAAAAAACCGCAATTTTCCAGCATTATTCTAAGAGAATATTATTAACAATAATAATAAATTTCTCAAACAATTATGTTTGTCAACATTAAAAAAATATTACCTCTCTCTAATTGAAAATTGGACAATAAGTAGAACATTTTTGAAAAAACCGCGACTTTCCATCACCATTCCAAGAGAAAATTGCTAAAAACAATAATAAATTGTTTGAACAATTGGTTAAAACAGCTTATTTCCAATATGATCCTGATCACGTTTTTCAAGAGCTGATTTGAGGTTCAACATAAATGAAAAAACAAATATACCATTTTTTTGAAGACATCCGGAATTTTTGATAATTGATCAGCTATTTCCACTGGTCTACAGGTTAGGGTGTCAGAATCAATTGGCCTTTAAATATAACATTCTTCGATGAAAATAAAGGGATACTTATTTCATAGTTCAGCCGAAACAAATTATCTGAGGAATTACGAGCTATTGAACTTAACCTCCCTATTATCAAATTCTGCCAAAAACTGACAGATTTCTTTTTTGAAATGCTGTATTTTTCTACTGACTGCATATATTTGGATATCTATTCATAAATATTTACTAAGTCCTCGGACTGCAACCTTTTGAAAAGTGTTCAAGAGTTTCTTTGTAGGAATTCAAATTCTAAACAACTTTGCACTCTTCGATATATATACCCTCTTTCTTAACAGTTCACGCAAAAATTCATAAATGTAATTCTTTCTCAATTTTGCATCAGTAGAATTTCAATTATTTTGAACATTAAATTAAGAATTTGTGCGTACATTTATTTAGTTTTAGGTGGTTCGAATTTTAAAGCATTTTACGTGCTAGAATGATCAAACTTACCTCTCAAAGATGATTTCATCCAACAAAATATAACATTTTACGCAGATGTATTCAAAAATTCACTTCGCAATAAGTAAATTAAAATATATAACTTATCAATGTTACGTCGTGAGGTCGCGGCATGCAGATTCATTATTAGAATTGTAACAGTATTTGCTTGGGTGTTCTTTTTCAAAGCTGGCTTTTTAGGCCGCTGACGTAGAGCTCCTTCGAAAAGGACCCCACCAAGGTGAAAATTTTGAATTCCACCCCCGGAGACACTTCTGGCCAATTACAGAAAAGTGGGTGAAAATTACGCAAGAACTCTAATATAAGGCCAGTTTCGGGGGTCGCCTCACGCTGGCCGTGGCACTAAATTAGTCGTTGAAAACGTAAACAGTCTGGGTCGTAGAACATATTCAGAAAAACTTTTAAATTTTTATTCTAACCATCGACTACAGCATAATATAGGAATAATAAAAAAAATTGTAAATTCCGCAATCACACTATCAGACAAAATCTTTTATAACACAAATTCAAAAACTGTAAGGCAACTTCTTCATTATAACAGCTAAATTAAACATCTTGTTAAAAAACATATTACAACACTATTAAAAGGAATAAAATATAAACAAAAAATAATTCAAAGAGATAAAAATAACAATTATCAGCAAATAACAGCTGATGAAAAAAAGTGTTCATATAAATTTCAATGGTGACAGCTCAGGAAATATAAAACGTTTATTCAATGGCTACATTATCAAAACAGTTGTCCATGTTGACTCTAATCTTGATAAACATATCACACTTGGAAAAGAGCATTTAGAAATCCTGGACCAATGTAGAGTAGTATATAAGCTGAGATGGCAATATGGTAAAACTTTTGTTAAGCAAACCAAACAGTCTCTAAGAATTCAAAGTAAATAACATGGTGATAATACAAAACTTAGCCAAAAATACCATGAAGTCATTAGAAAAAACACCCAATTGAATACCACAATATTGACATTGCCTTCATCGATTGTCACAACGTTGAAATTTTACATCTAAAACGACTAAAACCGAGCTACTGTGAAAGATGTTTTGCAGAAATGATATATATTAAAAAAGAAGATAACAAAAGTCTAAACAAGATTACTGACCTCAAATATTACCTTTATGCCTTACATAAGAAATCATTTAATAGCAAACAAATTAAGAATATTAATAATAACAATGATAACACTCCATATTCCCAATATTATAACATTAGATCCAAACATAATAGTTACTGCGACTGTTGACATCTAACATAGCTCCATTCTTGTGAATCTATTTTCTGTGTTGGAGAACTCTCAGAGGGCGCTGGTTTACCATATTGAATTCTCAGGTACAAAAACAATTTCAACTAACCTTCTGCCGTTAAAAAAAAAATTATCTCTAAATCTACTAAATTTATAAAAATGGTCTTAAATATACAACATTTATTACAACTTCCACATCACAATTACAGTCCAAGCTCCGAGCATTGCCGTTTTCGGGGCTGTAGGGGAGTATAATTCCAAGAAGCCATAAACCCCCACTCTAAGCTCGGTCACGCTCGAATGCGTGGAAGAGAATGCAGCTGACAATCTCCGAGCATTGCCGCGCGTCGGATAGTTTAAATATCTACCTCGAAAATCGTGTCATGTACCTAGTGTACATACATGTGTACAAAAGAGATTCAAATTGTATTATTTTGTTATAAACCCGAGTTTAAAGGTATGTGAAACATAAAAATCGAACATTAGCTATGTTATGTTCGATTCTTAGAATAAATGTAAACAAAGCGTCAAAGTGACAAATATTTCACCTCACTTTTAACGTTACTTATGCAATCTCGTGTCGTACATTAATAATTACAGTGTCTTATTGCTTGTTTTTTTTAAACAAAGAGAAACACAAATATCGAATTGTCAATTATAACCTCAATTTGATGTCACTCTTGTAATCTTCGTAATTATAATATACATGTAAAACGTAAACAAAAAAAACAATGAAAAGCTTTTTTTACAGCAGTGAGAATAGATATTAGTTCATTTGAAAAATGGAAATTCAAAAACCGATACAGCTAAAATATCTACAAGAAAAAATTCTTTCACTCTTTTCCACGTTTTATACCGCGCAATAATACTGCGAGAAGTTTTCTCATAGAAATGCATATTAAAGGAGCTGAAATCAGGAATCTAATATCTTTTGAACGCGATTTTATAATTTTTCATGGTTTTTTCCAGGTTTTAACGTTCACATTTTATGTTTAACATTTATCCAAAACATCTCTGTGCAAAGCCCTTAAATATTTGACGGAAAATAAAATAAAAATTGATTAGTTAGCTATCTTTGATATTGTAATATATTCAAAAATATTCGTGCAAGAAACATTGATACCTTATAGTACATAAATTTGATTTGATATCATAGCAAATTTTTTTAATTTGGATTTAAAATAATGTTGAATAATGAACAGATTTCCTCATATTTCATTTCTTATATGTGTAATGAAATGAACAATTTGTTTGACAGAAAAATTTCGAGATTTTACCCGAAAAAAACCTTCAGATTCCGTTCCCGGCAATTCTCGGAGCGTTAGCTATGAAATGCATCGGTCGAGAGCGACGCTAAAGTGGGGGTAGTGCTCGAGCGAGAAACCGGGGAATCGGCAATGCTCGGGGCGGCAATGCTCGGAGCTTGGACTGTATATCCGAAATAACAGCGAAAAAAATCCCAACCTCAGAATTAGCGGCGAGCAATTGTATTTTTTAATTTCTTTAATTTTTCAATTCCATCAATCAAAATAAGACCTGCAATAATTGATTACTATGCATATTTCAAATATGTAACTTTTTGCCAGTACATATTCTGGAGCCCTGAACATTTTGTATAGGCAGATTGTAATCTGCCTACCAGCAGCGTTTACTGCTGTCGATATCTCAGCACAGCAAAGGACAACCAACACCTTCGCCTGAAAGATGGTGACATCCTGCCGGAGTGGAAACCCTACCCCCTACTTCCGGCGCTGTCTTAAGTTCTTTCTCCTGACCCACCCACTCCTCTGGATCCGTCTGTGCACCAGGAACCTGTATAGGATCCTTCATAGATCCTTTTTCAAATGTGTCCCACTTGCACAAGAACCTGCACAGGATCCTCCCTGGGGAATTTCTTGCAGCAACATCCACGATAATGCAGGAACCTTTACAGGTATTTGAATACCCAGGTTCCTCTACAGGAACGCGCGCAAGTACCCTCACAGGATCCGAGACAGGAACCGGTGTACCAGGAACTTGCGTACGTTCCTGTACAGGAACCTCCAAAGGAACCTGTCAGGTTCCTGCACAGGTTCCTCTACAGGAATTTTCAGCTGGGTCCAGTCGGCCTTCTTCCTCTCTTTTTCCCAGCCTTCCTCCTCTTGGTCGGTTTGAATTTACTGAAAACGTGGGAAGTGGATTTAGATCAGGTAATTCAGCGTTGCTTCTTGTTTTTCAGCAAACTCACCTCCATCGAGCCTTCTGAGCCTGAGGAGAGCTTCCGGATTTTTTGCCAGGATCATGTGGAGCATCACTGTACCCGGAATGTTCTTTGATTCCTCGTAGAAGCCCTCCTCCCCCAATCTTCCTGTTTCTAAACTCTTATGTTATTATTCTATTGATACTAAGCAGTTTTATAGACATCCCAGTCTGAAGACAATTCAGTTGTGTTCGCCTTCTCGCACAACGCTCTAGTGTTTTAAGGAGTTTCTCCAGGTAGGTGTTCCACCATTCTGCTCCTTTCCTAGACTAAATTATACTTATAGGGCAACCGTTCTCATATGATATAATCAGAGCTTTTCGCAGAATTTCGCGGCGTGCTCTGGCTCATCTATGGTACCGTAGCTTGCGTGGAATTCCACATGCCTTAACAAATATCCATGCTCTTTGTGCTTTTTCGAGTGGCCCCTTATATATGGAACCACACCCTCTCGAGCTACATATATTTTCCATGTATAACTAGGGTTCTTGTATAAGGGTCTGTCTGCACCACTGAAATATCCATGGATGATAGCGCCGAGTCTCCTTTGCTGTCGTGCAAATTAATCTGCATGTAGGAGATTCTTATCTCAGCAATTGATAGGCTAATTCAAGCCGTCTACAGACGCTCCTAGTCCCCTTACGGAGCACGAATGGGTCACCCGGAAGGTGAATCTATCCTCCCCTATATAGTGTCTTTAATTCAGAGCTAAAAGGGCCCTGATTGAAATTCCAGGGAGACCTACAGCTAGAATCCAGCCCGTCCCATTCGGTCTGGATCCCTGTCTGTTGAAATACAGCTTTCAAGAATCGGTACGTAGGGAGGGTTTCTGGAAGCTCAGGCGCGCCAAAACGGCCAAAGGATCTTCAGGGGTGCCGGGAATCAGTGCGGTCACTCTGCACTACCTTTGGAAACACTCCGTCCCCTTGGTCTCCAAGTTTAGTCCCTTCTTGAGCCTAAGCGCGACCATATGGACCATAGACCATAGACAAGCTTTAAGATACCCCAACGCAACGAGAACTCTCGTCAGAGCGTTCTTAGCCATCTGCACGAAGAATGCCCCCTGAGGAACCGTCAACCTTTTTCGTCGGGTTAGACCCAGGCCCCGTATCAGAGACCTTATTCTTTGTAATTATTTTTTGTGTGTCACCCACGAAGGAATAGTAAGGAGTGGTAAGGAGTGGTGAGCACAGGTGGGACGAGTGACGTCCAAGAATTTTTTAATATTTGCCACGAATGAAAACTTGAATGCAAGATTGTGCACATGCATGGCAACCGCCAGAGCGCATGTACACGATCTTGCATACAAGTTTTCATTCGTGGCAAGCATTAACGAATTTTGGACGTCGCTCGTCCGACTCCCGACTTACAGGGACACTACTCCTTACAATTTCTTCGTGGCGTCGCCTAATTTGGTCCGACAAGCCGCTGTCCCTGTCCCTGCAGAGCCCCGCTTGCTGGGGGCGGGTTCACATACTTTCGGATTCGACCTGGTGTCCGAAATTCTCCGCTAAGACAACGGCTTTGTGACTCCGACGTGTCCGCCTCGACTAAGGAGGGCACGTCGGGGTGTTCGAGGATTTGTTAACCCCAGTTTTGTTAACCCAATTCAGCCTTTGACACGGCGATCACATCATGGCTCGGGAGTTTGAGGACTCTCGCCCTCGATATTCCAGGAGGCTTTGCTATTACCCCCTGGTAGGGTCGCTCCTTAGTTTAGGTTCCACAGACTAGAGGACGTCAGTTCCCCAGAGTAGCTACACCGTGCGATGTAGTTCCTCTGGTTCACCTATTCCAGATATATATATATATATATATATATATATATATAGGTTTCGATTCCTTTGGAATAGAACCGAAGGGCCTATGACAAAGCCACCGAACGCGTCCTCGGCTTGTGGATAGAGGGTCCCTGTACCAAGGGTTTCTGCTGAATACGGTTACAATTATTAATAAGCAGTCACGGACAATTGTCCAGGGATGGTCCCGAAGGAATGACCCCCAAGCGAAGGCGTAAGAACCGTGTTGAAAGCTGAGTGGCACCTGGGTGAGGTGTCTTTAACGGTGACCCTAGCTGCTCGTGGGAACAACAATGAAACCACTAAGACACCAAAATGTTGTAGATGCGGTTCAAAACGATCGAACGCGCAGAGCACCCGACAATGGGTCGGCAAATAGTGCCGATCATCTTAGAATTCGGGGTGCTGAAAATAATTTAGATGGAAACACAACGACGAACCGGCGAAACGCCCACATTGAGTGGACGGATCAACTTAAGAATGACGTGCTAGACTGCTACGATGCCAGCATTATCCCTGTTCGCCGAGGCTTTATGGCGCATATGCACACTCTGTGGTGCCAGAAACACCCAGAGCTTCAGCACGTTTCGCATCAGTCTTTGCGAAATCAAGCCGACTGCCTCCAGACAAATGGATATGTACGCGGAGCGCTTCCCCAACCGCTGCTTGATCAAGCTGTAGCCGAAGATGAAGCGACATTAAGACCAACCGCAGAAAGTAGGCACCTTCTGAAAGATGATTGCAATTTCAGTACAAGGAGGAACATCAACATCCAAGTTCCTCTTAAGCCCCAAGATTTGGCTGAAATGGATGCCTCCCTTCGTGGAGATATCTCGCCAGAGTCCAACCTCTGGACCATCAATTGCTCAGTTTATGGTGCTGCGAAAACTTTGGCTGATTCAAATCGAAGGCTAAAACCGACGATAGATCAAAAGACCAAAAGACGCTTGCATCAACTGAACAAGAAAATTGGATGGGCAAGACAGAATGCGTTCCGTGTTCAATGTGTGATTGACTACATAACACCTGGTAGACCGTTTACGGAGAGGGTTCGAAAGTTCGCCCAAGAACTAAGGATCTTGAATCACACACTAAACAAGTCAAAGCTGCTGACAATCAAGCAGCATATTGTTGACAAAATACGGCTGTTATCTGACGCAAGGAGGAGAATACAGAAGAGGGAGAGATGGATCAGGGAGAATGAACAGTTTCTCGCTGACCCATCGCGCCTCTTCAGCGATCTCCCTGTTTCTGTAAAAAAATCCACCCAAGCCCAAGGAGGTAGAGACTTTTTGGAGAGAGGTATACAAAATCCTGAAAACACTGGAGTTGAAAAAAGATACTGACAATATCATCCGCTTCAAGGAGTTTTGCCACAACCTTATAAAATCTGAGGAGGAATGTCCATCAGTCACTGCCGAAGAGGTGAAAAAAGCACATGAGGCATGAAGAACTTTTTCACTGCTGGGCCAGATTGTATCAAGAAAATTAATTGTATCTTGAAAGTACATCCACACATAGTGAGATGCATAGAGAGATTGATGCCTTTTTGGAAAACTAGATTTACTATCTCATCTAGAAATTATCGTCTGATAACGAACAACGTTACCTTCCAGACGGGCGTCTTTCAAGGTGATACCATGAACTTTGCTTTTATGCATCACACTTCTGCCTCTATCTCTCGCACTACGAAATTCTCCTGGATACCTCTGTGGCGACACTAATCAGCGCGAGCATAAGGTCACTCATGTATTTTATATGGAGGACCTGAAGATCTATGCCTCTGGTAAAAGCAAACTTCAATCTGCTATAAATATCGTCAAGAACTACACAGGAGAGAGTGGAATAGACTTTGGTTTGGATAAGTTTGCCAAAATTCATCTGAAGAAAGGAAAGACTACTGGCGTTCCCAAGGACCCTGAGCTTGTGGATATAAGTGTTATTAGACATCTTAACACTGGAGAAACCTATACATACCTGAGCGTGCCTCGAAGCCACATTCAGGACGTAACATCAGTGAAGGAGTCTCTCTGAAGCAGATACAAGCATCTTCTTCGACAGACTTGGTCTTCCAATCTGTCGGCGTTGAACAAGGTATCTGCGACTAACATGCTTGCCGTCCCGGTTCTACTCTACTCGTTTGGGGTGGATCAATGGACGAAGAACAAGCATAGCAATTGCATATCAATTCGTCAGTTCCGCGATTATACATTTTACGCCTTCAAGGCGGACGCGGACTTTTGAATCTCCAGTATCTTCATAACCGAATCGTTCTAAGTACAGCTTACATCGTTGCTAGTTGCAGAGATCGGCTTCTAAAAATGGTCAGCTGAGTACCTAGAACACATACTATCTGGTTGTCCGACCCACGCAGGAACGACGTACATCTATAGACATAATGCGGCCCTAAGAGTACTTTATTACCATCTTTGTCGCTCTTACGGTGTTGGTCGCGATCCTGCCCTGCCGAACGCTCCAAGGGATATAGAGTCAATTGTCCGAAACGAGAAGTGCCAAATTTTCTGGAACTACGATTTTCGGGCAGCAGTCTCCGTTGCTCACTCGAGACCTGACATTGTTCTCCAAGGCTTCGAGAAACGAACTATATTCGTGATCGAATTCTCGGCTCCGTCCGAATACAACATCACTGCAAAGGAGAAAGAAAAGGAGGAGAGATATGAAGACCTTAAGAGAGAGCTGCAGCGACTGTACCCAAAGTATTCGGTGCGAGTAATTTTCCTTGTGATTGGTGCTCTCGGAGGTGCGAAACTATCACTGGTTCGTAACCTTAAATCATACCCGCGTGCCAAAAATATGCCAAGGCACTAGCGAGATGGATGCAGAATGCGGTCATCCTGGGGTCGCTTCGTGATTTACCCCGGTTCTACTGGGGCCAATGACATTTTTTAGATGGCGGTTGCTCTTAGTGGGACCCTGCCCAGATAACAAACGTGCCTGGACCATAACCTGCCAGATGATCGTCGACCGTGTGCCTGCTATAAAGCATCGCATGGTCGGTAAATGTGCAGGAGACCGACGTGCGTGCATAACGGCTTGAATATGGCTGACAAGTGGCCGGCATGTTAGATGCCCGACTGTCAGACGAGCGTAATAGCCAGCAATAGCGAACACATTCAGATACTCAAGTGCCTCACAGCAGTCCTGTCAATCGGACCGCGTACCGGCACATACACCAGCCACAGGCGGACATTTTATTATCTGGGTGCGGTGGCTGTTTAACTATTTTTTTAAATTATATATATATATATATTATATATATATATGTATATATATATATATATATTCAGATAAGACTATCCAGAGCAGACTTCTCGTAGTATGCTTAATAGCTATTCTATAAATGTTGAAAGTGAACCAAAAAAATTTTATTGAATAAAAGTCTGGAAATGTCGTTTGAGAATTAGAATATACATCATAATTCTTCTCAATCCTCCAAATTTTTCATTGATCATTCCAGGACCTAAAAAAACTTCGAATGTAACATTTCTCCAAATCTCTCTGCAAATTGAAAAGAAATTAAGACTGAAAAACTTGCATTCAAAAAACATTAAATCATAAAAAGTATATTTCAAATCCAAACTTCAGAATAGATAGAATAATCTGATATACGAAGACGTCATAGGGAAACAATTTTAGAATTACTTGAGAGAATCAAATGTTTCAAATCTGGAAAATTACAGAAGAGAAGTTAAGAAAATTGAAATTTTTTGGAACGAATTGTCTAGGCACATCGAAAATATTTGGTCTACGTTCACCAAATTTCGGTGAACTTAGATACGGGCTTTTTCAATTCAAGCTCCAAAAGTTAAAGACTAAAAGAATGTTTTCATTGAAGCATTTTAAACAACATAAACTTAAATTTGATATTAGGATTGTTGAATAATTTTCGAACTAATTTTTCGTTTTCCTACTGTTCGTAAATTGAAGAAACGTGTTAAGTCGCTTATCACGTTAAGTAAACGTGATACAGTCTTGTACTACGTAATGTGGTCAATGGGGAGCAATATAATTTCATTAACCTAGATTTGCTTTCACGCTCCCGAAACGAGATGAACGTTTCATGCAATGTGTATTTGAGATTTAAAAACGTTCGGAAAAATTTCATAAGATCATACTACGCAATAAAGCAAACAAGACTGTCATTTCTAAATTTGGAAATATATCGTGTAAAATTGTATTTGGCCTTAAAAAACATAAATTAATCTAGACATATCATTTTGATATTCAAAAGAAATTATTCTATACCCTTCATGAATTATGAACGTATCTATGGGATGCTTCTAACTTTTATATTATTCTACCCCGTAAAAAAAGCGGTTTAAAAAGCTATTTTCTGCGTAATTTTTGGTTTGAAATGTAAGTTTTTAAGATTTAAGTTTATAGCACTATTTTTTAAATCAAATAGCGTATTTATGCCTTAATTATGATTCCTACCTGCATTCACTCATCACACACAAGATATAGAACAAAAATTATTTTCAGTTTTGATACGTTTTGACTTCAAAAGTATAAAGTTTGAATTTAATTAAATAAGAGAGAATGGATACGAATACATACTGCATAATGCTAATTTTCCGCATAGTAAGAATCAAAATGATATTAATTTATGTATTTCAATTAGTGATGGGCACTGCTCGGCCTGACTGTGGTAATACCTGACCTGACCGGTAATGTCCGGTCATGACGGTAAAAGTTGGTAAAACGCGGTCAGACCCAAATATCTCCACCAGGAAAGTTTTTTTTATAGACAAAAGTGATTTAGTTGTTAGGACATACCCTATGCTAAACTTGTACAAAAAGTTTTTCGGTTCTAAATGTTCCAGTTATTCTCAAATTTATAAAAATGCGAAAAAGCTCAGCTTTTTCGCTGAAATTCAATAAGCCAATTATTATAATTAAAAATGGGAACAATGAAAGTGAAATAAAATTTAATTATTTAAATGGGTTTTCAAGCAAAATAATTGTTTAAAACCTTTCTTAACGTTATTTTTCTTGGAAATTCCGAAAGTTTTTGTGACTACTCTCACATTTAGACGATTTTTTCTATATTTTTCTTCCTTCACCACATAAAGAGAAATAAAGAAGGCTTGCATGTTATTAGGAAATTTTATTTGACACGAACAGTTTCAAAAGAATATTATAATAATCAATGGAGAAAGGAATTGCTCGACTCATTCAGTACCATTGCGTGAACAAAGAACTTAATGAATTTTTGATTTTTGGAAGAAAAATTCGTGAAAATTTGAGAGCTATTACAGAAATTTTCGTAGTCCGACCGGTCAGGATTGACCATGACTGTGAAATGCCGAGCAGCGCCCATCACTAATTTCAATATTCTCTAATAATTTTTTACAATAATCTCATAACCACTATGAAAAAAACGTTTATGCAGTAAGCACTATTATTCAACAAGTACTATACTTCCCAATACGAGTGTACTGTACACATTTTTTAAAACTTTTCCCAAAATTATGGTAACGCAAGTTACACCAAAACACACTTCTCTCGGTTATGATAACTTCCATTTCTATTACCATTGAAAATTTTTAGGAAACTGTAATTTTCAGATACTGTTTCTGAATGTTAATACAAAAATAGTAAATATACTATTAAAGCTATTGAATTTCGTTTTCAGCAACCAAATTTCGTGAATTTCACTTACTTTAGTATCCTAAATTTAATAATTCCAAAAATTTCAAATGAATATTTTGGCATTCATATTACTCTAGAAAGCAGGAAAAGAAATTATATAAATAATTCTCTTATTACAATAATACGCGTTACCTATTATTTTTAGTGATAACAATATAATTTGTTTTTTGCAACACTGTGACGGAAGTTCTCAGTATATGCACCAAAAAATGAGCAGAAAATGGCCGATTCTTGATGAAGTCAATGTGTTCGGGAATCATAACATTCCCGCACAAAATTTCATGCGGGAATGTTGACTGATGTTGGCCATCAAGCATACTTTGAAGGAAAGTGTGTATCTGCTGTATTCCACGCACGGAAATTAAGGGAACCTGCACACGGTGCGCGCGCAGGCTGTCCACTTTATCAACACTGCTATCATTTCGTCAGCTGAGAAGTTAAGCGTTTAGGTTAGCTCGCCTAATGCAACTTCGTGTATCTTTGGGAAGCTTACGTTTGAGAGAGTCGAGTGTAAATCATTTTAGTTCGGGCGACGAACGTCAAACTCGTATGAATCACCAACTTCCCGCACTTGTCTTATAATGTACTATTAACGCTCTCAAAGGAAGGCGAAGATTTCATGCCTCCCACACCTCACCCCTGCTGTACGCACTTCAATATAAAGTCGATCTTATTGCAAATACTTGAAAAACAATGTTATAAACCCATACTACGCAATATAGAAACAAGGAATAATTAAGTTTTTGCAACTTAATGATATTGACCGTGTTTTCTGTGTTCAATCTTGAAATCACATCGTTCAAAATTTTTGTTTCCCTTCAAGAACATACATTGATCGACAGATTCGATAATTTTAATTTACTCAAAATTTAATTTAAAATTGGTCTCAAAATAAGTCTAAGAATCGCCTGAAGGGCGCCTGATAGTTTTCTTGCCAAAAACTATCCAAAAAAAAGCTACTTCAAATAATTACAATTTTTGTCAAAGAGTCAATTAATTAATTGCTCGACAGCTGCAGCAGAGTGGCTGGGTAAAGAGTAACAAGGACCATTTCGCTGGCCCCACCACCCACGCAAATTCAACTTTTTCTGGGCCCAATATTTAGTGCAGAATTTGTTCAAATTTGTTCAACCAAAATTAGAATATGTGCAACACTGGAAGTACCAGATAACTCAAAAAAACACTGGCGGGGCCAGCGGAACGTTTCGCTGGCCCCGACATTATCCAAAATCAACTTTATATGAGCGTATTTTTTTCGTCTTCATTTGTTCAAATTTGTGCAACCAAAACCAACCCCTAAAAACTACCCCCTATGCGGCCAACACTATGGC
>CAKNXH010000068.1:544257-583345 GCA_932178445.1 Andricus quercusramuli | reverse complement strand
TCGCTGGCCCCGCCATAGTGTTGGCCGCATAGGGGGTAGTTTTTTGGAGTTGGATTTGGTTGCACAAATTTGAACAAATTAAGACGTAAATAATACGCTCATATAAAGTTAATTTTGGATAATGTCGGGGCCAGCGAAACGTTTCGCTGGCCCCGCCATAGTGTTGGCCGCATAGGGGGTAGTTTTTAGGGGTTGGTTTTGGTTGCACAAATTTGAACAAATTAAGACGAAAAAAAGACGCTCATATAAAGTTGATTTTGGATAATGTCGGGGCCAGCGAAACGTTTCGCTGGCCCCGCCAGTGTTTTTTTGAGTTATCTGGTACTTCCAGTGTTGCACAAATTCTAATTTTGGTTGAACAAATTTGAACAAATTCTGCACTAAATATTTGGCCCAGAAAAAGTTGAATTCGCGTGGGTGGTGGGGCCAGCGAAATGGTCCTTTTTTCAATGACTGATAGTACCCGTTCACATCGTGCACAAAATTAGAGTGTTGAAGTGTTAAATTTACTGAAGATATGGCGTGGCCCGAGTGGCCACTCCAATTACTTACCACGAAAATACCTGCTCCTCTGAAGCTCAGAACAATGAGTGATAGAGAGTAGCTTCCGTTCCCTTCGTCTCGTGCGAGAGTCGGGGCGCCACGCGCGCATGAATGTTAGAACTAAGGAGTGAGAGAGAACCACGGAGAGAGCGAGTCGAATGCCAGGTCAGTGTTGTTAGCCGGCAAGTAGGAGCGCCAAGAACGGTCATCCGAAGAATGAACTTGAATGTCGACCGCTAGGCCTGACGTCACTAGGTGTGTTGTAAGTCACACCTATGGCCACGTCTCACAACAGTGATATGGGTGGTCACAGGGAACGACGAAATCACAACGACAGGCCGGCGAAACCCTCGTGTGTCTGAAGGAAACGAAGCGACCCAAGGATGACGGCTTTCTGCATCCATCTCGCAAGTGCCTTGGCATATTTTTGGCACGCGGGTATGGCTTTAAGGTGACGAATCAGTGACAGTTTCGCACCTCCGAGAGCAGCTATCACAAGGACAATTACTCGCACCGAATACTTTGGGTACAGTCGTTGCAGCTCTCTTTTAAGGTCTTGATACCTCTCCTCTTTTTCTTTCTCTTTTGCAGTGATGTTGTATTTGGACGGAGCCGAGAATTCGATCATGAGTATAGTTCGTTTCTCAAAATCTTGGAGAACAATTTCAGGCCTCGAGTGCGCAACGAAGACTGCTGCCCGAAAATCGTAGTTCCAGAAAATTTGGCACTTCTCGTTTCGGACAATTGACTCTATATGCCTTGGAGCGTTCGGTAGGGCAGTGTCGCGACCAACACCGTAAGAGTGACAAAGATGGTAATAAAGTACTCTTAGGGCCGCATTATGTCTATAGATATACGTTGTTCCTGCGTGGGTCGGACACCCCGATAGTATGTGTGCTAGGTACCCAGCGCGTGCATGACACGCTCTGTACATATCACTGGGAACTTCTTCACATAAAATGCGGTCACGGTATGTAAAAGTTGAATTGACACCGTCCTGGCATACAAAAATAAAGCCCTCTGTACCTGAATTGAGCCCTGATGATTTGAGGAAAGCAAAAGTTTGCTCCTTCGACAAGGACAGTTTTTCTACATTTCTGTGAAAGTTTCCGTGCATATGCTTGTCGAGTAGCTCTTGGTGAAATTTTCCAACCTCTGCTTTCCTTACTTTGTCTTTCAGACGTGAAGCAACTATAATGGAGTAATGCACTTTCCTCACTTCTGATGTTAAAATTCAGGCCAAGGGTCTCGGCAGCTTGCTCCGCGGCTTTGTAAAGGAACGCTCCTTCGCCAATCATCTCGTAGTTCCTGACCATCTTTAGGAGAGGATCTCTGCCATTCGCAAAGATGTAAGCTGCACTTAAAACAATTCGGTTATGAAGACAGTGGAGATTCAGAAGTCTGCGTCCGCCTTGACGGCGTGAAATGTATAATCGCGGAACTGAAGAATTGATATGCAAGCTTTTATGCATATGCATGGTCCATTGAGCCACCCCAAACGAGTAGAGTAGAACCGGGACGACAAGCATGTTAGTCGCAGATACCTTGTTCAACGCCGACAGATTGGAAGACCAAATCTGTCGAAGAAGATGCTTGTATCTGCTTCGGAGAGACTTCTTCTCTGATGTTACGTCCTGAAAGCGGCTTTGAGGTACGCCCAGGTATGTACAAGTCTCTCTAGTGTTAAGATGTCTAAAAAAACTTATATCCATAAGCTCAGGGTCCTTGGAAACGCCAGTAATCTTTCCTTTCTTCAAATGAATTTTGGCACACTTGTCTAAACCAAAGTCCATTCCAATCTCTCCTGTGCAGTTCTTGACGATATTCATAGCAGATTGAAGTTTGCTTTTACCAGAGGCATAGATCTTCAGGTCATCCATATAAAATACATGAGTGACCTTATGCCCGCGCTGATTGGTATCGCCACAGAGGCATCCAGGAGAATTCCGTAGTGCGAGAGATAGAGGCAGAAGTGTGAAGCAAAAAAAGCAAAGGGCTCATCGTATCACCTTGAAAGACGCCCCTCTGGAAGGAGACGTTGTTCATTGTCAGATGGTAATTTCTAGATGAGATAGTAAATCTAGTTTTCCAAAGAGGCATCAATCTCTCTATGCATCTCAATATGTGTGGATGTACCTTCAAGCTTTCCAACAGACAGATGATAAGTCTATGAGAGGTTGAATCGAAAGCTTTCCGGTAGTCAATGCAGGCCATTGACAGGACGCGATTATAGGTTGCAGCGTCTTTACCGCCACTGTAAAGACACGACAGCTGTAAAGATCTTATACAGTGTGTTCAAACAAGTTTTCAAAAAAAGTTTCATTGTTGTTCCCACGAGCAGCTAGGGAAAGGGTTCGTTCATCCTTGTAGAGCCCCGCGTGCAAGTATGAGGCTGATACTCTGAGAGGTCGCCCGGTATCCCAGAATCACCGTTAAAGACACCTCATCCAGGTGCCATTCAGCTTTCGGCACGGTTTTCACGCCTTCGCTCAGGGGTCATTCCTTCGAGACCATTCCGGAACAATTGTCCGCGACTGCTTATTAATTATTGTAACCATATTCATCAGAAACCTTTGGTACAGGGACACTCTATCCGCAACCCGAAAACGCGTTCGGTGGCTTTGTTATAGGCCCTTCGGTTCTATTCCAAAGGAATCGAAACCGAAATATATATATATATATATATATATAATGTTTGAAGAAAAATTTGATCAACCTCCGCAGGGTCCACTGGGGGCAACTGCCATCTAAAAATGACACCAGCTCCTAGTAGAGCCGCAGTCAATCACACCTATGTCCACGTCTTACGACCGTGAAATCACAGGGGACAGGGCACGATAAAATCAAAATGACAGGCCGGCGAAATCCTTGTGTGTCTTGAGGTCACCAAGCAACCCAAGGATAACAGTTTTCTGCGTCCATCTCGCAAGTGACATCGCATATTTTTGGCTTGCGGGTATGGCTTTAAGGTTACGAACCAGCGATAGCTTCGCACCTCCGAGAGCACCGATCACAAGGACAATTACTTTAACCGAATATTTTGGATACAGTCGTTGTAGCCTCCTTTTACCTTTTACCTTATACCTCTTTTTACCTCTTATACTCCTTTTACCTTATACCTCTCTTTCTTTTTCTTCTCCTTGGCAGGAGCCGAGAATTCGATCAAGAATATAGTTTGTTTCTTGAAGTCTTGCAGAATGATGTCAGGCCTCGAGTGCGCAACGGAGACAGCTGTCCAAAAATGGTAGTTCCAGAAAATTTGGCCCTTCTGGTTTAGGACAATTGATTCTATCTCTCTCGGAGCGTTTGGCAGGGCAGGGTCGTAGCCAACACCGCACCGTAAGAGCGATAAAGATGGTAATGAAGCGCTCTTAGGGCCGCACTATGTCCCGCGTGTGCATGACACACTCGGCACCTATCGCTGGGAACTTCTTGGCATAAAATGCGGTCACCGTATAATAAGGTATATGAGTGAAACCCTTTGTACCTAAATTAATCCCAGGTGATCACAGAAAAGCAAGGTTTGCTCCTCTGATAAGGACTGTTTTTCTACATTTCTGTGAAAGCTTCCGTGCATTTTCCTGTCGAGTAGCTGTTGGCGGAATTTTTCAACCTCTGCTTTCTTTACTGCGACTTTTAGAAGTGAAGCATCTTGATGGAGTAATACACTTTCCTCACTTCTGATGTTGAAATTCAGGCCAAGGGTTTCGGCCGCCTGCTCCGCGGCTTTGTAAAGGAAAGCTCCTTTGCCAATCATCTCGTTTTTTCTAACCATTTTTAGGAGAGGATCTCTACCATTTGCAACGATGTACATATGCTGTACTTAGAATAATTCGGTTAGAAAGACGTTGGATATTCAGAAATCCGCATCCGCTTCAACGGCACGGTGTGAGAAGTATAATCGCGGAACAGACGAATTGATATGCAAGCTCTTATGCATATGCATGATCTTACGTGCGATGTTCTCCCGCCGCTACCCTACCTAGGCCCTCTCTGCAATAACACTGCGTCGGAAGCCCGCTCACGTACGCACGTCTGTTTATACCGCGCTTCTGACTGGTCCAACCGAAATATTTTATGACTCAAAAACTAAGACTTCAACTGGATTTTGGAAAAGACAGTTTCGATTTGTTTACTTTTATTTTTAAACAGCTATATAAGTCCGGACACTTGAGTCTGGAACACCCTGTATATATACTATTCGCTGTCGCATTAATCCTACTAAATTATGTCACTTGTTTGTGAGACGGACTGGAGATGTGGAAACCTTTCTACTCAAATATTTGTATTTCATCAATCTTTCTCCTCCTCGTTCAAAGTCCGCTCTTGAAAACACGCGTCGTACAAAATTTTGTTCACCTTGAAAGATAATAAATTACTTGTCACATCATGTTTTCTATACGGCGCTTCCCATGAGATCTTTTCCCGGCTTGTGCAGGGTTAACATTACGGTAAATTCCGTCATACTAGACAGTTCATTAAATTGAAAATTCAGGATTTCGCAAAAAGAAATTCAGATAAAGACTTTTCCACATCTTTTTGAACGTCAACTTTTGTCACATGGAGGCAGCTCTTTATTGGTAATTACTCAATTTCATAAAATACAGAAAAATGAATGTTAAGGAAATCCACGGAGACATTTCCCATGTGTTATGTGCGGGGTTCTTCCAAAAAAATTTTATTAATACTATGAAGATGATGTTTGTCTCAGACTTAAGACGGTTCCAGTCCAATATCTTTAAGAAGATTTTTGTTACAGTTTGGTTTTTTTTGAAAGTCTGCACGGGGCTGTCCTGCCATACATCATCAGTCACTGAAGCATTTTTATAATGCAATCAAGTGATCTGGTAAGAGCAGTGTGCCTAACTAATACAAATTTTTTTCTAATACGAATGTAGTTAATGAAATTTAATCGACGGACCAAATTTTTCTTCTTGCATTTTATCAATGATTTATTTAAAATTAGTTACAATCTCTCCTTATTAAAGTCGTAGAAAAAGTCCCCTATTTGCAATTAAAAAAAAGCCTTATTTTTACCCCATCATCCACGGACTGGGTTGCAAACAAGTGCATGATGAGGAACCCACAGCTTAAGGTAAGATCCGAAACACCAGAAACTCGGTAAAAGTACACATGAAAATTTCCAGTGGTACCGGCTCAAGGATCAAACCCAAGACCTCTAACGTGATGTCTAAGTGCCTATCCGCCTGAGCCACCGAGCTTATTATTTTTTTTTTCCAACTCATTCTCAGGTGAACCCGGGTTTTCATAATCGGTATAGTTTAGAGTTCGTCTTTTATCGCTGTTATCCTCATACAGCGGCCGCGAGGTTGGAAGGGGATAACAGTCGCCTCTGGGTGCTTTCTTAAAACTACCCTCTGCCACTCCATATGTTTTTAGACGCTTGCTTCCAGATGGTCTAGAAAGTTTCTGACAATGCGACAGGTGTCTAATACGTGTAAAACCGCCTTCTGAGCTGCTGCCAGTACCCTACTGACTCCTCAATATACAAGATGTTCGGTGCATCTTACTTGCACATTGCCTGTAACTGAAACTACAATAGGATGATTAGAATCATGTTACACATTCCTCCATATTGTCTTTACTTCATGCCTTAGCTCGCTTTACTTACGGATCTTGATTGTATAGGTTTACTGCAAATTCCAGTTAAGTGAACAAGCAATGTCGATGATATAGACTCTGCCACCTTCTTTCTCTCGTATCACGATTTCGGGTCGATTGGCTCGAATAGTCTGGATAGCAACATCCCAATTAAGAGTCTTAGGTTAAGGACAAGTTGTTGATGTATAATACCCGTCACATTAATGTGTCTGTGCGTATATTCTATCTGAGCCATAACGCGACAACCATCAATAATGCGCCTGATGGATTCGTTGATATCTCCACATAATCGGCACCGGTCTACCACGTCTTGATGTAACACATTTTTGCGATAAATTCGGGTGCTGTCATCCCTGTCCTGAATTGGAATGACGAATCCTTTCATTTCTGAAAACAGGACGCTTTTCAGCCAAATATTGGATGCCACACTATCCACTTCATGTTGATCTATCGTTTTGGGGTGCTCGCCGTATATGGCTTTCAGTCTCCGTTGCGTTTCTAATTCATCTATGGTTTCTGCTCTCATATTCAAGGCCTCCTCTGAGGACAAACTCAAGGGCGTGTAATCGAGATCCCCTTCATAAATCTTGTTGTAAAGCCCAGCATCTCGCTTTCTGTAAAATTAGTCTCGCAACTATGTAACTTGTGACTCCCACAGTTTCTTGGCATCTACAACGCCCCTACCTCCTCTGTTTCGATGGCAAAACTACCCTTTTAATCGCTGAATTACTGTGGTGCATTCGGTTTTTCGTCATTTCTACGCGGATGGTTCTTTTTAGACGTTCAAGGTTGATGTTCGACCATTTGCTGAGCCCAAAAGAGTAGGTAAGGGCAGGGATGGCACAGGTGTTGATTACCCTGATCATGCTTGCCGGGTTGAAAGAATTCTTCAGAATCAATCTGAGTCTTGTAGTGAAAGCAGTTGTTAGGTTTTTCTTAACTATCGTATACTGAATACCCTTAGATTCGAGAATACCCAGGTATTTATATGACTCGCCCTCAGCCATTACCTCTCTGTCATTCTCAAACTCGTTCTCTAGCTCTGCGGTCCCTCATTCTCCCCTGGTTAAATGCACTGTTCTGCATTTATCTCGCCCGAACTCCATATGAAACTCCAACTCCATTGGAAAACTGCTTTGTGAAATTGATCGCTTGTCGCAGTTTCTGGTCTGACCTAGCGTATAGCTTCAAGTCATCTACGATTAGAAGATGGGTCACTCCATGACCATCCTCATCGTTACATATTCTGAACTCATGCGATATGCTATTTAGTGTTTTGCTTAATGGGTTCAACGCTGAACAGAACCATAGTGCATTAAAGGAGACTCCTTGGATGTTACCCGTCGTAATGCATACTGACCTAGTTAACATTGATTGTCCATGATTAAAGGTACTTGATTCTTGTACCCTGAAGCATCATCGCACCTCTTAAAAAGTAGATAATACGTGGACAGAATTTGTAAATTTTCAAGACTTCAAGCAACTAGTAATGTGGTATGGGAAGGAGACTCTTGCATGTAGTCAGTATATACCTTGTGCAAGTTTCTTTGATGTTCACGAGCTTGCTTCATGGCAATAGTGAATATGGTAACTAAATCTTTACTTCCTCGCGAGTTTTCACAACATCATTTTGCTCTTCTGTAAAAGGATGTCATTCTCACCACATTGAGAGTATACCTTTTCTGCAATGATGGATGTAAGGCATTTATAAATCGCTGGAAAACAGGCTATCAAAAGAAATTCAGATGGATTTTTTTAGTTTTTAGGCAACATGTACGTAGTACGTTTAAACATAAAGCCTAACATCAGATCTGGATGTTCGATGATCTTCTGAAAACACCTTGCTGCTACCACAGGATGCACACTCGTCAGGTACTTGTACCAGAAGTTGTGCACCATGTCCGGACCTAAAACTTTCCAGTTACTTGCTCTTTTCAAAACCGCTGAAACATCTGAAGCTGTGATGTTAGTCAGCTCCATTTTAGGGGTATTTCTTATGCTTGCTTTCTCTAGTTGGAACTACGCAGCGCCTAAATTGCTTTTGTTTCTTTTTTCCCAAACACCCGACCAGTAGTTAGTCATGTCTTGCAATTGAGGGAGCTCGGTGTCTTGCTGGTTATTTTGCTTCGTACTCAGTTCATGATAGAACCTTCTTTCATCTGCCTAAAAAATTCGATTTTGTGGCCTTCTTGCACTCGTTTTCTTGTGCCGACTATGTCTAGCAATAAGAACATGAAATCTCTAACGTTGGGAGTCTATAATCTCATTAAATATTGCTGGCGTCAATATTTCAATGTCCCGAGAGTGGATCATTTTAGTAACATTGTGTATCAGCTTCCTAGTTCTATTTCCTTTCTTATATTGAGTCAATCGACCTGATCGATACCTTACTTTGCTGACATCCATATCCAACCTGACCTTCCATGGTGGATCTCGATCCCTTCCTGGAGCAAAGACTGCATTAAGACTAGCACCTCTGCCTTCAGTTTCAATCAGATCTGACATTTTGATAGTCTTCCTGATTTTCTGAAAATAAAATTAACGGTGGAAACATAAGCTTGAAAAATATTAAAAGCATCAATTTTTTTTTCTTCCGTTAGATAAAAACCTGCCTTTGTGAAGGAGCAAATTTATTTTATGCCTGTGAGGAAGGTAAATGATCACAAAATGAGCAGAAATAAATACACCCATAGAAAATGCAACCATTGTACTTCGCAGCGGTGTCTTTTATTTTTGATAGTTACAATTTCAAAAAATGTGCGATTTTTTGGATGATTACTCGTCTTATTTAGAAAATGTAATATGAATAAATTGGTTCAGAATCAACTACAGAGCCCAAAATAAATTAACATATTTTATCTAAGCTATTAGTAGTTTTTGCCTATCAAATTAGTAAATATTTCAACCACATAATCAAATTCGTAACTTTTTATTGTAAAATAAGAATCTGATATTTCTAATTGATTAAACAAACTACTTCATTATTTTTTTCCTCACAATCCGAAAATCACATTTTAAAGGGATATGTAGGTTTAGCGCAAATAAAACTCTTCTCACGAGTGATAATAATAATAATAATTACAATTTTATTCATCTATTTCATATATGCATTTATAGATTCTTCATATACTGATGTATCGTATGTATATTGTATACACTGTTACTTCGTCTTTGGTGTTTCCATTTTTTTAATGACATTTTCTACCCTCACGTGTTATTTTTTTTTACATAAACGAACTTTCATTTTCGCGAAGTTAATATCCATTCTTCATCCTGTTCAAAAGTAACGATATCCATCCTCAGAGTCATAAAATTGCAGAAGGAAAACTTTGTTATTTTAATAAATAATTGAAAATTAGCAGCAACAGAACTGTTAAAAAATCTTTTTATTCTACTATAATTACTCTTTTTATTGGCAATAAATATATACTGCAAATAACCAAAATTATTATCGACTGATTAAAACATATTTAATCAATTTCCCTGCAACAAAATTAGAAATCTCACACCAATCACGACTCTTTAATAAATTCCTAGAAAATTGTGCCTTAGTTATACAATAAAAATTTTTGGTAACGAGTATACAAAGTCAATTCACGATGAGACGTTAATTGTAATTATGATAACGTGTGATGACGTAGTTGAGCAAAAAATAGGACAGCAATCAAAATTCCTTGAATTTGTATTCCCGTTTCGAAAAGCAATTCGAGACACTCGAAATTATTCAAGTTGATCGTCTCACATATCTGGTAGTGTGTTTTACGTCTGATTTTATTTTGTAATCCTTTGTGCAGATTTTTAATTCCTTATTGCGATAGTTTGGGATAAAATATTTTCGAAAACGATCAAGAAATTTATTCTCGAATCCTAATCGCAAATCCTGATTGAGAAATTGGTTCATTTCATGTCGATGAAATGTGTACAAAATTCTAATTTCAGTTCTTTTTAATTTAAAAGTTGATTCAAAATGATGTTGATATTCAGTAGAATTCGATTCTAGATGCATCTTTCTATTTTTTATCACTTTATGATTTATTGGAAATTTAAACTTTTTCAATCAATGCTTAGAAAATATTTGATCATTTCAAAAATGTGTAGGATAAACGACGAGATCTTTGACAATATGATCGTAGTATTAAAATCGTAATCATTAAAGCACACGAATTTGTCACAAGGTGAAAGTGTGCTTTTTATACAATAACACATACTTGAATGTGTGCGCAGATATTCTTTCAAACCGTCGACGTTAGTTTTAATTCATGCTCATCGATTTCACTTTGAATTGATCATTTTTCAATTCCTCACTGGAAGACGAAATTATAATTTTTTAATTTGAAATTCAATCTTACTTTTATAAAAAAAAAATCAACAATTTAGATCTAAAATGAAGAGATCAAAATGAAATCGAATTCACATAAGACGATTACGATTAGCAATATTTTTATAATAGTTAATGAGCAATTGAAAATTATTGGAGGGATTTTGGTTATGCCTTATTTTTGTTCACCTTTCCAGGAATATTTTGGTTTAGTTTCACACACTACGTTTTTCACTGCACTGTCTTTTTTTTAATGCTGGCACTTATTAAATAGAAGCCACTTTCTTAAAAAAAAAACCTATTAGGCAAAAAATCTTCAGTTTCAATTCTCTCTTCCCTCGCAGAATTTTTTCAGGGTCACTCGCATTCTTCTCGCTTATTATCATTTTCTGCGCGAACCTCCGCGCACATCACACAAATGCAAATTTATCTGAGGGGAACAATTGACATACGTTTCGTAACTTTCTAACATTTCTCTCACACTAAGAATAAGTTAGGCGATCCGATTTAAATGTTGCTATTCATTTGCATAGAATTTTTATATAATACTTTCCTATTTGAAAGAAATTTTTAATTTACGTGGAATTTAAATTGAAATCCAATTTCTAATACAAATGCAATTTATTAAATTTACTCGACGGACTAACTTTTTCTTCTCGCATTTTTTCAATGATGTATTTAACATTAGTTTCAATCTCTCCTTATCAAAGTCGTAGAAAAAGTCCCTTATTTGCAATTCAAAGTTTTAAGTACACTAGAATTGATAGTTAAATAGTTATCTTCAAAGCTTGATAGTGAAAAAGATTTCGATGAATATTTTTTGAAAATTCGGAAAAATTACGGAAATATCGGACTTTGAGTTTTTGCACAACTTCATAGCTAATTCCAATCCTCCCGAAAACATTTTCATCCACTTATTTGTTGAGAACAAATTCCAAAAAAAAATTTTAAGTTCTACAGCTCTACTGAGATGTATTTCTGGACAGTTTTTTTTTACTGATTCTAAATATTTTAGAATGAATCTGAATATTTTATGGAAAACGGTACTACTCAAGAATCTATCAATTTTTGTTTGACAATTTATTTATTAAACACCAAAGTACTAACACTTTTTTCAAAAATCGGCTGAGGAAGATTTATCAAAACTTGAATCAACTTTCATTTTCCAATATGTTCATGGCTTGTAGAGCACACTCATGCCTTCCCATAACAAGAAAATAAAATAATAAAAGAACATCTTTTTGGATATCGCGTTTTTATCTTTTTATACACTTTTTCAGAAATTATTTTCCTTTTTGGCTTATTTTCATTCTCAATTGTATCTCATAGCAAGGTTATAAGGATGTCAAAAAGTTGAATTGCCATTTGTTTTGATTTTCGAACAATATTTAGTGAAATTTGTTTCACTATCAAGCAATCATATATCATTAGTTGAAAATTTTTATATTTAAACAAACATACATCGCAAATATTTTAGTTTCGCATATTGCACAATTCAAAAAAGTTTGAATGGTTCAAAATTTCTCGATGGCAAATTGACTGAATGCTTCAGAGTTAAAATTTTTTAATTCTGAAAATCTTCGATTTGAGCATTCGAAAATTAGATTTTATACAAATATTTTAGGTGATTTTAATTAAAATTATAACTTTTTAAGGCGTTGACTTGAAAATATTTTAATTGAAGGTGCTTAAAATTTGTAAATTTTCAGCAGCAAACGCTTCGAAAATGTAATATTGTTTAACTTTAAAATTAGTAAAATTTTCACAGAATACATTAAAGTTACAAAATTATCTCTAAACATATACTACAGGTTTGTGTTTTAAAATTGTGAAAAATCTGGAATTATTCTCCCGAGTTTAAAAAAGTTATTTACAATTTTAGATGATAACTAATTTAATTAATATAATCAATTCAATCAATTCAATCAAAACACAAATTTTAAATCAATTATTTCATTAAGATTTTTCGGTTTAATTTTTAATATTCTTTTCCGATTATCATTTCTCATTGACTATGTACAAAATTTTTGACTTCTCTTTGCATAAAACATGTCAGTACTAAATAAGTTTCAACAGTTTGCTGATAAAAGATTTTTTCTTCGACTCTGTAATGAATCGAATGAATAAGAGCAGCAAAGTAATAGCTCGACATTGCACCCTACACGCTTGTTTGAATTTATTGATTAATTATCAATTTACTTGAATTTTTTTCATTATAACAATTATTGTTGAATCTTCAAGTCATTTTTTACGCTGCATGTCATATTCAATCGATTCTTCACTACTTTTATTTCTCGAAATTCCTAAAGTTTTGATGCGACTCATTTTTTGATAAACTGTTAGCTCAAAGGCTTATTTACTTTTATTAATCAAAGTTGACAAATCAGTCGATTATTAGCCACGAATTTGCCCAAATTCGCTTCGTAGTCGGAAGCGATTTTCCCAATATTTGACAGCACAAATTGAAATGATTTAATCAAAGTTCACTCGCAGGTAATTTTCACGTTTTAAAAAACGAAATAAATACTTGACTATATAAATTTTGAATTTTAGACTAAAATTTTTTTCCTTATAATGAAACCTGTGAATCCTATCTAGGATTAGGCCGTACAAATTTTGGCGATTAAAGTTATGACTGAATCGATTTGAGGAAGAAGATACAGAGAAAGGCTCATTTTTTCAGATAAAAACAATAAAACCTAAAAAGTCTTCTGAATCACTCTACATTTCTTCCTGTTATACTTAGAAAGAAATGGGCATCGTACATTCGAATGAAATATCATTCATCTTCTATAAAAACTTAGCTCTAATTTAAAAATTGTAGGAGATAAATCACATTATACAAAATTCTAGTGCGCTTGTCGAGTTCTAATTTTCGAACAGCTAAGACGCGTCTAGAAATGCTAAAACGAGTAGGCCTCCTTCTCGTTCAAGTCCTTAAGTTCGATCGTAAGTTTTCGATGAAAGAGTCAAGGGTTTTGTAACCTTAGAACAAATAAATTGAAATCAATAAAAAATCAATAGATATTCCAAAATTGAAAAAAAAAACTATTTAAAGAACGTACTGTCTCTAATCCTAGTTTCAAAATCTTTAATTTATCGAAAAACTGATTAGCATCCTTGAGATTTCTACACAAAAGCGACACAGTTCTTTTTTGATTAGTGAGACTTGAATCTACGAGAATCGTTCAGATGAAATTGCGTATCGTGAAACGTGTAAAAATTTCGTCGAATCAAAAATTCGATTTTTTTACGATGAATAAGAAGTGGAGTCTCGGAAATGGCGCAATCTAATTGTCCTAGCCTACTCGGTGACGAGCCTTGGAAAATTTTGCATGTCCTGGTAAACAAAGGGTTCAGTTGACGGACTATCTCGATTCCAAGGCAAACGTCGACGACGGAATCCACGTCCTTAATATTGTTACTATTACGGTTACAATTTTCATTTTCGCTAAAAATTCCGTTCCTTATCTAAAATATTTCAGACCAGCCACGAGGAGGAACTTCTCAATAAAGAGCTCGGAATCGAGGACGGCGATGTGAGCAGCTCTGCCTATCAGGGCATTTGCAGTCGGAGGTAAAGCGTGATGAACGTCGTACCTTACCAAACTAACTCCTGGAGCTGACATTATCGGATAGAGAATGTTGTGGACCATTTCTCTATAGGCTACACCTGAAATTAAAAATATTTTTTCACTCATTGGATATAAAATAGTTCATTTCTCCATCAATTAAAATTACTTCCAATTCAATCCAATCGTCAAAAATTACTTATAGAAATTACTTCCAATCACGAAAAATCACCTGCAATCACATGAAATCAATTAGAATCAATTTTAATCATTTGAAATTACTTTTAATCAACTGCAGTAACCTGATATCACTTCCATGCACGTGCAATCATATGGAATCACCAGCAATCCCCTACAACTCCATGGAATCACCTAAAGTCATCTGCGAGTATAAAACAACTCTGGTAATCCGCTCGACCACTAGGTAATCCCAGGAAATCAACTTGTAATCCTAGGCAATTCACTTGCATTTCTAGGTCATCCACTTGTTATCTGCGACAATCCACTTATAAACAAGAGTAGTCCACTTGTAATCATCGGAAATCCATTTGCAATATTATATAATACACTCGTAACTCTAGGCGATCCACTTATGATATGAAGTAATCATGGGTCATCCACTTGTAATCTGGAGTCACACAAGTAGTCCATTGTAATCTTAGGAAATCCACTTGTAATCCGGCGTAATTAACTTGTAATATTACGCAATCTACCTTTAATCATTGGTAATATACTTTATATCCTAACTAAAACACTTATAACCTTGATTAACCCATGGCATACACACTGGGTTACGCTACCCCTGCACGATTTTGCAAGATCTGTTAAACAAGAAGAAGTGTGGGTCTATACCCAGGTGGGGAAAAAGTTATGGGCCTGTACTACGCAGAGCTGCCTTACCAGCTTCAGTGTCTCGAAAACTACCAAAGGACGCACTTCGAAACTTTCTCTTCGGATATTTTTCACCCAGTGTGTATATGGTGTTACAAAATCCAGAAGAACAGAAAAATCTAAATGTAAGTAAATGTTATTTTATTTGTATATTTGTGATGTTCATAGCTTATGTTGAAAGTAAAAGGTCTAATTCGTGTGCCTGAGTGTATTGTTTGTGTGTGTGTATGCGTTCGTGGCGATCATGTCTCCCAGCGTACGTTTTGCATCTGCTGACTGATTTATACTCACGTGCGTCTCACCACGCTATGATATTCTTTTATTCAAAATATCGATAAATATTGTTCATTTTTTGCAGCTAATTCATAAAAATGCTAACGCGTGTGAAAATTCGCCGTGTTTATAAATGTTTGAAATTCGAAAGACCTATGTGTAAGGAGCACACTATAAAAATTTGTGAGCAGTGTACTCAGCTGTCGGAATAGGCCGAAACGTAATTTACGGTGTTTGTGTAGAAAAATTATTTTGAAGTTTTTCACTCATATTTTGACTCTGAATAAAAAATTACGCTGAAAAATTCTAATATTTTATATATAATTCTATCCCCAAAACCGAGAAATTGAGTATTTGTTTGAACTTTTGCGTTTTTTTCATAACTTTATTAATTGTATAACAATATAGGCGTTATTTCAGAAGATAATCATGAACATTAAGGTATGTATATAGTTCAAAACAATATTTTTTGCCGATAAATGGAGTATTCTGGTAGCATGACTTATCCGCACGCAACCGGAAATTTGCCTACTTTCGAATCATTAAACAAATATGTTTTTCAGAACATATGGAAAAACCAAAAACACAGTTTTAAAGTACAAATCTTGAACATTCCATTCATCAATATTTGAGCCTGTTTATCTGGATTTTTATGTGAACAACAGCCTTTTAGGAAAACGTGATTTTTTCACAAAAATTTTGAAGATGTCTTTGTTTATTTGAAAATATGTATATGTTTCCTCATATTTATCACTTTCAAACCCGTACTGTTCAATTCTTGAGGATTTTCTCTATAAAAACCAAAAAAAAGAGGCAAAATTGTTCCATTAGGAACGAAGATATGAGCTGTTAAAGTTTGCCGGGTGAACCTAACCCAGTGTGTATACCTCGTTATAAAACTATAGTGTGTATACCGAGGGTTAATATAAATAGTCCAATGTAATCGTAGGTGATACATTTGTGATCATTTGCAATCCACTTTTAATCCTAGTGAATTCACTTATAATTTTAGGTGATCAGCCTAGGTAATCCTCTTATAATCTGGAGTAATACAAGTAATCCATTGTAATACTAGGTGATCCACTTGTAAACCTTATTAATCATCTTGTAATCCTAGGCAATCAAGTTGTAATCTTAAGTAATCCACTTGTAGTACTAGTTAATCCACTTATAATCTAGCGTAATACACTTCTAATATTATGTAATCCTCTTGTAAGCCGGAGTAATCACCTTGTAATCATCTGGACCAATACAAGTAATCTAGTGTAATATTAGGCAATCCACTTGCAATCCCAGATAATCATCTTGCAATCCAAGGCAATCCCGTTGTAATCTGATTCAATCCACTGATACTATTAGGCAATCAACTTCTTCCTAGATAGTTCACTTGTCGTCCTAGGTAATCCACTTGTGATCTGAATAAGAATCGAAGTAATGTAGTGCAATACTAGGCAATCCGCTTGCAATTCTGGGTAATTTGCTTACAATCTGCAGTAATCCCCTTTGTTATACAGTGCACTTCTAAGTAATCCACTTGCTTTCCTAGGTAATTCACCTGTCATCGTAGGTAATGAAGTTTTAATACTAGGTAATCCACTTATAATTTGTAGAAATACAAGTAATACAGTATTATCCTAGGCCAGGGCTCGCCACTTTCAGCAGGTGTTGGCTGCCACGACAAGTATTTGGCTGACAGAAAGTTTTTCTGTCATTTTTTTCTTCGGTTTCAGAAATCCTGCGAAGGGTTATGGTCGTCACAGTCATGGCTCGTTACGGCTCATCTTTCATACCAAAGGGTCTCAATTTTTTCTACTCTAATTTACAATAAATTCCATCTCAAATTTTAATTTACCGCGAAAGACTAGGGACCAGTCGAAAGACAAGTTCGACGAAAATTTATTGGGGCCTGTTTGACCTCGTCTTTTGAATGCCACTGGCAGCCAAAAGCTTCATTCTGGTAAGCCCTGTCCTAGGCTATCCAATAGTAATCCGGTATAATACAAGTAATCCAGAGTAATCCTAGGCAATCCACTTGTAATCTTAATCAATCCAATTGTGATATTTTATAATCCATGTGCAATCCTGGGTAATCAATTTGTAATCCTAGGTAATCCACTTATAATTCAGGGTAATTCACTTTTTATTCTAGGTAATCCATTTGTAATCTGAAGAAATTCAAGCAATATAGTCTAATACCAGCCGATCCACTTGTATTCCTAGGAAATTCATTTATAATCCTAGGCTATTCAGTTGTAATTACGTGTGCTCTTAGCTAACCCACTTGTATTCTGTTTTAATCTACTTGCTATCCTAGGTAATCCATGTGTTATCTGGGTTAATCCACTTGTAATCCTAGGTTATCCACTTGTGATTTTAGGGAATCTACTTTTAATCCTATAATCCAGAGTAATCCAGTGTAATCAGGAGTTATCTTAGGTAATTCAGGGCAATTCTGTATATAGAGATAATACAGGGTAATCCTATGTAATCCGGGGAAATCCATCTCCTCTGGACCGCACTTTAAGAAATTATACCTGCTACCACTTTCATTTACCTTCAGTAACTTTCAATCACCTGATAACCCTTTCAATCACCTGATAACCCTTTCAATCATCTGCAATTTCCTACAATGCCCTACGATCATTTACAATAATTTGAATTAATTTTTTTCTGAAAAAAGATCTGCTTTCACTCCGCTGGGAATCGAACCTCAGAACTTCCGATTGCCGGTCGGGTGCTTTCCCATTAGGCTACTACAGAGATCAAGAGAAGAAACTTTTTTCAGAAAATACACGCATCATTCTGCCAGGTGGTAAATCGAAATTTTCAAGGAATCTGTATTATCATCAGAGAATAACAGAAATTTTCAACGTCTTTCCGGACTAGATGGAAATATGAATTAAAAACTTATTTTGAAAAGTTTTTTCTGGAAAAATATGTTCTCCTTTCGCTCTGCTGGGAATGGAACCTTATAACTTCCGATTGCCGGTCGGGTGCTTTCCCAGTAAGCTGCTAGAGAGATTGAGAGAAGAAACCTTTTTCAGAAAATACACGCATTATTTTATTATTATCTCTCTAGTACCTTAATGGGAAAGCACCCGACCGGCAATCGGAAGTTCCGAGGTTCGATTTCCGGCGGATCAAAAAGAGAAGATGTTTTTACAGAAAAAAATTAATTAAAATAATGTTTAATTCATATCTCCATCTAGTCTGAAAAGACGTAAAAATTCAGTTTTTCTCTTTATGATAATACAGATTCCTTGAAACATTCACAATCATCTAAAATCATCTACAACCACATACAAATCACTTTAAATTACTAGAATTCACTTTGAATCACTTTTCCTTGCCTGCAATTAGTCTCAATCACTTTAATCACTTAATATAATTTGCCATTGATTGCATTCGCTTGCAATCATCTGCAGTCACATACATTCACTTTACTCGCAATAACTATTGCCAAATATTTTCTACTTATATGTTTTGTGAAATCTTCATATGAAAAAACTGGAACATCAAAAATCGTGAAACAATTATCCACCTTCTTTTTTTCACATCATTCAAAATAAGGCTAGATAAAAAACCGACCACTGGCGCAAGCCGAAAAATAGACTTTCAATTTTTGGTGATTGACACCCTTCCCCCTATTTCGTTTATCAAATTTTAAATGAAAAAAACTCAGCCTTCCAAAAAATATTTAAAAAGTACTCTTTATTAACAAATTTGGGGGCATTGTTCACAAATAATAAATAATAAAATTTCAACAGGTATGAATTTCGACCACCCTACTGACCGCTCGCTGTTACTAATATTACCAAGAGTTGAAATTTCATCGATGTTTCCTCTTAATTAAAAATTAATATCAGGTACAAATTAATTTCCTCTCTCTCTCTCTCTCTCTCTTCTTCCATCCTATTTTTTCCAAACAACTCTCGAGCATTTTTCTATATCCAAAATGTCAGGGGTCGAGAGGTCAATCGATTTCCGCATGTATATTGTCTCCAAGCACTCTCGACTCACATGGTTGATTTTTCGATTACTTTACGCTCTTAATAGAAATAAAAATAAAGAGACATATTTTTTCAAAAAAAAGCTTCTTACCCTGATCAGTGGGATCTCGAACAGCTGCCTTACAGAGCTCTATACGAGCTGAATGAAGTGGCACGTAGCGATCCTGAGCACTTCCGCAGAGTAAAACGTGTTTGAATTTCTGCAAGTTGCTCTTCTGACTCAATCGGAACATAAAAGATCGCCTGACATCCGAGGAATCTTTCATCGCGAGTTGGAGCAATGAGCCAGACTTCTTCCATTTCTGCATAAACCACATACCTGCAAATGGAAAAAAAGGATATTTAAACAAGCATTTCCTCTTTTTTATGAACAATTAAGTACGTAGTAAGGCAACCTTGTGTGGATGAACTTTAAACAATTAGGCACTACCTTTTTTCTTCAACAATCATTATATATTCATGAAAAAAAATCTGTCAGTACACTACCGACAGATAGTATCGGACCACTATCCAGGTAAGCTATAAAAAAAGCGTTGCCTCTGAAAGGTGATGAATTGAATGAGACCTAGGTGAAGTAATTTGGCCTTGCGATTATCGAATTATTACGTGAGAAGAACTAAAATAAAATCTGGGTTTTGAGGAATTTTATATTTGAACCTTAATTTTTGGAAGGCACTAGGAAAATAAATTTATTAATTTGCTATTTTACAGTAGTGATCTTCAGAGTTTTACCTTTAATTTAAGCCATTAATGTATTTAGCATGAACGCACAAAAAATTATCATTTCATGAATCCGTAAAGATTTTTCATTTTTTATCACTTATCTGGACGGCGCTATCACCTATCAAAATCAAGGTTAATTTTTAATAGGTCATCCAGTTATTGGTCCGATACTATGCGGTGTACAGTGGGCTGAATCGGGAAATTACATACTGTTCATAATTTACTACAGAGAAACATTCTGAACCGATTTTGATTTTCATTTTTATGAATTCTCAAAATTAAATGCTTCAGAACAACACTAGGCGTGATTTTTTAACATGTTTCTGTGGACCTAATTATTTTAACAAATATAAAGTCAAAATTAGACATATGACCAATATTATTTTTTTCTTCTGAGAAAGAAGTGAAATGAAATCATTATGTAGCAGAATGAAAGTACAAATTAAAGTACAATGTACAATTAAAGTATGAAGTTCATATTTATTACTGGAAAATTTATATTGAAAACTGAGGCGAACAAGATTCACCAAAAAACATGTTGACATATATAGTATATTATTACTTATAGTTTATCGTAATTAATAGTATATGTACTGCCACTAAGAAGTTCCACTATCAAGATGCATAAAAATAATAACAATGAAAAAACCCGCTTGTTCAGGCATAAAATAGCCATAGCTTACTATTCATTTATTAATTTGATGATAAAAATAAGTGCTAAGGACTTGTGATACACTTCTTTATTGGAAACACAATTTACTGAAAACGAAAATGTTTCCATTTAAAAATTCTAAAATTATTATTTGTTTATAATATTGTTAATAGCAATGAAAAATGCAAACTGGCAATACAATTTCCTGGCGAAACATTCTCATCATGATACCTGTAACATTATTCACTAGAAAAAATAATTTCCGTTAAAGAATGCCATATTTAATATTTTCTTTATAATATTGTTATTAACAGTGATAATTGATTTTTAAGTATTTTGATTTTAAAAAACTTTTTATTTCTTCTATTTCATTCATTCAATTCATTCAATTTTGATTAATTCATATTTATTTTTATTCTAAACTAACTGAATTGAATCATAATATAAATATTTAAGTTCGTGAACTATATAATTTCATTATGATGAAAAGCAATTTGATTCAGCTTTTTCCTTGAGAGAAAGAATAATATTGGTAGAATGTATAATTTTGACTTTCTATTTGTTTATATAATTAGGTTCACAGAGCGAAAAAAAAATTACGTTCAGTGTTGTTTATTTTTTCTTATAGTGCGATCGAGATTAATGAAGTTTAATCAGTCTACTTCTCGTAAAAAGTAATTATGCGTTTGAGAAAAAATTATTAGAGAGCATTAATAAAACTTGTATTATTATAAAATTCTCCTTGATGCATTATGTACTGGTATCCAGTATAGGGTTATCTACAGGGTTCTCCAAAAATGCATTGGACATTTTTTTACTTCAAATATTCATGCTTATCCTTCTTCTCCCCTAAATATGTTTGAAATTACCATAAATTAAATTTATATTTTTTTTCAAGAGAAACGATATTCAGATAAGCCCCATGAAGTTTAACACGTATTTCCCATAAGAAGAAAAATACGTTTTTGTAAATTATATTCAGAATCGTCAATATTAGGCATATCCAGTTAATCCTCAACATTTCTCTGCATAATTAGCCATAGAATACGCACCAAAAATTACTTTCTGAATTCCACCAACATAAATCTCTTTACAGGGTCCCAAGAAACCACCCGTAAGTGAAAATTTTGATTTTTCTAGTCTTTTGCCATACTTATAATTGTTTCGTGGCTTATTTGAGTGAAAATTGTTTCTTATACATAAAATACTACTTTCACTAATTATTAGATGTTTCAGTATATTTTTTTAATAATTTTCTATTGTTTAGAACTGAAAAGTCTAGGAAAAGCTGAAACTTTCAGAAAAAACCGCAACTTTCTAGCATTTCTCTAAGAAAAGATAGTTATAAACAATAATAATCCCTTTAAACAATTGTGTCTGTTAAATTACATTAATTATTACTTAACTAAGCAACATTTAACAAAAATTTTATTAATTCCTGAAAAACCACGACTTTCTAGCATTATTCATAGAGAATATTGTTTACAAAAATAATAATTAGCTCCAACAACTTTTTTGTTAACTTTATTTGATTTTGGCCTCGGACTTACTGAAAAGTTGAGAAACTCGAAAAAACCAGCGACATTCTAACTCTATTTTAAGAAAAAATATAAATCATTTGAACAATTTATTTTCTTTTTATTTATTTATTATTTCTTTTTCTTTTAAGGAAAGTATGTGTTCAACTTCATAAGGCTTGCGAAATCTTAAAATTTCAATTCCTTTTGTTCAAAAAGAACGCATTTATTCTCATGTGGATTCGAACAATTCGGGGGAGATGAGCATGAAAACTCGTAGAAAAAATGTGGACGACCCTAAATTGTACAAATCTCCCCTATAGCCTATATCGACTAGGGGCCGTACTTAAATTACGTAACAGCTCAAGGGGGGGGGGGGGATCGAGGCATTTTGTTACGATTTGTTACGGTAGGGAGGAGGGGGTCTTTCACTCATGTGAGTAATTTTTGCAAATTCGCAAAAACTTTCTCCTGAAGATCATCTTTTTAGTTATAAATTTTATTATTTGGTTGAAAATTTAACAATTTTCTTGAGAAGACATTTTTTTACAAATCCAACTGTTTTGTTAAAAATTCGTCTTTTTGGGTTGAAAATGCATATTTTGTTGCTGATAAGTCAACTGAAATCTTTTTTGGATAAACAAATTATTTTTTCTGAAAATTTGTCTTTTTAATTTAAAAGATCATATTTTTTTAGTAGAAATATTGCATTTTTCTTGGACAAAAATGCAACTGTTTTCTTGAAAATTCAACTATTTCCTAGAAAATTCACTTATTGTTTAAATTTGTATTTTTCTGTAGAAAAGTCTATTGAAATCCTTTTTGGATGAAAATTCAACTCTTTTTTTTTTTTTTTAATTTGTCTTTTTGATTGAAAAATTCACCTGTTTTAGCAGAATTTTCATTTGTCTTGGACGATGCCACTGTTCGGTTAAGAATATTACGAGCTTGTTAAAAATTCATATTTTTTGGTTAAAAATTCGACTGTTCGGTTGAAAATTCAACTTTCTTTTGAAAACTTGTTTTTTTTATCTCAAATTCACCTGCTTAATTACATCTTTCTTGGATAAAAATGCAACTGTTTGATTGGAAATAAAACTATTTTGTTGAAAATTCATACTTTTAGTTGAAAATTCTACTGTTTTGCTGCAAAATTGAACTATTTCGTGGAAACTTTACTTTTTGTTTAAAATTCATATTTTAGTGTTAAAAAATGAACTGAAAGCTTTCCTGCATGAAAGTTCAACTCTAAAAAAAAATTTGAATTTTTTAAGTTAAAAATTCATCTGTTTCAGTACAAATTTCATCTTTCTTGGATCAAAATTCAACTATTTAGTAGAGAATTCAACTATTTCGTTGAAAATTCATCCCTTTTGGTTGAAAAAATTCGTCTTTTCGGATGGAAAATTCAATTTTGTTTATAGAAACTTATTTTTTGTTGAAAAATTCATATTTGCATCTTAAAAAGTCAACTGGAATCTTTTCTGGATGAAAACTCGACTATATTCTTTATTTTTTTTCTTTTTAATTAAAAATGTATCTTGTTGAAAAGGCATAAGATTTAAGTAAAAATTCGTCTTATTGTATTGAAAATTCAATTTTTTTCGTAAAAAATTATTTCTTGGTTGAAAATTCATATTCTGATCGTGAAAAGACAACTAAAATCATTCTTAACAGAAAATTCAACTCTTTTTTTTTAATTTATCTTCTTAATCTGTAAATTCATGCGCATTGGTAGCAATTTCTTTTTTTTTTAATGAAAATGCAACTTTTTGGTTGAAAATTATTCTTCTTTGCCTTAATATTCAGCTATTTTATTTCAAAGATTTGGTTGAATCACTTTTTTAAGAAATCATTTCTTGAAGAGTTATATTTTTACTTGATAATTCATCTCATTAGTTGAAAGCTTAACTATTTTGTTGAAAATTAATATTTTTGAATTGAAAATTCAACCACTTGGGTAAAAGTGAAACTACATTGTTAAAAATTTATTTTTTCATTGAAGGCTCATGTCTTTGGTTAAACTTCTGTTTAGTGGAAAGGTCTTTTTTTCATTTGAAATTAGTTTTTTAACTGAAAATGTAACTTTTCCATTTTTTTTAAGATTGATCTTTTTTTAGTTAAAAATTCTCCTTTTTCAGTAAATAAAAAAAAGAAGTTCCTAGGTTTAAAATTTCATTTTTGTTCTATAAAATGAATCAGTTGCGTGGAAAAATAATTTTTTGCTGAAGTCATATTTTTTGTTTGTAAATTCAATTTTTATAAAGAAAATTCGTCTTTTGGCTTGAAGGTTCAACAATTTAGGTAAAATTTCCTTTCTCTGGTGAAAAATCTTTATTTCTTGAAACCTCGTCTTCATGGTTTTAAAACACTTTTTTTTTTGTATAAATTTCATGTTTTTTGATTGAAATATAAACTATGACACATTTTGTTAGTAATTAATATTTTTAAGTTGATCATTCAACTACTATGTTGAAAATTCAATTATTTTGTTTCAAAATTCAAGTATATTGTTAAAAAGCCATCTTTTATAGCAGAAAAGACATTTTTTTTGTTTAAAATAAATGAATAAATGTGAAATTTGTATCTGAAATATTGTTTTATTGCGCTTATAAAAGATTCTATGTTAAAAGTATTTCAAGATTAAAATGCTGGTATTTGAATATGATTGATCAAGGAAAGTGAAAAATTAGAAAAGGAAAAATAAGGGAATTTTAAAAATGAAGTTCTCAGACACCCTGCCCAATTCTACTAGCATTAACTAGTAAAATATTTTTGGAAACTAAAACTTGCGTACAGAAAGGGTGGGGGGGGGGGGAATATTTTGTTACAGTTCGTTACAGGAGGGAGGGGGAGGGCCTCAGAGAGGGCCTATAATCCGTTACGTAATTAAAGTACGACCCCTTAGTGTTAATTAATGCTGCATAATCTACTTTGATCCACATTTGGTGCCTCATCCAGATTCGGTCCACTTGCTCTTGCTGGTTAATTTAAAATTAAAAAAAATTTAATTTTTAATCTACCTGCATTTACGAGCCCGCTCGTATTATATAGAGTGCCTAAGTGAGGTCCGCTCAGGCTGAGAAAAGTATGCAAACGAGGAAGAAGAGGCCTCAGCTGGGGACGTGTGAGAGCGCTTCGAATAATGATGGTCCCTAAAGAATGTCCGATGAAGCTTACTTTCGTAGGATTTAATCCAGAAATCTCGATGTGATGAAGAATCTCACCGACTAGCCGATCAGTCATTGTTTCGAAATCCGAGAAAGTATCACCCTTAAAAATTTAATTTAATTAATGAAAAACAGAAGATACAAGTCTATTAGAGGAATGAGCAGCTTTTATTCCTCTTTATGGAATCCTGAAAATAGGCGTCTTTTAAATTAAAACATAGTATACCATTTTCTCAATTCCTAGATCACACAGACTAGAAATTTAAATTTCAATCTCCTGAATTCACTTTAATTCTCTTGCATAGGGTCACTGGAAAAAATTGTTTAGATGCCCCAGCCAGATGTTTAGCTGGATTTCGTCTTCTAAGTAAATATAGCTGTGCTACCTAAATATCTAGCTGTTTCAGCTAAATTTTGCCATCTAGAAATTATCAAAATACATTAGCTAGATAATTCCTAGATGGAAAAATTAGCTGAAGCATCTAGATATTTCGGTAACACAGCTATATTTTCTTAAGAGACGAAATCCACCTAAACTTTTAGCTGGGGAAACTAAGCCATTTTTTTCAGTGGGCAGTTGCGAAAAAATTAATTTTTTCTTCAATTTTAACTTGAAATATAAAAATAGATAAACATTTCGACTATCAGGAAATTAATTTTTGTGAAGTCCCTTTTTTATGTGATTCTAAAAATTACGAAAAATTTTATAATTCTCGATATTTTCAAGCCAGTAATTTTTTGTTTTTATCCAGGTGAATGGTAAATGTTAAGTACTATGATAATCTAAGTACTTATGCAGTATAGACCTCATCAAAGCGATATTACGTTTGCACACTTAAGTTAAATTAGGTATTAGGTATTCAATTTGAATAGACTTAAATTCATCTTCAATTCACCTGACAATGAGATAAATTAAATTTATTTCAAATGACTTGAATTTTTGTGTAATTTATATATATACTATCTTTAATTCACACTGAGTTCTATTGAATTTACTTGCATATATTAATTGTAATTCAATGAATTCATTCAAACTCTTTCAAAGCTCCAGAAAATCATTAAAATTGTCTTTAATCCAATACAATTTAGCTTCAATTAAACGGAATTCAGTTTAACTTTCTGTGAATTCAATAGAATTCATCTTGACTTAAAATTAATTCAAATTAATTCGCCATGAATTCTATTGAATCTATAATTAACTTGAGCGCAATTGAGTTTAAATCATATTGGGTTTTCTTACAATCAGCTAAAATTGATTGAATTTTTATTCATTTTAATTTATTTGAAACCTAAATTAGTTTACATCGATTTCAATCTAATAAATTAACTAGAATTCACTTACATTCTGCCAAAGCATCTGTATTTAATAGAATTTACCTTAAATCCAAAAGAATTAAACTTTTATTCGCTTTGAATCACGTAAAATTCATCGTAAAATCTATTGAATTCTATTGAATTCACACTAGTCTTGGTCATAAAAATTTTAAAAGATTCAACAGAATTGAATGTAATTGTATCCAATTAATTTAATCTTAACTCATCTGAATTCAAGGTGAATTCTTCTTCATTAGTAAGAATTTAAATGGATTTTACTAAACGTACTTAATTAATTTCAATATTGTAGAAATCGAATAAATTAACTGGAATTCGTCGTAATCAAATTCGATTCCTACGAATTTATATAAATTTGGTTAGAATGCAGTGAATTCAGTCTTCTTCAAAATTACTCTAATTCACTTGAATCAATTGAACTTTACTTAAATTCACTTGAATTTATTAGAATCATCTTGCATTCATTTGCAATAAGATTCATTGTAGAATCCTTATGAAATTCACTTTGAATCGAATAGAAATTACCATAGAATTGAAGTGTATTAAAATAAATTGAAATTATTAAATTATAACTTTAAGTATAAATAAAGTATAAATAAGTATAAATAAAGTATAAAAAAGTATAAATAAAGTATAAATGAAGTATAAATGAAGTATAAATAAGTATAAATAAAGTATAAATAAGTATAAATTAATTTCGAACAATTTTACAAATACTTCAAAAGGTTTCTGAAAACGTCAGAAGAAAATCTGGAAGATTTTAAAGCAATTTTTTTGATTTTGGAATATTTTCAAACGTTTAGGAAAAATTGAAGTGATTTACTATTTTTCCTCTCAAAACGCAAAACTACATGCGCGCTAGGTACATCAAGTTGTGACCTTAGCTTGCAAGATATCTGCAGGCCAAGCAATAATACCAAGTTTTTGAAAACTTTTTCATTGAATAATAGAATGGTAACAAAAAAAATCATCGATTATATTATTTAGTTGAATAGCTCCTGAAAAATGAAAAATAATATCCAAGTAGAGTTATTTAAATCACGTGGAATTTACTTGATTTGATGTTAGGTTAATTCAAGCTTTCAAGGTCAGAATTTCAGGTATCTGAATAGCGTTGATTAAAAAATAAATTTCAAATTGGTTTCCGCAATGGCTTCTTATGGTACCTTCTTAAAAAATAAAACATCTTCCAAATACCTGATTTCTCTCAGACATAAGAAAATCAAGATGCGCCCCAGGAAGTCCCAATTCCAGATATGTCTTGACCAAACGAAGATCCGCCGCATTTCCATCGAGGCCATGAACACAAATGATAAGGTGCGCCCCCTCGGGAGAAAGCAGCCGATATTCGTCGCTGATGTGGAAGTACGGCATCGTTGAAGCCAGAGACGGGTAGTCACTAAGAGGCACATTGGGTCTTAGAGGATGACGAGCGCGCTTACGGAAACGAAACAGCGGGTCGTTTTGCTCTCTAAAGGATTCGGAACTGATAAAACTCAAATATGAAGATAACAAAATCAGTAAACTAAGTCTGAAATACCAAACGCAAAAACTCAGACAGACCAAACACAGCATAAAGGAAATGAAGCAGAGTTAAATATAAAGGCAAACAATAAATAAACCTAAATAATATATCAACGCACAGATAGAAGTCGAAATTTGTGCTTCAAGGAATTCTTCAGGTCAGATTGAAAGGTTCTAGTTCGAGAGTACCTTTCTATCAAGATTTCTAAAATAAAACCTTTCAAAGTGATGCAAGAAAATGTACTTTTGTGGTGATCGAACCAGTCAACAAAAAGCCAAATGGTGTATAAAAAACACGAAACACTCAAATCCCTAAAATCCTGAACCCCAGGAACGCCACCAATAATATTTCCAAATCACCTGTAGATTTTTCCTGAGAAGCTCATCTGTCTCTTGAACTCCTCCTTGCACTTCTTGAAATTGATGAAGTCATCCTGAGTCGATTGAAGCAATTCTTTTCCTTCTTGATAGCAATCTAGACAAATATCCCTGGCACTATAAACACTATCCCTATTTCTTTGAGGACTACAGGGAGCAGTTTTATTTTGCTTAGGACTTCTGGCTTTTTTCACTGACTCATAAACGTGATACAAGGGATTGTCAATTGGGACAGGTGGATCTCTGAATTCTTCGGGGGGTGGTGGCTCGTCCTGGAACATTTTGGGTGGAGGGAGTCGGACTTCCTCGTAGGAATTCTCGACGATTGTATCCTTTGGTGACTTTTCCTTCCTGGAGACAATTTTCGAGAGCTTCTGTTTAAGCTGTTCGCTTGATATTTTCCCTCGACGTTGTTCGGAACTTGAGGTGTCGCCACTGCTGACCCATCCGGAACATTCAGAGGTGAGGTTGCTGGAACTGGAACTGGGGGTGGGACTACTTGGTTTTGAAGAAGGCGGACTTGGAGGATTTTTGATGATGGGAAGATTGTTTGTGAGGCTGCATTTGCTGTCGCGGATTGGCATACAGGGCAGAGAAACTGCACTGCGAGGTACTACTGTTTTATTTTGAGCTACGGGCACGCTGGCGCACCTCAGTCTTCTAAGATGTGACAATGGTTCTCCTAAAAAGACAAACAAATATTTTATTCTGAAGATATTAAACAGATATGCGATCGTCAGAAGAAGAATTTGATTCTTAATGTGAAGCCTGACCTTCAGTTGAATCAGAAGGCGTGGTGCCATTTGTTGCCACAGGATCCACAGGAGACTTGATAGGCTCGACCTTTAAGATGATCTTATTGTTATTTTCGACTTCCAAAACACTAGTCACCAGAGTCGAAGCAGGCCTTTGTTTAGGTAAAGGCGCGATTGCAGGATCCTGGTACCCAGGAGGAGGTGGAGCAGGTTTTCTGTTCCTGTGATTACACTTTGTTCCTTCCTCCACTTCCATCGTTGGAGCTGAATGAGGTCTCCTTCCATGTCTGTCTCTCCTTCGCTCTACCCTGGGTTCTGGTTTCGGATCTACTTTTGTTGCAATCACCTCGTAAAGATGCTCTTGTGAAGATTCCTGTGTCGTTTTCTCGGCTTGAAATCTCGTTTGCTTCTCCTCATGGCCCAAATTTCCATTTCTGGATATTTTTCCGGTCCTTTCAAAGTTTTCTTCCCTAAAATTTATTTTAAAAGGAGTGTTAGAATATGTAAACCATTCCAGTACTGAAAAAACTAAATCATCATACCTGAGGTCAGAAAGCTCCTCTCGCTTAATATCATCAAACAATCTATCAGTGCTTTTAGGCTTCTTTAAGTTCTTAAGATCATCCTGATTCTTCCCACTCGTGCCATTTGTTCGATACAAAAATGAATCGATTGTGATTCCAGAATGAATTCCATTTGATCTTTTATTCAGAGGATCCACTAGAAGGGAGTGACTACTTGAGTTTGTGGTACCGTTTGTCACTTCCGGAATTTCCTTACATCTTGGGCCAGAAGAAGCTTTTCCTAAAGTATGATACCTTCGATTCTCGAGGGTATTGGACTGATACTTGTTGCTAGTTTGTTGACCGTGTTTTTTAGCTGGGTCGCGATATGTCACTCTGTCGAGAGTCGCTGTGTAAAGCCCTTGAGGTTCTGGCAAAAAGCTGCTACCGTTCGTCGTCTTAGCTGAGCCCAAACTGATTTTGTCGCTAGTGATGGGTGCGTGAGGTGGCCGAAGAGCGAGTCGGTGACTTCTTGGTTCTAATCTTATCCTCCTAGTGTCAAGAGAATGTGTGCCTAGAAGACGAATCAGGGCAAAAAATGATTATAAATGAAGTTAATGTTGTGAGAATGAGGCCTTGTTTCAGTTTAGTGGCACAGGTCCAAAGAGAGATTGATGAACCATGATTGTCAGATTTTAGTCTCGAATTATGTTTAAAGTATAAGGTTCATTATTTTATTAGACTTATGAGTGAAGCTTATTATTGTATCTTGCATTAAAAGAAAAGAGAAGCTCTAATATATAATACAATTTGTTAAAACTTCTCATAGTTAGAAAACCTAATAAAAATAAAACTGGAATTCCCACTTAGAACGCGAAGCAAAAACGTTTGAGCACGAGAGTAAAATAAATACTATTAATCAGCGAGAAGTGCCGTTACAGAAAAATAGAAATACAACTTGAGGTGAAAAGTGGTGCTTCATATAGCACGATAAGCTAATACTACTAACTATCATGAAAAATGTCTTGACACTGATTACCTTCTGCAAAGAGGCTGCCACTCTTGGACTCCGAGTTCAGGCAGCTAGCCAACTGAGCTAAATCGAGAGTTCCCACGCAGGTGGGCACAGCAAGACTGTGCTCGTACTCTTTGGCCGAGGGTCGATAACCTGGAAAATGCTCGCCAGACGGTATTTCTGGGAACATCGCTGCCAAGAGGGACGTGATAGACGCTGACTGTGGGTCAACCTGACGATGACAGGAATTTGGCACTAGCAACTGGGTTGATTTGGCTCGAGGTAGAGTGACAATCGGAGTCGATCCCAACGATGGATTCGGCGCTGAACAAGCCTGTTGTCTCGAAGGTGGAATCAGGGTCGCTCCAGAAGGTATCGCAGACCTCGGTCTTCCCCTGGAAGGAACCGTAGTCGGTGGAGTTACGTTCTTACCGCCCCTCTGCTTAGGAAAAAGTTGTGTCGACGTTGACCTGGGCAAGGTCTTCGGTGAAGTCCTTGGCTGAAGGGGAGTAATTTCTGGTCCCAGTTGATCTAGAGATTTGCTATGACGAGCTGGAAGAGTCGATGGTGTCAGCATGAAGCGAGCCTGAATGGAATTGATGTCTGCTGCCCCTTCACTTCTTGGAGACCACACACTTATATTTCGAGAATCCAAGATTTGGTTCATACCACAGCTGCAGTCATCTATATTTGGAACTGATTTTAGCTTTCCGAAGTAGTGCAGTATTTATAGCGGGTTGGACTTAGACTCAAATCTAGAGTGTTGTGTATTTAGAGAGGCTGTCAAATTATTCTATAGATTTTCGTTCGTAGATTTACAGATCAAGATGGTGCTTAAGATATGGACATGTATTCGAAATGGTATATTCATTCATTTTTTAGGGTACTAATTTGAAATAGTTATCATCTCACCGCTGTTCCTGTGTCTCTGTTGCATATCAGCGTACTGATCTTCAAATATGATAGGTAAGGTGTGAAGGTCTCCGTCGAGTTCTGGGCAATGGACTGGCAAGGGTGGCAATGAAGCTAGATATCTAGATCTTCTAGCTGCTTCACTCACGGCTTGATAAGATTGATAGTTAGCATCGTAGCAACCAGCTGCTGAAGTCCTTGGATTTTCTGAAACGAAGAATCCTTCCGCGAATCGTTTCACCTGGAATTGAAAAGGTTTAGCTCTCGAAAAATTCACGATTGCAATCAAATTTCGTGATTGGAATCAAGTATTACGGTTGGAATAAAACTTCAAAATTGAATCCAAACTTTAAAGTTGGGATCCAACTTAAAGGTTCCAATCAGACTTTGAGGCTATTAAAAAAATGTTAAATTCCAAATGTAACATCGACTAAACCTACCCTCAGTTGATGATGGACTCTAGCCAGATGCTGATGAATCGCATCTCGGCCGGAGAATGCTTCTAAAAAATGCTGCCAGAGGACGATATTTTGAGCGCAGAGCTGTGCGATATCTGCTTCTTCAGTATCTATCATCTAAAACAATAATAAAAGAAATCAGACTGTTTTCCTTTTTTACTCGAACCTTTACAAACTTTGGAAGAACTGATATTTAAAAAAAATTGCAATTATTACTAACCTTCGTGATTTCTTTGTGAGTATTCTGAGCAACTTCCAAGGTCCTTTGTTGCCAAGAAGGTAGAAGTCTTGCCAGATCAGCCAACTCATTGAGCAAAGATTCGCGCGCGGCTAAAAGCAGTCTTGTAACTTCTTGCTGAACTAGTTTAGCATGCTGAATCCTCGTAGCTGAACCAACACAACGTGTCGTAGTTTCCTGAAAAGTGGATAAAAAAAATTCGTGCACCCCTTGTGGAACTCAGAGAAAGAGATTCCTATGAATTCTATTTTGATGCCTCTTTGCAACTAAAAATAAGACAAGTGACTAGATCATAATAAATTCTTACTATATTTCCGAAGAAAAGATTGTTGTCAGTATTAGCTGCAGGTTGCTTGAACTGCAGCCAGGGTTTGCCTCCTCTTGGAGCACTAAAAAATAAGCCATATTTAATATTCACTCTCAGATCCTGGATCAGATATAACAAAACCATTCTTACCAGCTCTGGACGTAATGAAGAATGCTCTTCCTGAATCAGCAAAAATCGTCAAAGCATGCAACAAAAATCACAAGTTTTGCAAAAGAGCTCTTGATATAAGAATCTGGTCTGACATCGAGGAACTTGACGAAACTTGAAATACCGACTTTATGTATGGCTGATGGAGTGCCACGAGACAGGCGTGAATGGTGATGGATACAGCCGCGAGATGAAAGTAATCGAAGAGCACCGGAAGATGATAGTGCAGGCCCTTTGTGGGGGTGAAATTCAATTGAAGCGCTCTGAAAGAATAGCAAAGAACGAAGATTGGACCCAGTTGATTTTATATTTAAGTGAAAAATATAATCGGTGATCAGTGAGTCTGGGGGCTCCTTTGTTCCAGACTAATCATTACATTTCTTGGTTGAGGAGGATTTTGGTTATTCTGAGAATCATTATGATGTGGAGGAATGTGGGGGAGGAGACGCTGGTGAGAATAGTGACGATGAAGAGGTTGAGGTGTATGGTGATATCAGTGATGAAGATGAAAGTGGAGTTAGTGTAAACGATGAGGATAATGAGATCTTTAAGGATAATGATGAAGACAAAGATGAAGATTATGAGGATAAGCCAGATTAGAAAATTTACGAGGTATATAAGGATACCGATGATGATCAAAATTAGGAGGTTGAAGAATATGGTAAGGATGGAGGATAAGGAAGATGAAGTTCGAGATAATGAAAATGATAAGAACTATATTACTTTTTAAGCTTTTTTCAGAATATTTTTTACATTAGCATAATGCTAAGGTGTTTCGTGATGACATCTCATTCTCTAAGGTTAATAAGGTTAAGTTTACATGTGATAAGGGTGAAGTTGAAGAGGTGAAGCAAGAGGATGAAGTTATTAATGAAGATAAAAATTACAGGGATGAGGATGAGGATGTTAATCATAAAATCAAAGTTGATGAGGGTGATAAAATACTTATAATGATGGAGTTAAAGAGTTTCAGGAATATGAATTAATGATAAGAATAAAGAGGTCAAGGAATAGGATGCGGGTGAAGAAGATAAAGAAGGAGATAATGAAAATTATGAGGATCATGAACATGAACATGAGGAAGAAGAAGACGAAAGGACGATCAAGTATCAAATAATATTTGAACGTCTCCTAAAGTCGATTAGGTTAATTCTAATGATGAAGATGTTGAGTTTGAGAAAAATGATCAGGTTATTGATAAAGATGAAGATAATTAGAATGAGGATGAAGAAAATGAGAATTACTGTAATGAAGAGCATGTGAGGAGGGTAATGAGTTTGATGAGGCTAATGAGATGAATTATGAAGTTTGCAAGGAATGAGTCGATAATGAGAACAATGAAGATGGAAGAACAGGAGGAGGAAGATTATGGTGCTGATAAGGTTGATTATGAGAAGGAAGATAATTAGGATGAGGATGATGAAGATTTTGAGGAAGGAGTCGATGATGAGTCTGATGAAACAAATAAAGCTAATGAAGTTGAACAAGATGATGACATTAGTTTATAATGAGAATGATAATAATGATGAAGTTAATTATGAAGATTAAGATAATGCGGATGATTGTGATGAGAAAAACTATCATCCTTATCATTCTCATTAATGCTGATGATAAAGGTCTAAGGATTGAATTCCCGGAAGAGAGGAATGGTGATTGCAAGTGGGAATCGGAAACTCACCTCGATGATACGCAAGCCATATTTCCGGGCTGAGTCGGCTCACTGAACCATAACTCCACTCCGAGATTAAAGTGGGTACGAGCGAGGACCTCCTCGATCTTGTGACTGTGCACGAGCACGTGCGCACGAAACAAGACCGACGTGCCGAGTGTCACCTCCTCATTTCGATAGAAAATCTGAAAACGCTTGCTCGTACCTGGAGCTTCCAACGAGTCTGAAACACAAAAACATTTTTGAATCACCAAACTTTTGTATTGAAATCAAGCTTCAATATTTAAATTCAAATTGAGTATTGGTATCAATCACTTGATTGAGGGATGGAATCAAACAGAGTTCAAATAAAACTTTTGAATATCAAGATTTGAAACCAGAAATTCGGAAATAATTGAAGGGTCCACGGTCTAAACCTGTGAACTGACATTTTTGAAATTGTATACAGCGAAGAAAAACGTTTTCATTTTGACAATTGTAAATATTTATTCAAACCTCTAAGTTTATTTTGTTGAAGACCGCAATACTAATAATATACATAAGGTTTATAACAATTCGAATGAAATTAAACTTTTTACAGCGGTTTCAATTTGTACGTATGTCCCGCGGTCTAAACCTGTTATCTGCAGGAGCGCGCTCCTGGGGCGCGAGCGTTCTGATTTTTTTCCCTCGTTCGCACTTTTCCTATGCTCTCGGTACACCTACAGACAAGTGTTATATATCAAAATGTTCGTTGAATAATGCTAAAAATGAAAACTAGTTGTTTGAATCAAAAAAGTTACTTACAACTGTTTACGAACGCTGGTAAACAATAGCGCGGCACTCGTGTGTGTACTTTCAAGGCAACGTAAGTGACACTGGCAAAGGTGACGTGGATACAGTTCCAAAACTCGATTCACAGGTTCACACACGATGAAAAACACCCAGTCACATGTTTCCCTTAGTCTTTTTATACGAGTTAGCTTAGCGAAACGGATTGAAAATACGAATTCTCCATAAGCCGCCATAAGTATTTAACAGGTTTAGACCGCGGTCCAGTGCTGCAGATACCGAAACGCGTTTTTTAAAAATTCATTTAAAAAAATGATAATTTCGACATTCGGCTGGAAAGATAGTGGCCGCAAATGTATTAAAAAACTTCAATAAAGTGCAAAAAAGTTGATTTCGAAAAAAATGTCAGTTTACAGGTTTAGACCGCAGACCCTTCAATTAAAGTCAAGCACACTCATCTAGAAATCATGAATTACAGTTTGAAACTTGAAAATTCAATTTTCAAAAATACCAGTGGAAATTTCCTTTCAAAATTGATCTTGCCTAAGCAGGTTTCTTTTTGCTCTTTAGGAGACTGAACGCTGCATATGCATGCTTGTTCCTAAAGCACAATGTCTTCCTTAAAATATTCATACGCTCACAGTCAACTGCTGTCGACATCATGTAGGTTATATGTATAGGACTATTTGCAAACAGATTGACTAAAACGTGTTTGCTCGTTAAAAATTTAAGGATTAATCTTGATCCAAGCATACATTTTTCATGCAGCTGAATTTTACTTGTCGAGGCGCGAGTTGAATTAAAATGAAACTTTGAATGAACAGATCATCAATTTCTGATCGCACTGCATTCGCCATTAACTGATACAAATATTTTATGAGCTCCATATTCATTCAAGCAAATTAAAGGTAATTTATGCATCAAATTCCATACTCACGATTACGGATTTGATTAACCTCGACCTTGACGGGTAGTTTGGGCGAAACTCTGAGAGCAGTTCTGATTTGATAGTATCTGTAGGAAAATATCAAAACCACTTTAATTTGTTTCCTAGCAGAAAATAAACGCGCAGAACGAACGCCTTTACTGCCCCAGATTTGTATTTTCTAACATTAAAAATGTAAACAATTTTAAAATACATTATTTAATAGATTTTTAAATATAGGGAAAATTCATTAATGTATGAAATAATAATTACAATTAACAATTTTAAAATTTAAGCGTTTGGAATAAAAAAATATGTCGAAAGTGCGATATTCTGAATGAAATGGAAAGGAAGTAAACTTGTATCATTTTTAAATATAAACATTTAAAATTGAATGCTTGAAAATTAAATGTATTTCAAGTTCCCTTTATAATCTGGAAATGGAATGAATTCAGATTAAAATTTAGAAAATAGGACAATTTCAAAACGTCCAAAACGTTTTCATCATTAAAATTGGAGAAATGTTCAATTATAAATCTTGAAAATTGAATCGTACAAAAAAAAACTTTACATCATTCAAAAATAAACCACTTTCAAATTGTTGATTATGATTTTCAAAGTTATGTAAGAGTAAAATTGATCCGAAATCACACTTTAGTAGGAAGTACAAAATTATCGAAAAACATTGTAGTTAAAAAATTAATAACAAAACAAAAATATTTACACTGTAATAAAAATAAAAAATTATCCAAAGTATCATAGATGAAGGATTACTATAAAAATAGTTACCAAAATTTCAGTTTCGCGCATAAGGTAAAATATTGTAAACCTTTAGAGTTTGATAAAACTATACATGTTGAAAATTATATGCTTTCCAATTGGAAACCTTAAAAATTAAAAAATTAAAACTTGAAGCGCTAAAAATTAGAAAATTAAAACCAACGTTTTAAAATTGAAGCATTCTTAAATTAGTATCTTGAATCTTGGCCATTAAAAATTTTTCATTATAAAAATTCAATCATTTTAATATAAAGTGAAAAATCAATAACAGGAAAATCAACGATAAGGCATTTCCATGTAAGTGGAACAACTTTATGTTGAAATCAATTTCATAAGAATGGGAAAATTGGAATTTTTTTCAATTTTCATGCATATCGCCCCCAAATTTGTTCAAATCCACACAAAAACAAATGCGTTCTTTGGAAATTATATTTAAAGGTTCTGCAAGCCCCATAAAGTTTGACACGTATTTCTTATAAGAAAAAAAAGACGTTTTTGTAAATATTATTCAGAAACGTCAATATTAGTGGAATCGAGTTGAAACTCGACATTTTTCTTCGCAATTAGCTTTAGAATACACATAAGTGATTACGTCTTAAATATCACCTCCATAAGCCTTTTTTATCTCTTTTTTCTCTTAGAATAGTGTTAGAAAGTCGCGCTTTTGCCGAATTTTTCGACTTATTTTCAACTTTCCAGTTTGATGTAGGTAACAATTGATTTAAGTTAACAATCATATGTAATTGTTCAAACAATTTTTTTCAAGAATATTCTCTTTGAATAATTTTAGAAAGTTGACGTTCTTTCTGAAATCTCCAACTTTTTGTCTACTTTTCACTTGGGCGAGGTGAAAATTAATGAAATTCAATAAACATTACCGTTGACACAAATTTTTGTCAGCTTTTCACTTGGAGCGAGATAATGATAATGCAATTTAACAAACATAATTGTTTTAACATATTATTGTTCATAGCTACCTTCGCCTATATTAATGCTAGATAGTTGCGTTTTTTCTGAAATTTTAACTTTAATCAATATAATGGTTTGAACAATTTATTACTGTTCATAACTGCCTTCTCTTAATTGCCAGAAAGTTGTCTTTTTCTTATTTTTACCTTTAATTAGGCTTTTTAGTTATAAAAAAATCATAAGTAAACAATAAAGAGAAGTTTTTTCTGAAAATCTCTTTCTTTTTAGTGAATATATTTTCCTGAAATAAAGCAGATATTTGAAATATTCTTCAAATTTTCTATATGGATGATATTAAATGTAAATTGTACTTGAAGTAGTTATTAAAAGCCTTCTTGTTCAAATTAATATCAATAATAATACTTATTATTTTTCCATATAATTAAAAAGTCAAAGAAAAGGTGATAATTTCAGAAAAATGCACAACTTTCTAGAATTACTCTAAGAGAAGATAGTCATGAACAATGAAAAATTGTTTCAACGATGTTTTTATTATCTTGCATTATTTATTGTCTCACTAAGTAAAAGGTGAACAAAAAGTGAAAATTTTAAGATAAAACCGCACCAATTCAGCATTACTGCAGGAGAAGATAGTTATAAGCAATCATAATTTGTTTAAACAATCATGTTTATCAACTTTAAGTACTTGTTACCTCACTCTAAGTGGAAAGTTCACAAAAAGTGGAAAATTTCAGAAAAAACTGCAACTATCTAGTATTACTACAGGAGAAGATAGTTATGAAGACTAACAATTTCTTTAAACAGTTTTTTTCTCATTTCATTAATCATTACCACACTCTCATTAGAAAGTGACCAAAAAGTTGAAAATTCCAGAAAAAACTGCAACTTTCTAACATTTTTCACAATAGTATATTGCATTACAAGTGGTAGGCGATGGCCTTTTCGTGACAAGTGCAGTGTTTTTAGGACGAGTCGTAGGTGAGGGCACCGAAGGTGCCCGAACCGAAGACGAGTCTCAAAACACTGCACGAGTCAAGAAAAGGGCCTACCACGAGACATGCACGAAACTTTTTACAACAAGATCATGAAAATCGTAAAAAAACGCTACCTGATCGAAGTTGCGGGGGGGGGG